>OX638385.1:7905832-8505832 GCA_951813785.1 Criorhina ranunculi
ACAGAGACTGATTCGAGAGACTTTATACAGTCGGAAATGGACGAATGCAAACCGGATAAGTACAAAAACCGTCTTAGTGCAATGTCATCAAAAACCCCTTGCCAATTCGCAAATGTTTCATACAATAATGTTTGGATAAGTGCACATTTTTTGTAAGTGCACGTCATTTTGAGCTCCCAAAATATTTTATTTACCAACAAAAAACTCGGATAAGTGCAATTTGTACTTTAGAAATGTTGTGCTCTTTAAAGGAAAAATTCACCATCTAAAAATTACAACGACTTCAATGACTAGCATGTCTCGACATCACCAGGGCTGTGCGAACCTGTCTTACGGCAGCTCTAGAGGCAATTATTGGCCTTACTCCATTGCAATACGCAGTGCAGTTAACCTCCAATACTCTACAGGAATCCAGTCAAGCAGACTTGCGGGTTCTTATGACTATTCTTTCTGACTTTCCTAAGGACGGTATTTTACTTTATGCCCAACATACTCTGTTTTGGCAGATAATTCAAGATTGAGATCTGGAATCGCAATTCTTGGGAAACTGGCGATCTGCTGCTGAAGATAAAAGGACTAGTTTGGTATAGTGATGGATCAAAGACTCTTGCATTCTTGACTTTGGCATAAAGGGGACAACCATCAACAGATGCACCGATAGTTAAGCAGCGCTCCCATCAAAGCGTTACAGGCTGCTTCTCCCCCTTAAAGGGGAATAAAGTCAAGCTCTGGTTGGTACCAGGATGCAGAGACATTGAAGGCAATGAAATTGCAGACCATCTTGCCCGAAAATGTGATTTTTTTTGCTTCCGCGTTCAGAACGAGTCTGGACAGCTGGGAAAACTGACCTTTTTATCCTATTGGAGCAACATTCAGGGACCTAGGCAACGCTTTCTCTACAAGGAATTCCTAACACCAGAGGACATTCGTAACCGGAGATATTCTCTACTTCATTAGGAAGATAGAGGATCTTCTTGTCTAACTGGCTCCAGGCAAAAAAGGCCTTTCAGGTCGCAGTCCATATGCGTCAGTCAGAGCCAAATTTTTTATTTTTTTTTAAAGAAGAATTCACGGAATCTGAATTGCTTAAAAATAAGTGCACTTACGGATTAGTGCACAAAACGGCTGTGCACTTATCCGTTTTCGACTGTAGAGGAGCAAATGCACTCGTAATATCCCGAATAGATATAACATTCCACCTCAGTAGCGTTTAGAAGACGCTACAAATCTCTGGAAGGCAAAAATAGGGACTGAGGTTTAAATCATCGGAAAATACCTCCTGCTATACCGTTTTTGGTTTTGGAACCGTCTACATAAAACTTCAAGGATTCTTTTGTAAGCGCTCTTAGTTTTTTTTCCCAAAGATCTCTCGTGTACCTTAAAATGCTGTACTCTATTTTGGAAATATTATTGAGTTGGTTAAGAATTGTGACATAGCCAGTGTGTCTACTGGTCCATTGTGAAAAAAAAAACAAGACAGAAAGTAAATCATACATAGAAACAATCAAAGATTGCCGAAAACTTAAGGGCGGTCAGCTTTTAAGACCTCATACATTTTGAGACACAGTTGGTAAATCCACAATTATCCACCCCTAATAGTAATGTTCTTTCTACTATTATAAAAAAATACCTATAAACTTACATATTTAATTTTAAGTTAAACTTACCTGATGACATAAAAAAAGGAATTCGAAATCTACCAGATAGCACCCGATCGCGCAATGATTGCAGAGTAGAACCATCAAATGGTAGGGCACCACATACGAGTACATACAGTACAACGCCCAGCGACTGTAAAGAAAAGCATATTTTTAATTCATAAAATCTTAAACTATAAACTGCAGTAGCGTCTGGTGACATTTATTTGAACGTAAAATATCCTGCCACTATCTTTCATCGTGTCCGAAAGCTGCAGACGTCAAATCAAAGAAAAATAAAAGCGAATGACTAATTCATTAATTTCCTCGGCCATAAAGCACCAGATGATGTCATCTGCTCTCCCCCGCCGCCGCCCTTGGAAGACAAAAACAATTTTTTCAGTGTGTACATGTTCACAAGTAATTAAGCACAAGGAATCCTCTACTTCGATGCTTCTTTTTACGTCAATTTCAATTTCTAATGACGTAGACACCCGTAAAGACCGGCGGCGGCGTGGCGCACACCAAAGCGGCCAAAAGCAGGCGACTTCAGTTTATTTATGGGTATTGCTTAAATCACAATTTCACACGAACACGAACAATTAACTGAAAAACTTGTGCGCACAAACTACCCACAACGATACACACAGACGGTATAGCGACACATGGTAAATATACAGACGGACACTCATTATAGCCAACAACTTAACCACCTTCTTGTCTTTAGATTTAGGTATCCATAAGGGAAACTATTGAATTATTGAATTCGAATTCGAATCGAAACATTTCTAGCAACGTGATGTCAGTTGCCGACCATTGACGCCCGACTTAGTCCGCGTGTACTATTATTGAATAGAAAAGGTCGAAAGGTTATCTGTCAAAAAAATACGGTCGCACGTCATTCTGTAGTTTGCATGACGTTTAACACTTTAGCCCCATACAACCATGGCCATACAATGTATCAAGATACACATAAGAAGGAGGAATTTGTATTTTTTTTTCACTAATGAGTGTTGCCGGGGCTTTTTCCCACCTAAAAACGGAAATGCCTGCAACAGTTCTATACGTTGTACTTACCCAAATGTCAATTTCTGGCCCGGTATATTTCTTGCCCTCGAAAACTTCCGGTGCAGCGTAGGGGGGTGATCCACACCACGTGGATAATAATTCACCGCGCTTGTACATGTTTGAGAACCCAAAGTCAGCGATTTTGATGTTCATATTGGAATCCAAGAGGAGATTTTCCGCCTACAGACAAGAAAAGAAAAACAAAAATTTAATGTACATAAATAATTTATTTCGCCTCCCACTGTTAGGTGGAGGATGAATGCTGGATGAGGAGGGCGAGAGAGATTATTCTAAGTATTCAAGCAGAGGAGAATGTAATATAAACATTATGTGACCTTGACGGGCCTGTTGAAGGCCAAGTGTGCACTTTAATAAGCCGCGCAACTAATTCCTCTGCTTACGATGTAGATAATGTTTTTTTTTTTTTTTGTTAATACGATTGCGATATTACGAACGACTATTAGCGTGATGATAAGAACGGCTGGCGTTGTTTAGTGTACTTTGATTGGTTTAAAAGCGGAAGAGGTAGATTAACAACGTGAGGTAAAGATAATAAATCAGTAAGTAAGGAATAAAAACCTACGAGGTTCGGTTAGGGGTGGACGATATCAGCTGTTGGACTAAAGGAAATTCAAATGAACTCCATGTACTCGTACGCCAATAGCTAATCTTCGTCGTCCTAGTCTTCATTCTATTTTGGGTCGACTCTCTTTGTACGATGTCACCAGGCTGTTCTGCTATGGATTGTGCGGTCTAAAGCTCTGGACTCGGTGATGGCAAATTCCCGGTCCCGGTGCCAATTTAGGGTAAGGGATCCCAATGGCTGCCGGCATAAGCAATTAAACCTTGTTTCCTGGGTCTAATAGGACACGAACTTTTCCAGGAACAGTCTAGTACGACGTGTTTTCTTCTTGTATCAACTCAAGTGCAATGAAATATAGAGTGGCGGCGGATGAACTCTTTATCAAGAGTCAACGGCGGCAGCTAGTAGCCTCGGTAAAGTGTGGTTACTGATATGTGCGTCAGGTAGCAACCGGCATTTTACAAACCAAAGGCCAAAATCAAAACCTTCTTGTACAATTCTGTGGTCACATGGAAAAACAACATAAGTCGGCTTGTGTTGTGTGTGACTTATGCTGTTTTTCCTTGTTGCCACAGAATTATAAAAAGTAAGAATAAATGATGGTTAAACTTGTATCGATATTATAGGTCACAAACAATACAAATATGCGGTGCGACAGACTATAGAGGGTCAAGACCTAACATTCGCAACCATTCATATTGTGCATGCGATATATTTTGCACAAATCAAAGGTACTTCTAGTTTAATTGCTGATTGCGAACGGCCGATTGGAAAGCTTCTTCAGGACATATTATACTCTCGCAGGATTATCATTGCCTGCCGAAAGCTGTTACAGTGCAGAAATGTTTGATTGTTTTCCTGAACCGAACCTGGCAGCTTTCTTAACAGTACAACCACCAGCAGAAGCGACCATTTTGGTGAACTGTTGGAGTTTGAATCCTATTTTTTTCTTAAGCTATTTCCTAGTGTCAGTCGTTTTTAGATTTCAGCAAACGTTTCGAAGCTATTTGAATACTTTTCCCGATAAATTTTATGATTTGATGAACATGCGGTTGTCGTATTAGTTCATCTTGACCACAACTCAAACAGTAAAAGTCTTATGACGTATCTGCTTCTACTACAATATCATAAAATAATAATAGCCTAAAATATGACGTATACGCCACTCAACACTAAACACAAAATAATGGAAAAAAAGGTGTGCTACAGCACCTTCACACAACCTATCGATTTTTTTTTTTTTATGAATTATAAATCGAGCTTCGCATCTAAACGTTAATGTTTATATAGGCAGTTATGAACGCTACCGTGAGCATTCCTAAGGTGATAGATAGGCGTGTTTAGATGGCAAAAACATATGCTACACTTCCGCGGTAAGTTAGGTGAGTGGGTGCCTTCCGAAACTAAAATTTTAGAACAAAGAGAAACCACTGGGTACAAACAAACTTAATACAGGCTCTGCGGCTGAAGCATGTGGCTTTGCGACCTAAAACATCAATTGTGCCTGAACTTAATAGAGATAGAAATCCTCGAAGATCCCCCAGGTTAACATTGCTCTACAGCTCTTCTATTAGATAGGATACTCGTAAGACAGGTTCCGAACAGGTCCTAAAAACATCGTTGCGAGCTACCTCGAGACATTTCCCGTGAACAACAATGGCCAATTAGCTCTATATAGCTTTCTGGTCAATTCTGGAATTTACGAATTAAGTTCTGACGCTTCGATGTCCCGGGTGAGTAACTTCATTAGAATCAGGAACCGGTACTGGTGAACCAAGAAGATAGTTGCGCTTCGAAGAAGATACCATTATTTTCGACGCAAAGTCACCAGAGGAAGAACACCCTAGAGAAGTTCAGAACCATAAGATCCGAGTTAAAGAGGGCCATCAATCAATACAACCAAAAAGGAAATGGAGTATTTCACCAAAAAATCAACAGCACACAAGGCCAGCCCTGTCTTCAGTCAAGAAGGTATGGAGCACATAGTGGTCACGCTTTTCTCAACTTACCCGACACCGGGATCTACTCGACATCTAATCGCCAGAACTAGAACATCAGTAAGACTTTCGAATCACAATAGCGAGTTTCAAGGAGAAGGCCTAGGTTAGGTTAGGCAGATAGCCCATGGGACTTACTTAGGCTCAGAGACCATTGTGATACCTATAGAATTCTCTATGAGTTGTACTTTTCTCCTCCTCCTCACACCTACTGCTTCTGCAAAAATCATCACGAGGAAGTCCTAGCTACCAAACAAGTTGACTGCATACCATATGATGCAGCCTTCACTCGAATCCCTAAAGATCCGTACAGTCCAGTCTGAAAGAGTTGACTGGACAGACGACTCTTCTCTTTCAGACTGGATATTCCACGCTATGGGTAAAATAATGGATCCTTGGTGATCCGAATGAAGACTGCATGATATTGTAGGCAGTCTACACATATGTGTGGCAATCTCAACCAAAAGGGAGACAACGTAACTTTGTATTAATGAATTGATAAAGGTTTTTGAAAAAAAGCAGTGTTTGTATAGTTTTCTGAAAAGAGGTTGAAGTTAAGATCAAAAAGATCTACTAACCTTTAAATCCCGATGCACGATCCCGCGATTATGACAGTACTCAACGGCTGACAAAATCTGCCAAAACTTCAACCTTGCTGCATGTTCGGACATTCGCCCACATTTGGCTATGTAATCTGTGAAAAGAAAAAAATTGTTTACATTATTAACCCGATGCTCTTCACTCTTGTCACCAATTCAACAGCCTTACCAAATATCTCTCCCTGGCTGGCATACTCCGAAACAATATAAATCATATTTTTCGTTTCCATTACCTAGAAGTCGATTAATTATTAATATTCCATGTCTGTAAAAAGAGATAAACTATCTGCCCTAGAACACACCTGGTATAACTTAATAATATGTGGATGGTCTAATCGCTTCATTATTTCCACCTCGCGATAGACCTTCTGCAAATTACTCGAGTCCAACTGCGACTTGTCAATAATTTTTATTGCCACCTGTAAAAAAAAAGAATGTAGAAAACAATTCTAATATTTGTTTCCGGTTGAATAAGTAGGTCTAAAAGATATCGTTATCACTGGCCGCACATTGTTCCGTTAAACAATATTTATTTATTTTTTGAATTAAATAGATAAATGACCCACTTCACAGTAGTATTTTATCGTTTCTTGAAATTCTTTCGCCACGACTCATCGATTGAATGTGAAATAGTTGGCCAATATTATGACATATGACACTTGCAAGAGTTACTCACCTCATTTTTCGTGATCCGGTGGCGTGCCAGCTTCACCACGGCAAAATTACCCTTTCCGATAGTCCGTTCGATATCGTAGAACCCTACGCGGATGGGACCTTTACCTTTGACGGCTGTTGCCGAAGCTGCGCTGCTAGGCGCAGGAATCGAAGCTGTAGTCGATGTAGGTCCACCACCGATATTACCACCAATCGAACTCACTCCAGCAGATCCGTTTACTGATGCCCTAATCAAAGACGCATTAGAGCCAGCGACTGATGAAGCGCTAGGAGTAGAGTTGGTTGCGGAGACAGCTTTTGCCGAAGCAGTAGTGTGACTCTCATCGTTGGTACTATTTTCAGTTGCAGTTTGAAAGGAAAGATTAGATTGCGTTGCCTTTGGAATACTACTACTAGTACTATTGCTGGCTTCCGTTGGGTTTGATGTACTATTATTTTTGGTTGGCGATGAAGATCTTCCGATAGATGGCTTCTCTGGAGACGTTTCGTTTGCAGGCAGGCCGCCATTCGTGCTATCACGCTCCCCCATGATTGAAGTGAATAAAAACTCGTTTTACTACTGAAGTTCTTAACTTTAGGTTGATTAATCTAAGCTCGCTCTGTTAACTGATATCGGAGATTAGATTCATTTTGTAAATGACACTTAAGTTAACCTAGGGCTATAACAGTGCAGTTGGTGGTTATATTTTGAAATCCTGAAACAAAACAAAAAAAAAATTTTATTAAAATTTATTTGTTGTCGTTATACTACTTAGGTCATTTTTATAAAATATCATTTGCTTGCCAATTGTTTTCCCAAGGAAATAAGCAAATCTAATCAATTAAACAATTACAATTTAATTGCTGTTCACACATTAAACAAACTAATGCAATGAACATATCAGGGTCTCTCTTAAAATCTTAAAGGCCTATAAATTCAAATAGATTTATTAAACTATCTAAAATGAAATTGGAAATATCGATATAGTATTTGTTATGACATTCGAATTCGATTGGGCTTAAGAGCAGTACAGAGGAAGTTAGTTACACGAGGTTACAAGCTCCACTTTTTGCCTATGGCTTTTATCGCAGATAAAGTGTGCTACAATCGCTTTTCTGATGCGTTCTTGGATGTGCGGCTTCCATTTTAGCTTCCTTTCCAATATTTAGCCGAGATAGTTGGCTAAGTCCGTGAGAACCAGGTTCGTTCAGACCGTTCAGAGAAGGATTACAATAAAAAGGATTAGTTCAGCTTTGAGTGGATTTACTGTAAAGCCATAGCTATTAGCCCATTTGGAAAGCTTAAAGAGCTCATTTTGAAGCAGCTCGCCCAGGGTAGGAGGACTACAATAGCAACGTCGTCCGCGTAGGCGATCACTTTGCAGCCTTCCCTTTCCAGGATAAGTTGACTTGAATTAACAACGTAGTTCCAGAGAAGGAGAGATAGAAACCGCCTTAGATACATAGGTAGGTTGAAGAGGTGGTCTTCATTCGGATCTCTAAGGATTCATTGTGTTCTTCTTACATGGAATGTCCTGTCTGAAAAGACAAAAGGAAAAGAATGATTACGGTCATTCGGCCTCCCGGAACCAGCCGGAATTCGTAGTGAATTTTGGAATGGTTTTTGATTGCTTCTTTGACAGGTCGCCCAGGTCGTTAAAATAGTATTCACCAGAAGCCGCCTTTCTGGTTCTGGTTCTACGTAGGCTGTGGCACCCGCATGGGAAGTTGTATCCTCTTCCATGTCTGTATTTCCACAGCTCCAGCATAAGTCGCTTGTGCTGAAAAGAACTCTTCCAAGGTGGGCCGCCAGTAGGTTGTAGCCTGTGATAATTCCTATTAAGAGTGTTGAGTTTGATCTGTTCATTGCAAGAATGTGTCCTGTTTTTATTTTGTTGATGTTTGTCCAGAGTTTCCTGGCGATGTGACATGATGAGAGTGCTCCATCTCTCATCAGCTTGTCTTTTTAAGTCAAGTGTTTTGTAGATTTGACTAGTACGAGCGTCATTTCGTTCCGATTTGTATGTCCTACGACCCACAAGAGCATTACGTTGTAGTTCGCGGTGAAGGTTTTGAGCTCCGACTTTACTACTGTGGATGAAATGGCTTTGAAAGCGGGTTGACTGTCTATGTAAATGTCTATGGTTTTCCTAGAGACTAGCCTCGTTGAAAGTTCTCCGATTGCCCCAGGGATGGCTAGGACTTTCGCTTGGAAGTCTTATTGACCGGGTAATGTTGGGTTCTAGTGAGTTGATCCCAAAACCCACTTCTTCTTCGGTTTTTGGCTCGCCTGTATAAATCGAAATTTTTGTCGGGTTGATGGCCCTTCTGCTAGCCTACTCGTCTCTTGAAGGGATGATTGTTCCTATGCTCAGGCTGAAATTAGGAGATGATGTGAGGCAGTCTGAGTGAGTTTCTAGTTTTGCTTAACTTGCTATCTTTCGATGGCCCACATAATCCGCTTTTCAGAGATTGGACTAGGAACCGCCTTGCAGAGTGCGCTTGTAAACAAATGTTCTGTCAGAAGCGTCATCTAGCTTAGTGTTGATAACCTTGTATTAGTTCAACCAATTCACTTAGTGTTTGTTCTATTTTCAGGTTTATTAAGGCCTTGGTAATCGTTTCTAATAAGACCTTCGATGTCCAGAATACACACAAATAATTAAGTAAACTAAAGTAACAGAGGTTCAACAGATCTTTTTTGGGAAATAAAGTTCTTAATATAAAAATAGAAACTAACTTTGATGTCAAAACCTCTAAGCGCGACTATCCGTTATTGACCAACTTATTTCCAAGGCAATGAAGATAAGCAATACAAAGTCAAGTTTAAGAGTTATACGAGTACACAGAATCCCGATCCCGATCCCGACAACCTCTCGCACTAATTCCGTTTTAAGTAAGCGGAGTTAACTTTAAATCCACAACCTCAATCACTTGCTATCCGAACCGACAAATAAGTAACTGAAAACCCCTAAAATAACCACAAATACTACACGAACACTCGTAGTATCTCCTATTTACGTCAAAACGGAATCTTTTCAATTAAATCCCATTATCTGCTTACAAAAAAACATACGAGCGCACGAACCAAGTTATTCCACCCTCGCCGACTTCGACGCGCCTGATAAGTTTCCAAGTATCAGTTGGTCACGTTTACTTCATTTCCATCTTCTCAAAATGAAAAAAAATGACCAAAAAAATGGATTGATAAGCATGAGGGAAAGCACGTCATCTTCTGTGGGAAAATTTATTTTTTTTTTTTTTTGTATTATATTTCCGTTTTCAATTTTAGGCAACATTGACGTCGGACAAAGTTCAACGTTTTGTCATAGTTTTACGTAAATTTGGGACACAGACGTGCTTTGTATTATAAGTTTGACTCCACATCCGTCGATATGATGGTTATGAGGTGATAAATCTGGTTTACGCGAGGAATGCAAGTTTTATGGAAGTATGGAATTCCTTGCGTCCTTGCAGGAAGACGTCAAACTTGACCTTAAACATTTAAGTTGTGATAGCTAAGCATGTAAGTAATACCGGATTGTGGTTTGATAAGTTAAAAACTTGTGATTTGTTGATTATTACACTCGCCAATTGCGTCAATATAAATTGATTAACACATCTGATAAGGGCGTCAATACAAGAATGTTTTTGTTAGTTTCTTCTAAAATGTGTCTGACTGTTGAATGAAACTAGGTGCATCCGTGATTCGGTATGTGAGATCAGCAGCTTTTAAACTTTCATCTTGGTTATGCTGATTCCTTTCTTACGTCAGTCTTTGGTGTCTCTGCCAGATCAATTCCGCCGCAGAATTATAAAGACATTAAGTCAGAGATGGTTTAGAGGAGAGTCCCTAACCCCTCTAATTGAAATAGGCCTTGAAGTTAAGTATTGCTGCATGGACGAGGAAGAGGAGGAGACAATTCTCCACCTTCTCTGTACATGTCCGGGCCTCTCAGCTAGAAGAAGAGCATATTTAGGAGTCAGCTTCTTTCACATTCTAAGCAAACTGGCTGGCATCAGCATAGGTAGTCTCCAGCGCTTCATAGCAAGCTCCGGCTGGTTCTGCAGGTAGTATTTCTGGTGAAGTACCGATCTATGTGGTAACACAAATGACCTTATCTGGTCTAAGTTAGCTTGCAACCTGCAGCCTGCCACTCCTACCTAACCCAAGTATTGGATGGAAAGGAATACTGTGAATTATAAGCAATGGCACGCAACAGTACAAATAATTCTCCCCAGTCATTCTAGACACCACCCTCGGAGCAAAAAGACTGAAACCTAATACCACCTGAGTTTCAAAATAACTACACCAACGCTAGCGCTGTGTGAATAGCATCATAACGGTATTCATAACCCCTTTAGCACTAGTGAATTATAAATAAGAAAAAAAATATACTCTTGCAGGTTTGCCAAGCCTGCGAAGAAGTGCCGCGAAAAAACATTTAACACAAGCTCGCCTTTTCAGGCAGAGCTTGCATGAAACTGTGGGAAATCAACGCCAGTTTCCCCGCTTATTTCAAGTGAAGAAGTTAGCGAACGCAAGCTCTGATGGACCATAAACAACAAGCGAGTTAATAGATTTCGCAAGGTTTCTGTAGCCTTTAAGTTTAAACGGTATTCCATCTAGAATGTGCAGCACAGTTTTTGTGGCAGCAAACTATATGTGAACGTTGTACCCGAGTTTTAGGTGAATGGACGTCTTAAAAATTGAAGCCAGATCAGAAGGGTAAAGTCCTTTTTGCATCGTTTGAGGAAACCTAAATATGTGGTCGTTTCAGCAAAGGTCTTCACACATACCGAGAATGAAAAGTCTTTCATCTTCGGCGATGCAGACACCATTCACGGAATATGGTTCGACGTTTAGGTTTCGCTTGAGTTACAGAAGACAGCATTGGATTTTGGAAGCAGTCAGAATTAAGTTAGTTTAGCATACGTTTCCGTTTGACAAAGGGTCAAACTTCTACATATGATAGAGGCACAAAACCAGTTTACTGACTTACTTAGGTGGCGCTACAGTTCGGGGTGAACCCGGGCCTCAACCAACAAGCTTCTCTAGCTAACCGCCTCGAATTACGCATTCCAAGTTGGTTGAGGTCTCCTTCTACATATACGCGCCACATTAGGCGAGGTCTTCCTCTACTGTGTTTTTCTTTCGGGTTAGATTCGAGGACTTTTCGGGCCGGAGCGTTAGTGTCCATTCGCTCTACACACAATAGGCACAAAATCTATTTGATAAAAACAACAACTAGAGTAAGTTGATTTTTTAACTAATGCCCTTCTACATTCAGGCTTTAGAAAACTACATATACAGTGCACCCCGGATAGCTGCCTTGAAAGTTTTTCTGATTTATTTGGGCACTTAAAAGGGGAAGTTACCTATCCGTACCCATTTTCATTGCTGAACATTTTTGAAGCCTAAAGTATTCGGTTAGCAATGAGGGTTATGCAACTAAGCGGGGGAGTACTTATCTGGGTATTACTGTACCTACAAAGACACTGTTTTTCTGATAAACAATCACCTACCTAACCTTATTTAAGAATCTACTGGTCGATAACCCAACAATCCTCACCTAGATCTAGAGCTAGAGGCATACAGCTGATAACAACTCGCATTTTATTATAATTTTGCGTAAGAGCTTTAACTAACAAAAACTAGAGTACATGGTAAATAAAATCATTGCACAGTTTAAAGTTAAAAAAAGTCGGCACATACATACGTAAGTACGTACATAAATGTAATCATCGTTTGGTTATAGGTTTGCCTTACCTCAGATTTTTTTTTAGCAACAGACCGGAAGACATTTTCTTTTTTAATTTTAAAAATAATCTATTTTGGGTTAATCAATAAGTTAATAAATGTCAACCGGCCGGTCTGTTTATTTGTGACAACAAAGTAGTCTCAGACGTCACATTCTGAAATTTTGCGTAAAAATTGTTTACTTCGGTGTAGAATGGTTTATATTGTTGGTGCTATAGCCTCTGAGGTTTTCATTATCGATAAGATAAAAATGGCCGTGGCATGCAATGGGTTTTGTTATGGTTTGTACTGTTATTTCATAATTTAAGAGGGTTTATCTTGTTAAATAATTAAATAAACTTGAACATGATATTTATACTTGAAATATTAAATTTAGTTTTGAGCGACATTGATAGGGTACAGCATTGTCAACCCTATTTTTTTAAAGAAATCTTATGTAATTTTCGGATTTGTGGCTTTTTTTTTATCACTTTATCAGTAACCATTACAAATAATGTGGACTTAAGAAAAATAAATATAAGTGTTTTGATAATCAGCTGTCAAAGTTTTGATGGGTTTCGTTTTTACAACGTCTAGGCGTAATAAAACAAATGATTAGATACATACTCATTTATACATTGTGCTTGTAAAAACGATTTTGCTCCGATTTTAGATGAGAGAAGGTCAGAATTGTGTCTAGTCAGATTAGTCTTTAATGATTCCTCATAAAAGCGAAGTTAATGTTGGTTTCTTGAACTTTTTGAACCCGAAACTCCACATCTGAACATGTTAAAGTATATAAAGGGTGTCCAACAATTGATGAAAGATTTGAATTTGTGCGGTAAGCTATTGCATGACAGCTGGCAAGCTCAGAGTTAATAAAAATGGAGAGCTGCACGAAAGAACAACGCGTTTTCATTTTAAAAATAATGAAGGTTTTTCGAATGAAATCATTTTCAGCGATGAGACTCATTTTCATCTTGATAGCAAATTTCATCGTCAAAATTGGCAAATTTGGGGTTCAGAAAATCCACGAATGATTGTTGAGAAACAAATACGTCTAAAACGTGTCACTGTTTGCTGCGGATTTTGGGCTGCAAGCATCATCGGACCATTCTTTTTTGAAAATGCAGCTGGTCAGGTAATAACAGTTAATGGGGCATGATTATCCAGATTGTTGTACCTAAATTGCAAGATATGGATGTGACGACATGTAGTTTCAACAAGACAGTTTCACATGCCATACAGCCCAAGAAACAATTCCATTACTTCATGAGTAATTTCCTGGTCGAGTAATTTCCCGTTTTGGTGATCCGATCATGCGATTTAACGCTGCGCCGCTGGACTTTTAAGGTTTATGCCAACAAGCCATGACCACCCACGCTTTGAAGGAGCAAATTGAGTGCTCTATCAACGAAATTTAGCCACATTTATGCAAAATTGTCATGGAAAATTTCAAAAAAGGAGTTCGTATGTGCCAGCAAAGCCATGGAGGCCATTCCCTCGATTTGATATTCCATACATAACCCTACTATATATACAGTGGAATCCATACAATAAAAAAGTTAACATTTTCAGTTCGTTTTCTGTGTCGTCCGGTTGGAGGGTCCCTTGGAGGGTTTGAGCCTGAACTAATACCGCTTTCCATCCTTCACGTCCCGGGCACGTTGCTTCCAGGTTATCAGACCAAGGTTTTTGGTCCGCGATTGTCACATCCTTAAACCGGAGGTTCGTATTTCCTTTTCTTCGTGAACCAGATGGCTAGAGCATTCACGTCCATTCGCTCGATGTGGTCGACCAGTGCAGTAGACGGATTTTTGTCATGTGGACTACATCCACATCTTTATAGAGCTCGTAGTGTTCGCGGCTATATCTTTTCCTCCTTTCGCCCTCCTCGCAGACGGGACCAAATATTAGACGTAGAATTTTTTTTTCGAAGGATCCCAAGATCTGCTCCGCTGTCTTACTTATCGTCCAGTATTCAGCTCCGTAAAGCAAGAAAGGCAAGCTATAACTTCGAGGTAGAAAGAGACTTTGTTTACCTTCATTACAAATCAAACACCCTTGCCAATCGCTGTTTTCTTTGGGCTGAAAAGGCAATTGAGTAGTAAGGTCCTATCCCGGAGACTCTAGACAAGACCTTTATTATCCCAGTTCTACTCAATTTTTTATTTTTTTTTGCTCCATCTCAGCACGAGTCCACACGTGTCAGAGATCACACATCCCAGGTGTCGATACTCAAAGATGATGCTCGGCTAGTGCGCGGACCAAGTTCTATGCCCATGGACAGAGATCCTTCAATGTTACTTGGATCTAGTCACTAGGATCAATAAGCAATATTTCTTTCACTTTTTCTATAATATGTTCCTACTTGTATATTTGGCACGACAGCTTATAGAGAGCCAAGGCCTAGCTTCTCACAACCACTCATGTTGTGCGTGTTATATTCTTCGCACGAATGGAAGGGATCTACAGTTTTAATGCCGACTCCGAACTTTGTCATTCCTGCGAAGAGGTGGTGCCGCGAAAAACCTTTTGGTGGTTTTTGACAATCGAACCTGTGTCTCTACTTAGCAGTCCAACGCACTAACAACTAAGCCACGGCGACCACCTACCTACTACTTACTTTTGTGTATAAAATGAGAGTTCCACCCACTGGCGTCTCTCATGAGCTCACAAGAAAAAAGCACACACATCACTGGGCGAATGGAACATTAGTGGGATTTAGACTACTCAGGACGATGGGAGATAGAATTCACTCCAAGCGCCCCTACGCTCGTTGTTATCTTTCCATAATGCTCGTATGAATATGCATTTACATAACTACATTTAATTCGAATGGTTTTCGTCTTCTCAATCTTCTAACTAGGTTTGTGTAATCCAGAAACTGGAGGGCCTCAGGGTTCGTGTGATGTTGGAGCCGCTCTCCATGTTTTTTGAATGTCTTTTGACTTCATATTGTACTGGTTCCATACCCAAGTCTCTGTGGAGATCCTCATTTCGAACGTACCAGGGTGCATTGACAATATTTCTCACTACATACTTTGTTTTGGAATCTTTGCATGATGTCCTTGTTCCTCTGTTTAGTACAACCCCAGAGTTTAATATAATACCGTATGTCCATATGTGTTTGATTACTTATCTATAAAGTAAGAGTTTGTTAGAAATCTGTAGGCAGGAATGTCTTCCTTTTAGCCAGTAGATCCTTCTATATCTGATAATTCTACCCTACGACGCTAAAGTATGGTCTCTTCGAGCAAAAAATTAGTCTTAAGTGCAGAATCATTATCTTATTTGGGGTATTACCAAAATCCAACTTCCAGATAAAAAAAGGAACCATGCGGTCATACTATGCATATTTATACTTGAAAATACCTACTCCAAAACAAATTTGCTAGCCAAACAGTTGACTGATTGATAGCGTTTATTTTTCAAGTATAGACACTTTAAAGACCTCTTCGTCTAATTTCGATAGTAGAAACATTATCACTCCTACGGAACTACCCATTTAATTGTCTTAATAATTGCATCCATACTTTAGGTATATCTTTCATAATTCGTTCTTATCGCGAAAATATGTTCTATAATGCAGCTGTGGGTCTTAATCTAACCTCCCGGCATATTCACATCGCCTACATACATTATATTAATTTAATACGCATTTAATCTATTTTTGATAAGAACTAATCACCGACAATTTTTTATTTTTTTTTTTTTTTCTCATTCCCATGTCGTCATTTAGTGGAGCGAGAGATTATTTATTATTTAGTTTTGGTTTTGTTAATTTTCGTAAAAATCTAATTTTACGTAACTTGTTTTCGTATTTGATTCTTAAATATTGACGATGGCGAATGAAGTGCGAATTCAATTCAATAGTATTCAGATTTTTGGTTTTGAATCTTCGAACGTGCAAACACACATATAAGTACTCGTAGACCAGAAGAATTTGCCAGATTTCGCGATAAACAAAATAGATCTAGCAAAGCCTGTCAATATCGGGAAAATACATTAGACGCGTAGTCTGAATCAAATGTGTGTACTCGTACATAGGAAGAAGTGCGCACTATTGATTTCAAAAAATCGAAATTATCAAATTCTAAGAACAATTTCTTAGGCATTGGTTGATAATGACGCCGAGTGCTGGACGGAATAAAGCTGAGCACATAAATATTATCAGCTTTTTCGAATGAAAAATACTTCACCGTATATCTAATAGATCCCGTGTACGAGAAGGGCAATTGAAAAAGACCATTTTAGTGCAGACTCTATGAGGTAAATTAAAATGTGAGTGTTGACTAAATTGGTTCAGCCATATGGACAATAATCTCTCCAGCCGAGAGTATCATTAAATAAAAACAGATCCGAAAGGACAAATGTATTGGAACCTACATTAGGCTAGCGGGCTGATTAGAATGGTTACATCCTCATCACACTTAGGTCCATGTGATGATTTGTTTCCTACCGTGGTATTATCGTCTTGTTTCTAGCCATCCGGACGCCTGGCAAATTTGAGCAGTTTTGGCGTTGATCCATCTGATAGCTCATCGATATGGTCGAAGAAAAATTGGCCCCGGGTTTTGCTTCTGAGTTGACAGAGGCTTGGGCAGTGACAGAAGAAATGGGTCGTGTCCTCATGAGCCTCTTCATCACCGCATCCTCTGCAGATATCATCGTCGTTCAGACAAAATTTTTTCGTATGATATTTTAACATGTTGTGGCCAGTAAGCACTCCTATTAGTATTGACAGAGATTTCCTGTCCCTTTGCAGGAGTTTACTGGTTTTCATCTTATCGTACTCTGGCCACAGCCTTCTTGATATTTCACAGGTGGCTCGTGATGGAAGCTGCATTACAAATAACAAGTGATTTTGGATGCCTTAAGCGTTATATGGAGAATTGAAAGCATCCGGTGCAGGTTTGGCAAGAATGAAAGGTTGCATTGTCATAGGCAGAGATTTTGTGCATGCTGGGAGACCGTTAAGTAATTATGGGGGCCTCTATCTTTAACGTGATGTCGGCTATTGTTCTACACCGAGTCAGCATTTCTACGTTGTTTAACCGATTGGTTGAACGACGGTTACGACAAGATATTTAGCCATGGTAATGAAGACAACTGGTTCAGGTTTCCGCCAGCTGAAAAAAAAAACAAAGATTTGGCGCGACAGCTTATAGAGAATCAAGACCTAGCTTCTCACAACCCATCATGTTTTGCTTGTTATATTTTTCGCACAAGTGGAAGGGACCTATAGCTTTATTGCCGACGGCGGATTTAGAAACATTTTCAGGATAGATTGTACTCTTGCAGGTTTGTCATGCCTGCGAAGAGGTGGTGCTGCGAAAAAACGTTTGGTGGTTTTGAGGACCGAATCTATGTCCTCTCGCTTAGCAGTTCAACGCACTAGCCACCAAGCCATGGTGACTACTAAGATATCACCTCCACAAGATAAAATGTATTCAAGATAGTGAATGCCGAATCTGGGGATAATAAAATTGTGGATCATAGTGCGGAAACTTGCTTCCTTAAACTTAAAAAACAAGCAGCTACAGGGGATGTTTTCACTCCTCCATCAGGCAGGCAAAACATATCTTCTATTGCACACGCTACGGGGAATATAAAAAAAAACGTTTACGCCTCTAGAGGTACTTCTTATGATTGTGGTAACTCCACTCTGCTGAACAAAATACTACAGAAGTAAAGATTAGTGGTGCTGCTAAGCAAACTATGTACTTTCAGCTCTTGGTAAGCATGTGGAAGGATACTCAAACCTTGAAATGCGGAAAGTTTAGTAACAAGTACCACATTTCAAAAAATCATTCGTTCGAGGAATACCTCCCAAACAAATGTTACTAGAACGGGACATAAAATTAATTGGAGACTAAACATTGGGGAGAAATTTTTAAATTCCACGATAACCTGGTGCTACCAGTGCAATCAAAACCACACTAACGATTGAAATTGAGGCAATTTTTACCTAGCGACACGTCGGTGGAATGTGCTCTGAAGATCAGACAAATGAAGAGCTGGAAACCGCACACTACCGGTTTGTCGGTCGAGATTCCAAAAGGAGTGACGTCCGAAGGATTCATGTCTTGGGTGGTACAGGCGAGGCCAGTAACAGAGGAAGTGGGTTGTATTCTCATGAACTTCCTCTTCACCGCAGCCCCTGCATCTTCTTCTCTAAAACCAAGCGTCTTCATGTAGTACCGCAGAATGTTATGCCCCGTAATCACACCTATAAGGGTGGAAAGGATTTTTTTTTTTCTTTTTGTATAGTTCTGTCGGTCCTAGCTTTGTCAAATATGGGTCATAACTTGCTTGTGATGACACAAGTGTCTAAAGAGGACCATCTGTTGTTTGCCTCTCTTAGAGCTTTATTCCCTACTTCCAGCTTCACTAAGCTAGGCGGAATGTTCACCGAGGGGTCGGCTTAGTAACTCAATATTAATTGATTACCTAGATGTTAACAGACCTTCATTCAACGTTTCTACAGAAAAGGATGGACAATGTGGCAATATTAAGCACACAACCTATAACTATCTACATGCATCATGCCTTCGATCGGCTTCAAACTTCCAGGTCCCTCAGAGGTAAAACAACCCCAAAAACATAACTTCGGCTGGGTGCCCAGGGGGTTTCATTGTCACTTCTTCTTATGGCGCTTACCCGGTATCCTTGTACCCGAAGTAGTTTTCGTATGAATAAAATACTTTTTTCCAATCCTCTGAAGTCCAATATTTGTGTTGCAGTCTTTTTTCCCTTCATTCTCTTTCTAGGTTTTATTCGGACCAAAATGTTGTCATCATGAACCGTAGTTTTGCGTTTGGACCTTGTCTACCTATACAATAACCTTTCGGTGACGTCGAAAAGACTTCTCTTCTCCCTCCGGCTAATCAGTCTATTAGGACTGACCGTATGCGTACATTTTTTCAAACTACATCTTGCGTAGACGATCCCCAAAGCGAATCAAGGTCGTTTTTTTAACAACCACCATTCCTCACAAATAAACTGAATTGCATGTCATTCCGAGATAACATTTCGGCAGCAATTTATCGTCATAGGTCACCATACCCGAATGCTTACCAGGTCACCTAAAATTCTGAATGATGTAGGCGGATTTGGGTTGTCATCAAAAGATTGTGGATGGCGAACTAAATCATTGATGTACTCGTAATTCAGGTCAATAGTTCGCTATGATTCAGCAACTCCCACGCTGGTTCATCTTCACTTTAATAAGTGGGTCCGCCTAAATTGTACCACCATTCCTGTCATTCAACAAGAGTAAGCGAAACTTTATGACCTTATTTATTCTACTTGAAATGAGAATAACATATACAATGCTATATACGTAGTTCAATGCATGGCAGTGACAACTGCGGCTTAATTAGTGTGACCAGTCGATAAAGTTACAGCTGAAGGCAAGGTTATAACAATAGCGCATAGTTCCTGGCGGTTACTTTGTCAACTTGTTCTTCTGTTGGCTGGTCGAACGTCATGAAAGTTGGAAACTAAGGACTACCTATGCTGTGCGTGCTTGTCTGGGTTCGTAGAAATCGATATTTGAAATGTCGCCGCCATTATGCAGTTAGATGATGCACGAGTTCAACCCTAAGTAAATGAATTCCTTCGAGTAAGACTACAGAAATGTCACTGGTTGCGTAAAGTTTAAATAAGCAGATTAATCATTTAGGAATTGCATTACATTTGCACAGGGCGGCGGCGGCTGACAGAACAGAGATTCAATGGCAAGTAATCCCTCATTGTGTCTACTTAATCTGTCTATGTGTTTTCCTCACAAAAGGACAAGGCAAATGGAATGGAGTTTAACACTTTGAAATTGCTAACACATCATACTAGTTGTACAAACCGATATGCTTCTAGACAAAAGCAAATCTTTAATCCAACCCAACCAGGCCATAAGTATTCAAGAAAGGCAATGCAGGAAGTGAACTAGTTATGAAAAGGGAGTGCTTTATTGATAAGTTGACCTAAGAGACCTAGTTGTATCGTGATAAAGCATATTTTTGGAGGCTCACAATTTTCGCTTACGAATGCAAGTTAAAAATAGAAAATAAATCCAAACCTGATGCGGAGGGATAAAAAGGAAAAAGTGAAAGACTCATTCAGCAGACTAATGGACTAATGGAAACTTACTACTAGAACAAAGCTACTAACTCACTTAAGAATAGCTGCACTTTGCTTATTAAAATGCAAAGACAAACGATTCTCAAAGCTTTAAAACTGAACGACTTTCGCGTAATCTACATAACCTTCTTACTCAAGATGACGCTACAATCCGGAGTGAATCTGGCTCTCAACCAACAAGCGTCTTCAGCCAGCTAATCGTTTCCTAGTTGCATAAAGGTTCGCACCAAGTTAGTCGAAGTCACTTTCCACTTGCGTGCGCCACCTGATCCGCGATCTTCCTATACTGCACTGTCCCCACAGAGTGGATTCGAGGAGCCTCCAGCTCGAAGGGATGTTGGACATCCGCTCTACATGTTCCAGACATCTTAGTCATTGTATTTGAACTCTTCTGACTAGGTCGATGTCGCTGTAAAAACCATAAATTGTTGTATCTTCTCGTCCATTCACCATCAAGCAGACGAGACAGTAGATCATCTGGAAGACCTTTCTTTCGAAACAACCTAGGATGACTTAATACATTTTTAACAAAGTCCATGCCTCCGCGCCATAGAGAAGAACTGGGATGATGAGAGTCTTATATAGTCACATCAGTTGTCCAAGGAAGGACAGCGATTCGCAAGAGTTATTCTTCTTTTACTCTCGACACTAGTGTCTTTGTCTGAGTTTATAGCGAAACCTAGGTAGACAAAGTCCTTCACTACCTCAAAGTTGTATCTGTGTACAATGACGTTCTGTTCTTTGTTGGGTGTCCTTTTTTGTTCACAGCATGTACTTTGTTTTGTCCTTATTGACCTTTAAACCCACCATGGCCGCTTCTTCTCTTCCGATAATGTCAATATCTTCGACATATGCGAGGAATTGCATGAAACTTGAAAGGATTGTGCCTCTAATGTAAGTTTTGCACAGTTCTTTCAAGTACAATGTTAAAAAAAATCGCATGATACCGCATCGTCTTGTCTAAATCCTTATTTAATTTTAAAGGTAAAGGTCTCAGAGAGGTCTTCACGGACCTTGATGCAGCAGCCCTTAACAATTCCCTCATCATCATCAAGTTCCATTAACACCGGGCGGGGCATAGGGTGATAACAAATCTATTCCATATTTCCCGGTCTGCAGCTAGATATTTCAGCTGTGTGACATCTGGGTCGCTGCCTCTGCTAAAACTGCTAATCTCCACGTTGTTCTTGGCCCTCCAACCCGCCGTGCTTCCCGAGGATTCCATTCGAAGGACTGCTTCGCAAAGTTGTCATTTGACTTCCTCAGTGTGTGACCAATCCAGCGCAATTTTCGGTGCCTAATGCTTTTGACTCGTTTTTTTGCCACAATTCCAGGTTGCGGCCAACGAATCTTTAGGAAATATCGCAGACAGCGATTAACAAAAGCCTGTAATTTTCACGTGATGTTTATCGAGACTTTCCAGGTTTCACAGACGGATTTCACGTTGGATTCGAAAACCCTTCCCTAGTTCTTCTTAATTGACAAACGACGACCTTTTAAATAAATTTCTACAAATAAAATTTAATTTTAAACTTTTAAACTAATTTTACGGAAAACTAATTTCCGAGTTACGTCATTGAACAATACTTAATCATTTACAATTCATTTACGTCATCCTTTGAAAAATTATCCACACAATTAACAAAAGTCAATAAACCCAAATACGTAGGTCGTTAACCTTTTCAAACTAATAAATCTCCCAGAAATTATTCATCTGCCAACATAATGACCGTTGAAACTCTGTAATTGAATTTACTATACAGAAAAACAACCCCCAGAAAAAGTTTGCTCATCCCTGACCTAAGGCATTTCAACAAATTCATTCATTTATGTACCTATGCCCTTTTCGTCTGAATTTCTTGCAATTTGTATGAGTGCAAGTGCATGCATTTTTAAATGCAAACTTAGCTTGTAATTAAATTTGTCTGAGTTCAAAAAACTCAACTCTCTCCTAGATTATATTCAGAGCTTAGATAAAAGGCGAGAAAAAAAAAGAAAAAAAAACAAACTCCTTCCAAAGTGTTTGTTCAAAACGAAGTTCACAAAGTTTACAGACACCAGGCCGCTTTGCAAATGCCCCACAGGGTATTTGCGCCCTTTACATATTTCTTTTCTGGTATATTCATATGTACAATATAACACGTAACATAACACATAACATTGCACTTATTCACATGTGTGTGCAGAGATAATGTTGCTGATAAACAGTTTTTACTCATTGACATGCGAAGTTTTCCGGATCTGTTTTATGGCAAATAATATGGTTTTTAAAGAGAATGAGATCCAATCGTATATAATAAATGCTATAGATAGATACACATCCCCCATGCGACACGCTAAATATTATGTAGACGAATGTATGTACTGTACACTACCAGTCACAAGATTGTTTTGAAAATGCATTTTGTTTTCTACTTGAATTGTTGTTATACTTTGTGCAAATTTCCGAAAAAAATAAAATATGGGTTTTACCTGTGAATTTGAAAATAGTAGACGTTTCGTGTGCATTGGTGAGAAGAACCTTTATCCGCTCAAAGGGTCAATGAGAGCCGGTAAAAACCTCAATGCAAGACCAATTGAAAGAAGCTGAACTCTTCTGAGTTTTTTTACAACGTTGCAGTTTTACATTATTTTGGAGGAAAATCTGAGGGCCAAATTGCACCCCAGTTAGGTTAGGTTAGGTTAAGGTGGCTGCCAGCTATTGTCAACACACTTAGACCAGTGATAGGTTCATTGTGATACCACACGGATCTGAAGAGATCTCCATACCTACTCTTTAAACCAATTACGAATGAGGTTTCTGATATCCGTGTTTATCAGATGGAGATATTTATGAATGGAGAGTGCACCCCAGTTAAATTATCAAAGCCTCGGATTCACGGTACTATTAAGCGATATTGTCAAACTGGTAGTCCTCAGAGAGGATATTCTTTTGAGAACAATTAGTAAGCAGAACAGAAGAAAGGCGTCGTTATTACGGGACACTTTTCCTTTGGCAAACATCTAAACGTGTTAGGTTAGAGACCACTATCTGTGACTCTTGCGGAGAGGGCGACGGCACTTATGCTTTTGATGAGTGCTGTTAACCTAAGCTTCTTATCACTGAAGCTTTAAGTCGACTTTCTTAGAAAGATTGTAAAAAGATTGTACTTGCGGGTTACAATTGACTTGTTTTTGTGCCTGAGTACTCAAAAAAAAAAGAATGGGACTTCTGGCTCAAAAAAGTAAACTTTTGTCCGACGCAGCGCTATAGAACAAATGCTTGGTGGAACTATGAAAAAGGCTGACAATTACAGTCATATTAGAAGACCAGCCTTTGATATCTGGTTTGAGGTTAATTCGAGAAGGATTCGTAATACAGCAAGCCAATGACCGCAAACACACCTCACAATTATGCAGAGAATTTAATTTCTAGAACAGAATGAAGCCGAAGAAGTTTTCGAAAACATAACAATCACCTGAGCTTAACTGGATTGTTGAAATTTCCTACCTGTAAACGTGTTCTTTTTTCTAAAAAGTAGAACAATTGATAAATTACTTACTGTCAAATTACAAAAAAAGTCTTTCTTGTGTATTATATTCTTATGTTGGCATTCTTTTAATTTTTTTTCCATTTTCTTACCCTTTAAAGGGATGTAAATTGACTTTGTTTGAGCTAGAGGTGGTATCACACTTATGACCGGCAGTGTATGCATGTTGATATAGACATTAAAAATAAAATAAACTACAAAGTCGTCCTCTTATTGGAATATAAGTATGTATGATTGTACATTTGTGTGTTTTTATTCTACGCGAGGTTCGATTCGAAAAATGTGAAGAAAAAAAACTGTAAATTGCGGAAAAAAGGAATACGTATCTAATTGCATGCAAAATTAAAGAAAGTCGAACGAAAATCTCACAAATTTATTCCACTTTTCATCCCAACAAAAAAAAAAAAAAACTGACAGAAAGAAAAAAATCCAATAAATAACAAATCAACGCGTGCACCACACACAATCAATAACATTTTCACCCCAAAAGACACAACAACAACTAGTGAAAAAACCGAAAAAAAAATACAGAAAAAATATCTACATGGGAAAATGTATCTACGTAAAGCGAAAACCTATCCATAGACTTAATACGGGTGTACCTGCTCTCCCCCTCTTATTCGCAATGACGTAAATACAAGTTTTCAGTTCTCTGTCGTCTTTGATGTTCTTCCTGTTGTTGTTGTTGTTGTTGTCATTGTTAGTTTTTCCTCTTTCTTATATGTCCGTTCTACATCAAAATCTATCTCTATTGTATCTAAATAGCTATTTATCTATTCTTACTAGCTACATACATAAGGTATGTCATGAAAGTGTTGTACTACCGTACATTGACGGCTTTCGCTAGTTCTTTCGCTTCTTCTTCTTGTTTTATCTCTTGTGTTTTGTTGTTGTTTCTTAGTATGGACAATTTTATTGATTTTACACACTTACCCGGACATTAGTAGCTGGGTAAAGAAGGACCATAAGCAGGAGTGTACATTAACTGATGAATTAATCCTTGAATTAAATTCTTGTCGTAAGAATGGTTTTTAATTGCATTGAAAAAATGAATTTGGAAAACGTTTCACTGCTGCAAAACTACTTTAGAACTGCACTTCATTTTCTCGTGTACATTTTTTGGCTGTAAATACTTTTCTTCGTCACTTATAGATGCAAGAGAATATACCGTATCAGACGTGATAGATTTTCGGCTACATTTGTGTTAAAAATGCTTTTGTCAAATACTATTCCTTTTTAGACACAGTAGTAACACTATATGGGATGTCTTTTGGACTGCATTTATGTGGTAGATGCGTACAACTTAATATTTTTTTTTCTCACAGATACTGTAAGCTATCCGAATCCGAAGAATGAAAATTTCTTATCAGAGCGCCACCATTTTTCTATCTTTGATATGCACAGGTGCACACACGAAATCACAGACACTTAACTATTTCTTTTCTCCTGTTGACAATTTTTTCCTTTGAAACCAAAAAAAAAATGGATTTTTGTTTGAAAAGACCGAAAAAAAAACTCAAGAAAAACGACTTTTCTTTCGGATTTGGTTAAAAAAAAAAAAAAGCTTTTGACACTCGAAAAAAAAAACAAAATCACCGGGCAACTTTGAAAAAAGAACGAGTTTTTCTATTTATCACAATGCATAATGGGTATTCCCATCCAAAATAGTACCGAAAACAGAACCGGAAGAAGTTTTACTAAACGAAATTAAGGGTAAAAAACTGTTTTTGATTCCAAGAGTTCTGGGATAATCGCTTTTCGTTGTCGACGTCTTTTTGGTCCAAGACCAAACGTCCAACCAACCGATAAATACTAAGAGAAGAGAGTCAGCAGCCTAGCACCCAGAGGTAGTAGCAGCGGCAGTAGAATCAGATACAGAAGCACGGCAAGTTGGTTTTTTTTTTTTTTCGCTGCTTTTGTACACCCTCGGCCTCAGATTAGCCAGTTTACGGTGGTGGTGTACATTGAATGGCGGCGGCCTCGATTCGGGTCGACACATACAACATTCATAGAGAGAAAACAAGAAAGACAGAGAGAAAGAGAGAGAAAGGGAGAAAGATTTGGGAGAGAACGTCCAGAACGAGAGTAAAGCTTTATCACCACCACACTGTTTACATGACTCTTAATACCTCTGCCTACTATCATCTCCTCTTTATACCTCGTCGTCGTTGTCACCAGCGTCACAATGATCATTCAATAAAAGAAACAAAACGACAAAATAAGCAAATAAACACTTATAAAAAAAAAGTTTTATATCTAGCACTAGCACTCTTTGCCGTCTCCATGCCCGTCTGGAATGTGGAGGTATTACCGCAGAACGAAACGTACCAACTCAGCCAAAGTATCGAGATACTTTATCTTCGTACATACGTCAGAGATATGTACATAATGTACATAAAATGGCAACAATAAAGCACCGAGTAAAGTAAACATTGGGTGAATGAAGTACTCTGCTGTGGTGCTGCCATTTACGTAGGCAAACTATGACATATGTCGAAATCGAAATCGAAATACTCGTACTCGTATACGGAATATGTGGGGTTGGGGACTTGGAAAGCAAAAAAAAAAAAAAAAACTGAAGCTCATTAAATTGTCTTTGTTAGAGAGTAATCAGTGAATGGTATCTGCTCCATGCACTAGAGAGGGAGATAGAGAGCGAGAGTCAAACTCTGAACACTTCGAATGCACATGACAAAGTCTAAAATGTAATGTCGCTAGCCTCGTCTTAGATTCGATAGAAAGTATATCGGGAAGCAGCTCTAGTTAATATGGGTAAATTGTGATTTACCCTATTATTGACTCATGATAATATTGTTACCGTGCTAAATTTGATGTTGTTTTCGCGTTTCAAACAAGGTAAATGAACTGCGTGACGTACGAACACAGTTCAATAAAATAATAATTAAATTAAACGATGCACAAACAACAGAAAATTTATTTTATCGTTTATTTACTAATACAAGTATACTGGATGTATTTCAAAGTTGTTAGGTAGTCATAACCAAGATTTTTAAAATAAAGTTCATTGTTAACACATTTTATGAAGAAATGTGTGTTGTAGATTAGAAAGATCCCCAAAAGAATGACGCTGTAGAAGATGATCGCGACTCAGGTGGCGCCCGTAAGTGGAAATTAAGCTACTAAGAGACTCTTGTTGGTTGAGCCCAAGGTCCATCCTTGACTCCTATTGCGTAGTTTCTTGGACTGACATGATTTATGCCTGAAATAAACTACAAGGATTCAGAAGTCGGCTTTATTATATTACATTAAGTATGCTTCAGAAAACTTCACCTCCTGTACTATGAGCTGTCTTAGATCCATCTAACTTGACTGCAGTTCAAAGTTCACACTACATCGAAGCGGTTTATCGACGCCTGTGTAGAAAGAGGCGGTGTATTATTTTGTGAATCCTGTTGGTATTTGCTGAAAATATCACATTAACGGACACAAATCTCCTATGTCGACATCATCGCCTGTTCCAAGCTTGCTACTATTGAGGCATTCACGGCGATAGAAGAACAGGTTGATCTAATGATAAATTAGGATAAAACAAAGTACATGCTGTCAACCAAAAACCGATCCGTCGAACACAGTCTAGGACAGAAATTAACAATTGACAGCTGCAGTTTTAATTTTAATTTAATTTAAAATTTTAGTGGAGACGTAAGCCCCATTTATTCGGGCGTAAACTAACTTAAAACATGACTTAAACTTAAACTTAAAACAATGGTTAGTTTGGGTGATGAAGGAGATCGGATTTAACCCTAGAATACTAATGCTCGCCTGTGAGGCATAACATATTCGGGGCTTCCCCGATATTTCATGGTCCCATGTAAATATTAAAGCACGCGTTCATGCCAACTTATCGTTACACGATTTGAGATTGTGTGCGGACGCACGTTGGATTCTGTTTTTGGCTTGCTGAGCCTCAGGCGAGCATTAGTATTAAGGGATAAAAAAAGCATATTAGTATTCTAGGGTTGAGGCAAGGAGTGGTGCGGTTAAAGTCAGAAAGGGTAAGGTTCGAGTTAATCTTTCAAAGCATATGGGAGATCGGTTCGTTCGAGCCATAGGAGGTGGAGTGGATTGGTAGAAAGAAGAGACGAGGGGTTCGTATTGAGGAATGTACCTAGAGTTATGAAGTTACGCACATTCAACGTGACCTGAAAGAAGTCGATTAATGAAGAGAATGTCGGCTGCATCTCTGCGTTCAAAGGTGTTTAAGTTAATAAAGTTGAAACGCTTTTTTATAGGGAGAGTAAGGTTAGGTTAGGTTAGGTTGAAGTGGCTGCAAGCTATTGCCAGCACACTTAGACCAGTGATAGGTCCAATGTGATACCACATGGATCTGAAGAGATCTCCATACCTACTCGTTAAACCAATTGGAGCTTTTTATGAAGCGAAGGAGGTTTCTGATATCCGTGATAGGGAGGGAGAATAAAAAGTTCGTTCCACGGTAGCCTTAAATAGCAAATCAAAGAAATCCGCGCTTCTCGAAATATGCACACGATGATAAGGAGACCACACTTGACTGGCATGCTCTAGAAAGGGTCAAATTAACGTATTGTAGAGAGACCTAGCTACGTATGGGTTGGAGAACCATTTTACAAAGCCTAATACAGAGTTAGCCTTAAGGATTATCTCATCCATATGTAAACTGAAATTGTCATTCAAACAATTTTTGAGGCACCAGATTGAAAAACTATCGAGGTCTTGTTGAAGGAGGATAGAGTCTTGGGATGAGAAATTGTTTTAAAAAATTTGGTATCGTCAGCATAAAGGGAGACACATGAGTGTTTGATTATCCTATCGAGATCGTTAATAGTTAATATAAAAAGAAGGGGACCTAGATGGCTGCTTTGTGGAAGATGTGAAGGAGTTCATCTACCTTCGACGAAGGCAACCGCTGCTACTTCGGTTTGTCCAAACAGCTAGGGTCTAAACTAATAACTCGAAGGTCCAAAATCATGCCCTGATCTTGCCAGTCTTCCTTTATGGAGCTGAATGCTGGACGATAAGTAAGACAGCGGAAGAGATCTTGAAATTCTTAGAAAAAAAATCTACGTCGTGTATTTGGTCCTGTCTGCGATGAGGGCGAAATTAGGAGAAGATATAACCGCAAACTCTACAAGCTGTTTAAAGATGTGGATGTAGTCCGGAAATCAAAAAACCTTCTACTGCACTAGCTCGGCTACATCGGCGAATGCATGAAAATGCTCAAGCTAAGAGAATCTTCAAATCCCAGCCACCTGGTTCATGAAGAAAAGGAACAGCTAACCTTCGGTTTAAAGACCAAAGTCATTAAGAAAATTATGTTATAAGATGTATCAGGATCGCATCAATGAAACCTGGATATGGATATCTCCGTGAGGGAGCAAAAATTATTACTTTACATGAGCAAACTATAAAAAGCATAAGAGAGATTTCGGATGATGTTGAATTTCGAAAGTCAAGTGTTTCCAAGATTATTGTGATGCACATGTCAACAGATTCTTTTACAATGTGTTGTAAGGGCCATTGCGGACAAAAACGCAAAATTACGGCTCATGATGACAACATTTTGATCCGAACCAGTGAGGTCAGATGATACCGGGTAAGTGTCATAAAAGGAAGTGACAATGAAAGCCCCTAAGTAATGTTTATAGGGTTGTATTACCTCTGGGAGTCCTGGAAATTTAAAGCCGAAGTCAAGTATTTTCAGGACTATTGCGTTGCACAAGACTACAGGTTCGATTGCAACGAGTTGTAACAACCATTGCGGCCGGCAATGAAAACCTCCAACCTGACCATATTGTTCAAGCCCCTTAGCACCCACTTTAAGTTATATTTTGGGGTTATTTGTGGGCCATAATTGTACAATTCTGTCGCGAGGCCATTGAAACACTTTGAAATATTGAGAATCTCTATTGCACCGCTTCGCTCCGCTTTGTTACGGTCCTTTTATGTCCAAAACCGGTAAGAAATAACAAGTTTTGTTGTTATATTCTTTTGGTGTTATGAACTTTTTATAATTATGGACTTATGACCCACCCCAGTGAGCCATAAGACCACAATCGATGAGTCAAAATTTCGTGTTGACTTTTGACCCACCTGGGTGGGTTTTTAATATAAAAATCAACTGTGAACTTATAACCCACCCAGGTGGCTCAAAAGTCAATTGTGGACTTTTGACCTGTGGACTTATGACCCTGTGCCTAATTGTACATTCGATCCTAGATTACTTCATGCATGTCCAGTACATAATTTCCAAAATATCTAAAGTGGAGTTCGCTATGGTCTGAAAAAATGTCGTCTCTTATATTGAAATTACAGAGGCTGCACAGAACCAACAAATCCGAATATGCAGGCGTCTTGACTCATATGCTCCTGAATACCGCTCGAAGACTTCCAACCGAAAATGCAATTTTCTAACAAAATCTTTCTTCAAGCTACTTGTCAACAAGAATGAAGCAATTCTTCGTGGTGAACAACATTTATATGCAGAAATGGCCTGTCAACTCGTCTGACCTTAATCCAATTGAGAATCGATGGGTCATTATTTAAGCCAGGCTCAGGAAATAAGATTGCACGAAGATAATTTCAGCAATTGTTGCAATGGCAACAAAATCACTAACGCAGGGGAAAACCTACGTAAGGCCATCATAAAAAAAACCTTTAAAGATATTTAGATTCACTTTAGAACGTGACAATTGACATTCTTCATTCAGTCATCAACCCGTGGCCAAAAATAGCTTTTGTTTAAGAAATCAAACCGAGAATTACTCTTTCCAATCGCAATTTATTTGGACTAAGTAGACAACTGAATAGCAAGGTCATCTCCAGAAGAACTTTTAGACACTTATCATCACCGATTTGTTATAAGTCGTAGAAAGCATAGACTTTATCAAAATTGGATGAAAAAATTCTTGAAAACATCGCTGGTTATGTCGCGTGTAACTAGCACTCCGGACTTGAAAGCGTACTAATAGACGTCTGCTAAGGCACCGCGCAGTAAACAAAAAACCTTATCTTATTTGGCACATACCAATGGAAAGTGACCTTAGTCATGTTAGTCTGCATAACTTCAGACAGTTAGCTACTGATCAGGCTAGCTGAAGAACTATGTTGCTCAGCACTAAATCATTCTAAACTATAATCTTAGGCAATTCATATCAACATCCCTCTGCAGCTGTTATCTAAACGGGGAGATTTCAAGCCGTAGTTTTCTTATCTACTTTCTTATGATGGCGCTTAAGTACGGGGTTGATCTAGTCTTCAATCAACAAGCGTCTTAAGCCAGCTCGAAACAGCAATTGCATTTGTTTTCAGGGCTGGTGCTATTGTCTGAATTAATAGTGGAGCCTTAATAAACAAAGTCCCTAACTACCTGAAAGTTATATCTGTCACTGTTAACAGAATGTTCTTGGTCTTGCCGCATTAACTGTTAAACCCATCGTCCCGTCTCAGTACTTACGAAAGCACAACTGAGCTCACGCTGAGTTCAAATTTTAAAAGATTGTGCCCCTAGTGTTGGCACGAGAGCTTTAAACTATTCTTTCAGAAACAATGGCAGCGTCGCCTTGTCGAAATCCTTTTTTTTTACAAAATTCCTTAACGATGCTATCACACACGGCCTTAAAATCGATGCAAATTTGGTGGGTATTGGTGTGAAGCTCTTGGGTTCTTTCCAAGAATATTTGGCCGATGGTGAATGGCAGTTTCCTGGCTTAAAGCCACACTGATATGGACCAAACAGGTTATTGACGACATGCTTTAGGTATTCATACAACACAGCACACCACAGGTCATGTAAGTAAGCGATGTTAAAAAGACTTATGCCTTTCTAGTTGGTGCAGTTAAGATCGATCAATCAAATTCTTGGAGATTTTACAAACAGTGCTTAGGTTCCATTAATCGGGCATGCTTTCACCGAACCGTATTTTGGAGATAAGTTGGTGCATTTTCCTTTCAAAGCCTGTGCTCGTCCTCTGTCATAAGCTCGCAGCTTTCATCCTTTTATGCAGCGATGGGGTTTGGTTGTGATGGCGGAGGGAAGTGTTGCCGCTAGTCTTCTTGAGGGATTACAGAACTCGATCCGAAATGGATCTAGTTTATTTTTTTAGAGCCTGCTCCCGTCATAATATTTTTTTGTCCTTGCAGTGTTCGGGATATACGCAGTCGTACCGTAGCTATAACAAAGAAGTGGTTCAAGTCAATGTTCGCCCCTTTGAACGATCGGACGTCGTTCATACATACTACCATGTAATCAATCTGGTTGATGGTTGGAGATTGATTAGGAGATCACCGACGAAGCCCTATGTCGATGGGTGTGATTAGCTGTAGTTTTTCAAATCCATCCTGTGGAGTTCAAAAAATTAACAATTATGCTGAATTTTATTTCAGGAATCTCTGGTAGATTTGCCAAGTATGCGGTGCCTGTCACAGTCACAGAGAAAGTGGAATGGGGTTTCCTTTTCATGTTAGTTGTCGCAACTACGGCAGTGGGGGTTGAACGGAATGCCTAACTTGGCAGCGTGTGGTTCTTGCTGTATCGGTTCGAGTTCTATAGATTAAGTCATTCGTCCTGTTTTTATTATAGGCGGGCCATATCTGTCTGGAAATGGCACAGATTTCTAGACTTTTCCACCTAGAGTTGGCAATGGAGAGGAAATGTTGAAAAATCTTCCCCCTGGTGAGTCCCATCGGGGAGCAGACTGACTCCGCAAGAGAGGCATCAAGGGTAGAACACATCTGGCTAGCGCGTCGGCTATCTCATTCCCCTCTATGTTACTGCGGCCGGGAACCCAGAGGAGAGTGATCTTGAACCGAGTGTTAGCCTCCGTAAGAGTTTCTTTACACTTAACCACTAATTTGGAGGACGAAGTGAGAGAATGGAGCGCTTTGTTTGCAGCCTGGCAGGCAATAAAGATGCATATGTTGTTCATGGTCGTAGGGCTAAGGCTAAGTATCTTGCAGGCCTCTCTAATCGCTAGTTCATCTGCGTGGAAAACACTCGAGGAGTCTGGAAGGCGGTACGATTTGGATACGTTCACTTCCGCTGAGAAGACACCTGCTCCAACGCCAGACTCCATCTTGGAGCCGTCGGTAAAGATCGATGCTTGGTACTTATGAGTTATTGTCCCATTCCGTTCTATCGGGAAAGAGGACTTGGATATTATTATTGAATTTGAGTTTTGGGATCGTGTAGTCAGTTATGGTCGAGGACAGGTCCCTGGACAGCAGATCAAGAGTTTTGCTGTGACCATAGGGTTTCGGGGACCAGAATCCAAATTCTCTGAGTCTGATAGAACGAGACGATGTATTTAATGTGCAAGTCCAGGGTCATAATATGGAGGTGCACGTAAAGGGCTTCTGTCGAGCACGAACGTAACGTACCTGAGGTCTTAATGCCAGCTACTCGTTGGACTCTGCTGAGTTTAGTGATGTTGTAGGCTTTGCTGAATGCGGACTGCCGTGATTCCAATGTTGTCGAACTCAGTCAAGATATTATTAATGACCAGGAGCCAGAGAAGAGGCTGCAATAAGTATAAGGTTTATTCATAGTTGTTCTTCAAAATTCCCAGTACACCCTGCGCATCCAATACAACACATAATAAGAGCGAAAGAAAGCTTCCTCCGTGGTAATGCATTTCTCGGATTTGCGCAGTAAAAAGAATGCTAACTTTTTTCTCCTATTTCTTAGATACAAGTACTAGATAGATTTTTGAAAAAAAGAAAATGTTTGAAACAAAGAGAAAAAAGCTATTTGTACTCAGGAGAGGCATTGAGAGAGCACATTACTACGACTGGTAACGAAAAAAGTATCATGAACTTTAATTTTGACATGCTCTATGACGCTATAGCAGCGATTAAGTGCTAACGTATCGTGTCCCCGACATTGGCAAAGCTCTATGTACTTTTCCATCTATGTATGTATTCGTACGTAGGTGGGATTTTCGGATTTTCCTTTTTTTTTTTTGTTTTTTGTTCCTTAAGATCAGAGGGGCGCCATGAGGCATGCTGATGTCAGAACCGCATAGCTGAAGCTATTGCCAACTGCCAATACAAGTACATTATTTCTTTAGCAATTTGGTACATGAACTAAGCACGTAGCGCACAACTAAATACATAATCAACTTCTGACGACAGGAATCCACTATTAACATGTTTTTCTAGCCGCCCTTTTGTCTAGCCAAGGGCAAGTCAATTTCCTAGAACAACACACAAAGGAACGAAGTTAAATGGGCCCACATACGAGTACTTCAGCTGCGCGTCGACGACGTGAAGTCATTTGTGTTTATTCAAATGTTTTGTATTTTTAGAATATCTATAAAAATAAATTATTCTCGAACGGAAATATTTTTCCACAGGAGACATTTCGCCGAAAATGTTTGCGTAGGACGTATGTGGGATAATTTTACATTTTCACAAACAATTTATTTGGAGAATACCGTTGAAAGCAACATCGAAGATATCTGTGGTGTTTGGAAAAAAAACTGATAAAACTAATTTATGTATTTATAATTTCATTTGTGGGATAGAGGTGTTCGTTGATTTTGCTTTTTTTATAGTCAGCGGTTAGATAAATTGTGGAAACATAAATATTATAGTAACCTGTAATTAAGTCCTGCGAATTTTGCCGATATGATAGGTGATTGTGGTCTTGTGATTATGTTTTCTGATTAAGTGTTTCCTGATTGAACAGAATTCGGTTAGAAATCTTCAATTTATGATTTGTCCATCCTGTGGAAACGACTGGGTTTAATATTATCTAGCACGATGAAAAATATTAAAAAACCTACACGGGAAGGTAGTTATTGTGTGAGTTTTCTTTCGCAATCGTCGCCAATATTTGGTTACTGCAGCCATACATACGAAATGGAAACAAATTAAATAACTTTGTCGACTATTCCAAAACGGGTTTTCACTCCACCATAGAGTCCTAAGCTCGAACTAACAAAACAGATAACCATGACGGGATAACTATATACACGGATGTTTTTAAAATCGCAGGCAACTCTGCTGCAACATTGCAACAACCCACAGTAAGAACTTGCAATCCACCTAAAACCCTTTGCCAAAGTCTTCCAATGAGAAGTCTAGTATTTTAGAGGAAGTCGGAGTTCTCTTAAAACCCCAAACCCACGGTAGAAAATATAAATAAGTTCAGACAGTTAACCAGCATCTAAATCCAACCTCCAGATTGCATCAGAGCAAAGAATATACAACTTGGTGAGCAATCTCGCAAAAACGTCCACCTTATCTCGTTACCAAGTCACGTAGGTGTCGATGGGAACTAGAAAGAAGATGAACTGGCAACCGACGAACCGCTGAAACCACAGTGGGTGTCGCATTGATAGTAATTAAAAAAGCAACGAAAGAGAAGATGCAAAGGCATTTTCAAAACCATTGGGCAAACCTGTCGACATGAAAAGTCTTCAATAAAAAGCTTCTAGATTCAAGCAATTAAGGCAGATGGTGTGACTAATTACAGGACACGATAACCTCAACAAACACACGTTTATATTGGGGCTCACGGAAGCAGCGATTTGTGAGAACTGCAAGAAATATGAAGAGAACTTCAAACACTTCCTATGTAACTGTCCAGCCTTAGTGGGAATGCTAGAGAAGATCCAAGAATCTATTTGGATACCACACCTGAAGTACCTTATGTATAAAGGAATACGATTTTTCTACATTAGAACTTTAATCAAATTGTTGTCTGTACTTATAACAAATTGTATCCCACTTGTAAAGCGTACATCTAGCTAGATAAATAAAGGAATATAGCTTCGTGAGTTTTAGAAAGGGTGCTTAAATAGAGTAGGTGGTGGTTTGTTAGGCAGATTAGAGAATTGTGAGGCTTTTAAGGTGAAACTTAGGTTTTTAGTGATGGATAGAGTAGTAAAATAGGGCAAATTGTAAAATTATAGAATTTTACTATCCCTGGACTATATTTGCTCAAAGCGCCAGCCAGTGCCAAGTCTCTTTGAAGATAGCCACTTGTCTAGGATTTATAACACCAAAATGTTGTCACCATGTGCAGTCATTTTTGTCATATCTGGATTCCAATGGCGCGATGATCTTGAAAATCAAATATCAAAAACAGCAAGACCCGTTTAAGAAACACCCTCTTAAGTGCAAAACCCGCCTAACATCCTCGGTATTTGAAAGCCTTAAGTTTATACAGTAATATTCATATAATTACGGTATTTTGATCCCAAAAATTAGGGTGAATTGTTTAAGTACAAAATGATGTATACAATTTAAAAAAACTACAATTAAATCTACCAAAATGGTAAATATAGATGACGAAAAGAATATCCAATTTGTCAATATTTCCGTTATATCACACAAGCGAACATCAGGATGGTTTAAAATAAAAATCAAACAAAAAGCTTTAGCCGGTCAATGCCCCTAAGAAAATTCATTTTTCATTGAATTAAGCATGCCAACGCCTGTCATTTAACTTTAAATACCAATTGTGCTGTCACATTGGATTGTAGGATGTCAAGGTTCCTACAAATCCAAAAAATACTTAATGAAGGATGAAGTTCCTTTGTATGGTTTGAAGGAGGTGGGTTTTACTCACAGTTACCCGATGAAGAATTTTAAGTGTTTCGATTTCGATTGTTATATCTAATGCATTGGTAGGGTCACGAGCTGTCACCTTGACAACAGCCTTCGTATTACAATTTAAATTAATTGATTCGCTATATGTTTAAGAGATCTAAGCCCAGACCCAGAACAAGTAATTCAGAGAAAATAAGAAAAATCTGTCTACTGCAGGTGGAACGAACGACAGTTAAAATCCACACATTTCCTCGGAAACGAGTTATATAGCCTTAAGAACTGGACTTTAATAGAGGACCACAATGCCAGCCAGTGACGTGGAGGAAGCTTACAGACAACGTGCAATATACGACCGTTCCCAGGTCAGTATTCTATCGAAGAGAAGTGAATGGCTAAACTGAAGGAGGCAAAATACCAGATCCAGCTTTAAAAAATTCTAAGAAAGATCCGGCGGCACTAAGATTTAACACCAAGAAAGTCACGTCAAGGCAACAAGCCATCTCTTGAACCAATGACGGTCGATATAGCCTTTAAACTAAAATGACAGCACTAATACGTATTTGATAGATTGATTCTCATTCGCCAGGGGTTTTGAGTTTTTTCGTTCGTTCTCCACCGTTTTAATTTTTTCTTGCTGTAGTTCATGTAACTTTTATCAAGTGGAATAGACTATAATTTGCTTACCGGAAGTTGACCTGGAAAACTTATTTTCCTGCTTTTAATAGAATTTCGGTCTTTTTAATAACCGTTTCACGATCGGTATATGCGATCGATATAATGACCATGTTAAATTGAAGAAGAACAAAATGACATTGCACCACATTGTGCTAGATATCGTGATTTTCAAACCGTGAACTTCGAAAATGGTTGCAAACGATTCCTAGTCTATCGTTATGTAAAACTGTGCTTAAACATCACTAGTGCCATTGACTTATTATAAATTATATTAATTTCTATGGTAAATTTTGAATATAGCGGAGACTTGTTTCACTTTTTTTCCGCTTTGAAACTGGAGGGCTAGTGATATACGAACACGTTTTTCTGCAGAGATTGTAAGAAAGTGACATTTCACTATCAGTCCATATATAATAAGTCAATGGATCCAACATAGTGCCCTAAAATATTAGGTTTATGTATTTTCTATGCATTTCTAAGTTAATTTGCACCGATAAGTACTCTTTGCCTAAGTGCCTTAATCGGTTAAGTACCCTCTATTTGCCAGTTTTATGTCCCTAATTTCCTCGGATTAAACTCGTGTAAGTACCTCATTCCAAACGTAATGTTGATCACAGCAAACTGCGTTGCATTTCTGCATGCCAAAAAATGGTATATTCGCTCCATCTCTTGTTGGTTTAGAAACATAAAAACACAATTCTTAAAATCTGTCATGCATTCCAATTCCAATTGAATTTGGATATCTGCCTCATTGGGGTGTTTGAGCGGGTTCGGATAGCTACCTCACCCGCTTAAGCGCCCAAAACAGATGGAAATATTCACGAGGCAGTTATCCGGGTTTTACTGTATATTATTTCTTCATTCATGAGCTCATTTAGTACAAGGCGGACGAATAGTGAAACAGCTGCCGGTTATTTTGCATTTCACATACTCTGACATCTGTTGATAAAAGAATTAAGTTCTGCAAGAATACATTGTGGTTGAGCCTTAACGAAACAGCCAAACAAAATTACATTTCTATCTCCCATTAAAAGGTCGTTTCAGGTAGAAGCGGTTTTTTTGTGTTTGAAACATACAAATTGTTTGCAAGAGAAAATTTGAAAAATTCTCTTCGAAAAAAAAACACAATCTACTTAATTGCACAAACAAATACATATGTAATTCCTTGGAATTTTACTAAAGATTTTTAGGGGTAAATACCCTTTTATGTGCAGTGAAAACATGCTATTAACTTTTCTTCTTTAATTATTATGGTTTTATTTGGAATGAAAAAAATAGTTATAAAGTAATTTATGTATAAACGAACACACCCAAGAGTACAATGTTCCACACACTTCGTTTCTCTAAACTAACTTTACTAGCACGCATCAACTGTCAACTGCGCTGTCATTTTGCCTAAAGTTTACATTTTAATTATATCTGCCGAATTGAACTTCATTTTGTCAGTAACAAACTTTACAAAAATGAATACAAATCTAGTCTCTAGTCGAGTTTTCGAAGCTATGCAGAATCTAAACATTCAGGACCTCTCATCTTACACACAAAATGAAATCCGCCCAATACTTCCTTCGCTGGTGCGAATGAGTCTCCTGTCTCCACTGGACAACACGAAATCCTCAATGGACTCGCGTAAACAAATACTAGCTCTACTCGTCGGCATCGAAGTCGTTAACAACATCGTTGCCTTCCTTCAAGTTAATTACCATGAACTTGAAACCGATTTAAAGAAAGAACAACAGACTCGACAGAAAGGCGGACTAGTGTCGGAGAGTATGCACTCGTATGGTTTACAAAGTGGAATAGCTCTGGGTTTCGAGCGTGCCGATGTAACCAGGAAAGTTAGAGTGGTGCTCTCTGAAATATTTTACATCCAAGCACAACTGATGGAATATACTTTATCAAGTAATCGTCCATCGGGCGAATTTGTCATCAAACAGTCTGAACTGTTTGAAGATGGCATCTACATGGAAGAGATAATCGACATAATCTGCATTTCTTTGGCTGAACTACCATCGCTATTGAATGTCCAAGAACTAATTGATGTCTTGCTATATGTTAACAATGGTCCACGGATTATATGTTCTATTGTGGCAAACTTTCCAGACTGTTACCGGGATGTTGTCTCGAATTTGATAACAAATTGTGATGAAGATAATCCAGATGGGAAACTTAAACTCTCCGTGCTCAATGCGTTGAGTGAAATGAATCCAAAACAAGCGCTTTCGACCAGAGCATTATGTGTGGATTTGATGAAGGTTCCGTCATTGATGTTAAGACTAAGTTTGAAGTACCCTCAAGACTTGGTAATTAAGTATATAATTTGTAAACTGGATATTTAATATATCGAGTATGTTTCAGATTGCATTCATATCTGGAATGCTTTTGGGAAATGACCAAGCAGTTCGCAGCTGGTTTGCAGTTTTTGTGCGTTCAAGTCAAAAGCGAAAAGGCGATGCATTGCATCTTGTTAGAGAAGAGCTGTTGCAACAATTACAGCAGTTGGTCAACGTGTCACATACTTCCAAAAGTGCTGAAGATTACACTGTACAAGCGGCTGCTCTACTTCGTTTATATTGCGCACTAAGAGGAATCGCTGGGATCAAGTAAGTTTATTTAAATGTTTTTTTTTTTTAAATAGCTATAGGAATCAAAGTGCTATTTTATTCTAACCTTTTTTGCCTGCACTGTTCCAAGTTTAATATCATACCTTCCCTTTCACGAGTAATAAGCCAAAAAGCAAAAATCGGAATCCACAAATGAATGGTTATCAGGTCATAAAAGCATGTGAAAAAAAGTAAAATGCTACCGCCTTCAGAATTATCCTGGAATAAAGCCCTCGCTACATATCAGCCATAACTTGCGCTTAACGTAAGAAGCTATCATTTTATGAGTCTACGTCGGCCATTTTAAGGATTTGTCCCTCAACCTTGTTGATTGTAATTGCGAAGCAAATTTCGATTGGAAACTGCAACCGATTGAAGCGGACGAAATCATAAGTATATTAGATATAAATTCAGATTACCTGCTGCATAATGACTCTGTTAAAGTCGGGCGCCCAGTCATTTCTTGACACCAAAATTGTTACTCATACTGCCAACGTGCACCTAAACTTTTTGGATTGTCTGTTCGAGAGTGGGAACCACGTTTCCAAACGAGTCACATCTCATTCTTCCGATTGCTCTTCCTCCTACTATCTTTACGTGTCTTAAGTATTCGAGTTTCCTTTTCTGCCCAAGTCACCTCAGTACTTCGGCTTTTGTTATTTCATCAGTCCATAAGATGCGTAATATTCTTCTGTACATCCATATTGCAAAAGCTTCTATCCTTCTTACGGTTGATCTGTGTAGCGACCACATCTGACAGAATCCGATTTCCTTAGGGCAAGAAAATTCTCTAAGCCAAACCAAAACAACAGCAGTCTGCTTTGTTTTCTTTAAATCTTCACTAGAAGTTTTGTAGAGTTTACATTTACTCCTTCGAAGTAAAATTCTCAAACGTTACGATTTGTCCTAAGCGATGGTAACAGACATATATTTGGCCAAATCGTTTCGCTTTGTTTGCAATATCCATGAAAGCCTCTTCATCAGTTTGCTGGAAATTACGGATATCATTATCCATTTGCGCTCTTTTCTTTTTCTATGCTCTATTCAATTATTTATACTACTTTTCCAATGTATGTACATATGGCATCTTTCCCTCTTATTTCAGATTCAATGAAGAAGAAATTGCTTTAATAATGCAGCTTATCACGACGCGTCCTCTACCCACTCAAGCTGGAATCCGTTTTGTCTCATTAGGTCTGTGCATGCTGATCGCATGTCCTTCCCTAATTTCCAGTTCAAATTTGGAAGCGAAAGCCATCGAATGGATGCAATGGTTGATAAAAGAGGAATCTTATTTGAGCAACAATTCCGGCACCTCTTCATCGTTTGGAGAAATGCTTCTCTTAATGGCAATTCATTTCCACAGTAATCAAATATCTGCAGTGGGAGAACTCATCTGTTCTACTCTGTCCATGAAGATACCCATCCGCCCGAACAGCACCAGTCGAATGAAACAAATCTTCACCCAAGACTTATTCACCGAACAAGTAGTGGCGGCACATGCAGTTAAAGTTCCTGTGACTCTTAACTTGAACGCCAATATTCCGGGTTATCTACCCGTACATTGCATTCATCAGCTTCTCAAGTCCAGAGCATTCCTTAAGCACAAAGTGACCATCAAGTCATGGATATATAAACAAATTTGCAATTGCAAGAAGCCATTACATCCAGTGATGCCTGCACTCATCGAAGTCTACGTGAATTCACTGATCCTACCAAACCAAGGCACTGGTAGTGGTAAATTCACTGGCGATCATCTCCATAAACCACTCTCCGAAAAGGAGATACTCAAAATATTCAAAAACTCAGCAGGACAATCGTTAAAGTTAAACTTTGATTCCCTTTGTAGTCACTATGATTATGGGGATTCGAAAAACGTCGATGGAGACCCGTTTGATAAGGATGATCAAATGAAGATCAGTTGCAGTCTCACATCTCAGTTGCTGATCCTGTACTATTTAGTGTTATACGAAGACACACGCTTGTCCAACACATCTATGATCGTATTGAATGGAAGGAAAGCCAAGGCATATTCAAATGAATTTCTCTCCGAGTTGCCAATGAAGTACCTATTGCAAAAGGCACAAAAATATCAGCATGAATATGTGGGACTTTTTCACCCGCTCCTGCGTTTATTAGTTTCGAACTTCCCCCACCTCAGTATGGTCGACGATTGGATTGAAGAGAGCACAAATTTGGTTTCCCTATCGTCTTCAACGTGGCTCATGGGCGTTGAAATAAACGAACAGCATTTGATAGATGCATTCGATGAATTAGAAGTTAATCCGTCAAAGATCATGAAGATCCTCAGAGCAATGCTAAAGCGTCCTCCAACAGAAATTTGGAGATTTGCCACAGTCTTCGTGCAAAATATCAACAAAATGCTGGAGAACAACGTGCCCCGCTTGATTCAGGAGCTTTACAGAAAAGTCTGGCTGAGATTGAATTCGGTTCTGCCCAAACGTTTGTGGATCGTAACAATAAATGCGGTGATGCCACAGACGACAATTTTGCATACGCATAACTTTGTACATGAAAACTCTTTACTGGATCCACTACATGTCTTGAGGTAAGTTTTTGATGTCCTTTACTTGTTTTAGGTGTTAAACGATTTATTTTTATAGGTGCAACGAAAAAGTCTTTCGCTGTCCCGATGTCCTCATAATCATTCTTCGTATTCTCCAAGCCAGTTTGGCTGCCTCTAAAGCTCAACTAAATCGCCACGTCCAAGATAAACCAATGTTCGATAAAAACGGTCAACTACAAAGTGAAATGGAACGTGATGAACTCAAAACAGCTCTGATTGCTTCACAAGAGAGTGCCGCAGTTCATATTCTTCTCGAGGCTAGTATGACAAGGAAGGAAGATATCCTTAAATTTGGAACATCATGGACATTGCGAGAGATCCGGGGAATTGTTTGTTCATATATACATCAGGCTTTCATCTCAGAGCCCTCACTCGCGAAACTTGTACACTTTCAGACATATCCACGCGAGCTACTCAGTATGACGGTACAAGGAGTACCATCCATGCACATCTGCATAGATTTTCTTCACGAAATTCTCGGTATGCCCGAAATGGAACGTCAAATCTTCACAATTGACCTGACATCATATCTTGTTTTAAGATATTCTATCCCAAAAAGTCTAAGTGTAGCCAAGCTGTGCGTGAGTACGGTATTAACGCTGCTGGGCTTGCTGTCAAATGATGCTAAAGTGGAGATGTTCAGCAAAATTTTGCCAGCCATTGTGAGATTTTCTGAGGCATTCCCCGTTCTCTTAGATGATTGCATTAATTTTCTCATGCAAGCTGGTCGCAGTTTATATTCTCGTGATACGCTTGGTAGGGATGCATCATGTTTGGCCCTAATGCCATTGCAAACATCATCCAAGGCGATATCAAATTTAAGGAATGCACAGGGCACAAAAAGACTTGTTACTGCTGTGGAACAATCTTTTTCAAGTTTAGTAGATCAAGCTGTTTCACAAGTTGAGTTGTATTGAGTTGGACAAATTGGGGAGCAGTCGATGAAATACATTTTAGTAAGCGTGTGGATGTGTAAAATGAAGTATTGTTATTCTAGAAATAAATTTATTTTTTGTAAATGAACTTATTATATTATTAGATGAAATTAAACCATCAACGTATTTCTAAAAGAATCATAACACGTTACGATCGAGTGTTATGTGCACATAGCTAGACACTCTGGAAAGCGCTCATGATCCCACTTCTCCCATAAGTGAAGAAATGATTAATTCCGATTTTTAAACATTCTTACGTGTTAACAAGTGATGTTCCGACTCCACCACTCGCAAGCAATGACAAAGCTTCGAGAATAGAATCTGCAGTAAGAAGCTTCTTATCCATCGTTCATATTCGGCAATAAAATGTAAAATATTAAATGGCGTGGATACCGGCGCAGTACAGATGATTAAGTTGAGAACATGCCATTAACATAATAATTATTAAAAACTGATAAACATCTCTTTATTTACATCCATTACATGCACATACATATCTATTTGCTTCTAAGGAAGGAATTGTAACGGTGGGTAATACATCAACGATTTTGATATCACGCCGTTTCCATCTCCCAACTCTATAAAAACAAAAATTTATACATTTAAAGTAGCTAGACAAACTTGTGAACTTACCTTTTACAAGTTTCTGAACTCGAGTAACAACATCTGAGCGCTGAATTTCTTTACGATCTAGCATTCTTTTGAATAGAGTGTACATCTGCTTCTGCGGAGAGGCGTTGGACAATTCATAGAGATCCTCTATCATTTTTTCCGTATAACCCTAAGAAAAAAAAATTGTATACATTTAATCAGAAAACACCTTTAAGGGTTACCCACCTCATATTTGCTTAAATTTGCTGCTTTGGCGTCCCGTTTGAGTAGATCGTAGGTGATCAAAAAGTCAACATATGCTTTAGTTGGGGGAATCCTTTTCTTACCTGTTATCGGAGGTCGTGCGTTATGTTTTCCATACCTATCATCATAATTTCGAAGAAAGTTATCCAAATTCTCTACTTCGGTCAGCTGGTCCTGCTCATCGAGTTCCTCATCGATGTCTCTTGTGAGGGACAGAGGTAGGAAATCGAGGTCATTATCATGTATTTCTGCTGTTAAATTATATGAATTAGTTGAACATTTTTATAAGTCAAGATCTATTTAACCTTCGTCAATACTATCTTGTCGCGGTTTTTGCATTCTCAACCACTGAATGAATGCAGCATCGGAGTGAAATGGAAACGTCTCAATGGATTCTGTTTTGCTTGGTTCCACAGATTTGGTTGTTACAGGTTCGCCCTTGCTATCTTGGTTGGAATAGAGTTTATCAGCTGAATACGGTGCATACAGACCCGGTTTATGTTTATGCGTAGGAGTAGGTTTTACAGTCGTTGTCGTAGAGCCAGGAGCTTTGGTAGTAGATGACCACCAACTTGGTGATTGAAACCATGAGGATGTTGGCTTTTTTGTGGTTGGCCTTGTAGTTGTAGGTGCAGCGGTTGTAGTTCTGTCTTCAACTTGTTCTTCAGCAAAAAACGGTGGCTCAACTGTTGTCATTCCAACTGGTTCATATTGAAGAAGATCAGTATAATACGCTAATGCTTGCATTGACGCTGGAAGATAGTTTTCAAGCAAATTTCCTTCGGATCCATCGATTGGTTTAACCTGAAACAAGTTGGTTCTTAACACTGTGTAATAAAAATCAGATTCTTAGCTACTGTAGTGAGCAGAGGACATAACACAAATGTAGATACTACGTAAGCAAGTGAAGGCGTATTTGAAGCAATTTGGTTTTGAACAAGTGCGCTTTATGCGCGATTGGCCATTAGGTGTCAAAGGTACAGAATTGAAGAGGGCAAAATAATAGCAGTATAATGAATGCGTGATGCGGTCGGAGGAAGTGGGGATGAGACAGATCGGAATAAAATTAGCGAAGGACTCCGGCTCAAACGGTGTTGGAAGTTCTACATTCGGGTGCGTAGAGAAATGCAAATAGTTGTCGGTAAGAGAAGAGAAGCACTCATTTTGTAAGACTACACTGGTCACTTTTAAAGTTTGACCCTGAACCTTATTGACGGTAATAACAAAGGAAATTTTGATGGAAACTGCAATCGTTTGAATCAGAATGGTATGTGAGGTATAAATGCTTGTCGTCTGCAGCGCAATCAGTGATAACGGCGGCGATAGAGCGCGCCTTAATCACTGGAAGAAAACCACTGAAAGCATCGATTTCATAATCAGAAAAGAATGATACTTACTCTGGAAACTAGGAGGTGCGGACTCCATGACATCCCAGAAGCCTACGATCAACTCAGAACTTGTTGCAAGCCGGATAGTGGAATCTCCCAAAGCTAAATCAGACAAAAACCACAACAAAGCCATCAAGAAATCACTGAAAGATCTTGAAGCGACGCTGCCAGCTTCTACATTTCTCCGCAAATTCTCAATAGGGCTAGAGACTGCCATCGCCAGCTGCAAATCTGGCGATGCAACTTTATCTGTTCCCCTCTTTCGTCTTGCCTCACACCGTACTAACTATGGTTAGAGCGTAGTTTTTCAATTCCATCCTGTGAAGTTCAGAAAGTTAATGATCTCGCAAAATTTGATGTCTGATATCTCTGATAATTTCTTAAAAAAGAGTTTGCCAAGTTTGCGATGCCTGGCTCTGGTTAGTGCTGGGCAGTCACAGAGAAAGAGTAGTTCTTGTGCAACTTTTGTTTAATTTATACTTTCACGACATGCCGGTAACACGGTCCAAAAAATTAGCTTATGCAGACAATTTAGTCATAGCCTCTTAGAGCCAAAACATGAAGCTGGTTGAAGACGAACATACTAACAAAAGATCTTGAAGTGCTGGGGGGTATTTTACTGACTGAGTCATCTTGTTTGTACTTAAGTAACCATATAGCTTATCGCAACATAATAACCAGCCGACATACCTCGGGATAACATTGGACAGGACCTTGTCTCAGGACTTCTGCCAAGTTATAAACGAGATATAAATAACTTCCACCAAGCCCCTATTTGGTTAAACGGTGTAAAAATATAGATAGCCAGCTGAATATTACAATGCTTCTTATTTGTTGTCTTGTTTTTGCCAAATTTTTCCAGTCACAAATCTGGTTGGGAAGTCCAAACTATGATTCAATACAAATCTTGTTTCAAATCGAATTGCTTAAATTTATTCAGGATTTACGCCTCTCTTTTACTTATAGCGATAGTGAACCGTTCACTTTCTATTCCAACTTACCGCTCTCAACCATTTGTGTTCTCTTTTTTGTTTTATTATTATGATTTATACCTATTATCGTATTTACTTACTAACTTAGCAGATAGAATCACCAAAGTGATGTGTAAACAAATTTTGATCAATTTATTCATATGTGTTTCCATTTATGTTATGCGGATTACGTTTTCTTTTAAACACTCCCTCAATCACTATTTAGACTTTTTGAAAAGTTCTTCGAGCGTGTTACTCTTTGTTACTTATGGATAAGCACAGAAACCAATTTTACAATTTAATAATTTCACTCCGTAATGAACAGCGGCTCTCACAATTGAAACGGCCAAGAAGCAAATATGGACTGAGATCTAAATCACATTGGCACCCTGTGTCACACAAGCAACCAGTGGAGTTTAGCAAACATCACCCAGACGAAAGGTTAATATACTCTCTCGCCATATACATGAAGATCTTTATAAAATACATTCAAATAAATCTACTCTTTAGGCCTTAAAGCAAAAAAAAAAAACATAAACACAAAGATACCTGTAAATTAAAAAAAAATACACAAAACCTGTAGTAGGTGAGTGATACCTTGGTACCTTAAGCCGCGCATAAACCTCAATTGTTTATTGTGTATGCCTCACTGCAATTGTGGCACAATATGCCCACGCATACTAAATACCAAACACCGCATCGATGCAGCCATGCAGCATTCTATTGATTCAGGAATGTGTGCCATTGCACAGCCAGACGATGGAACTGTTAAACACCCCCGGTGAAGAAACCGAGCTAAGTGAGAGTAATATCTACCATACCGGCTTAATTTGATTCTCAACTTTTGTTAAACTAAAGATAAATGGAACGATAATGACTTGAAATTTGCAATTTAGCAGGTATTTAGACACAGTTTGTTGAGAACGATTCGTAATTAGTTAAAACGGGTTCTTTAATTTTGGATTTTTTGGTCGGTTACGAAGGTGTGTGTGGAAATAAAAAAAATAATAATAATTTGAAACTAATTTTAAGCACACATCACTTATCAGCATTAAAACTGGTTTTCATTACTGTTTTCGATTTTAGTTGTTGAAATAAATTATAAGCCACCTTTTGTCCTCTGAATTAATCTAAAGTTTCTCGTTTTTTATCAAAGTTGCAATCTTTTATTCTCTTTACGATCAATAAATTTAAATATCATATGTTTTATCTGATTTTGTAGCCGGTTTTAGGCAAACAAACCGGCATAAGAGTTGCGAGAAAGTCCAACGTGCGGCTTACCTCAGCACTACAGTTGCGATTCAAACCATACAACACTTTCTGCCAATAGACTTTAGTTAGGTTAGAATCGCGTTACTCCTTTCCGGTCTTTCTCCGGGGTATAGCCATATATTATTGAATAAATGTTCTTTCTTTTCCTTCTTTCTTTTTTGTCCACCTATTGTATATGTTGGGTATTAGGGAACTTTCTTCTATAGCTAGTTTAAATCGCATGAGATTTTGTGGGCTGAACAGGTGGTGCAAGGTTGGGGCGACAAGAACCATCCCCTTCTGACGAGTCGAGCCGAGTCACGACAGCATGCCGCCATCGCCCTCACCTGTACCAAAGTTGTCTCCGTGGCTCTACCCTGGTCCACAATAATGGCAATATGCAGCAAGACACTTCTTCGGCCCAAAGGCTGAGAGAGAGCAACTCACCAATAATGGTGTGAAGAAAATGTACAACATGCCAAAATCCGATTAATTCATCGTAGCCTTCCTAGACAAACTGGATATGCTGCCCACTGAAAACGACATGGGGTACAAGCACACAGAAACGCCTAGAGTCAACGCGAGGTCCGTTTTAATGAGTCTCTCTCTATCTTTACTGATGACTCTAAAACAGCCGAAAGGGTCCATGCCGGTGTCTTTTTAGAAGACTTTAACATTTACTACTCTTTCATTGTCCCTAATTACTGTAATATCTTCCAAGCCGAAGTCACGGCTATCAGTCAGGCTGCCTCCCAATATCACGCTCAGATATTCTGATTTATATCGATGGCCGAGCTGCGATCAGATCTCCCGTATTCAATACAGCACAATCTAGGACAGTGTAGGACTGCCGCGTGTCTCTGAACGAGATCGCTAACCAGCATAATGTCACACTCTGTTGGGTCCCAGATCAGAGCGACATTCCACGGAACTATGTGGCTAACGAATTAGCCAGAAGGCTCTCAAAGTACCTACAGTCAGTAGGAAGCTCAATCATGTTAAAACGCTTATGATGCTCTGTCAAAGGCAAATCACAGATGGCAACATCTTAACTATTGTTACAATGGTAGGCTAATCTGATATGTTCTTTATCCTAAAAGATCGAAAGCGTAATTCAGGGATCAGTTGTCGAAACTGACTATCGTCCTAACATGGCACTGCATACAAGACTGGCATACTTCGAATTTGGGTATTCTATGCAACGATTTCAGCAGGAGCTGCAGAGACAAGGAAGAGGAAGATTCTATTGTGCACTTTCTCTGAATGTATCCCGCCTTTGCAAACATCAGGATTACACTGTGGTCCAACTCTAGCACTCACTGTAGTATCACATTGGTCTAAGTCGCTGAAGACTGCTTCGAACTAATTAAGCCATCCGATATTTTTGATTCTACATTATTTCATCCTTTCTTGGCTTCCTTATGTGTCTGTTGAGCAGATTACTTCATTTGGTTTGTCTTAACCTATCATAGTAAGTACTTCGCAATCCATTCGTCATCATCATCAGAGTTGTTTCAGCAGAAGGTAGTTTACACAGACTTTTTGTTTATTCCTGTTCGAGTCAGACAACTAGATTTTGTTCCGTAAGCCGGCAGGATTCAGTTTTTGCAATCTCTGCTGAACTACTTCTCTTTTAAACCGCCATAAAAACACCTCTAAGCTTCTAACATAAGACCTTTTTGTCGCTCTTTTTTGATATTTTCGTTGAAAGCAACACTTAAACCCGGAGCGGGTGTTTTCTCCGACAAATTAGGTCTGAGCATCTTCTTCTTTTTGTTTGTATAATTCACTAGCGCTAAAGGGGTTGTGAATACCCTTATGATGCTATTCGCACAGCGCAGTGTAAAAAAAGCTGACGTTAACTCTACTGCATAGGCAGAACACTGGCTGTAGGGTGGTCATATGGCTTGAAAGTGTTGATCGTAGGTACGTATGACATCGGGATGTTCGAAAGAAATACTGTGAATTATAAGCAATGGCAACAGTACCAATAATTCTCCCAAGACATTCTAGACACCACCTTCGGAGCAAAAAGACTGAAACCTAATACTACCTGAATTTCAAAATCACAACACCAACACTAGTGCTGCGTGAATAGCATCATAAAGGTAGTCATAGCCCTTTAAGCACTAGTAAAAAGAGGCAGGTGTGTCTGTGCCGCGGGTAAGGCCAGATGACACGAATACGTCAACAATGTTGAAATTTAGTTTGAAAGGCGGCAGTGTCAAATTCAAATGCAAAAAAAAAGAGCAGGATTAAAGCTTTTTATAGTTCCGATGAAGAAGATGACTTGGAGAAGTACCTTATTATCCCAAAACCGAAAAATAATCCTTTTGGGTGACAATTTTCGTGCTTGACCCTCCACTTTGTACATCTTCTAAACCATACAACGAATCCTATTCGATACAAATTTCGTTTCCACTTACTATCACCTCCAGACCTGGCCCCTACTCTGTATTGCGATTCTAAAGTTCAGATCGTTCGAAAGCGGACATTTTGTATGGACAATTTGAAACGCAATTCATAAAATCCATACCAAATTTCCGCTTTCAAACGATCCGAACTTAAGAATCGCAATACAGAGTAGGGATGACTGGAACGATTTTGAGCTATAACAAAGGGAATCAATCTCTTTCTACACAGTTGGCTGCAAAACAAAATCAAGAGCCGGTGGAGATATCTTCTTCAAGGATGTGAACGTAAGAATCTCCTTCCGTTTGCCTGACCACTGCAGGGTCTTCCAAGCCGAGATAATGGCACCATTGGTCAATAGGCTAACCCTACTCTATAATATTAGTAGAAGCTGTATGCACGAGAAGGAAGAACTGGCTGGAAAGAACTGGCTGACACCAGCGTATGGTGCCTGAAGCGCTTCATAGTATGCTCCGACTGATTCTGCGGGTAGTTTTCTGTAAGAAACAACATATCCTTTTGGTATCACAAAGGACCTTCTCCGGTCTAAGTATGGTTGTATCAATCCAGCCTGTCACTCTACTCTAATCTAACGTACACCTACCCAATCAATAAAATAACGCGTTAATTTCGTCTGAGTTCTCCATAATGTCGATTGCTGCAAGGCAAGTGAGAATTCCGGGATTTTGTGCGTCGAGATTTTGTATGCCATGATATCGTCCGTTACAATAAATAAAAAATGCATTGTTAACAGTAATCTTATTTCTTTTCTAATTTTTATTGTATTAAATTATATACAGGCATATAAATAGCTCGTTATAAAAAGGAAACATGTGTGATACTTATTCCTTTTTTCTTTTTTAAAGATAACAAATAATAATTTACAGCAGTGGTTACACATTTACTTTTATACATATATATATATTCAGTTATATATACATACATATGTATACAACTATTCTGTCTCTGAAATATTTTCATCCAAGATTTACCAAAAAAAAAACATAACAGAATTATGAAAACGTATTGGAAAATATATGAATAAGCTTTTTTTTTTCCTCGGAAACAACAATAATATAGAATGTTTTTTTATATTTTATTTTCTTCCTCTTCTAGATATTTGTTTTTTTTTTTATATAATAGCTCTAAAAAAGTTAATAATAATAATGAACAGCAATAAAGCTTTTCATCTACGATGAACACTGGAACATAAAACTCATTGTTATCATATATTCGCATGTACATATGTGTGTTGTGTAATGGCACACATAAGGCGCAGTTTTGACGTGTGGAGAGTTTGGATGTGAGTACTGGTTCGGAACTAGCATTACTAATTTTATTCAATCAACTTTTGCTTTCATAAAAACTATTTTCGTGTTCGCGCGTGGTTTCTTTTTAAAAAAGGTCTGGACACCCACTCCATTCTTGCTTCATTTTATGCTCCCAATAGTTTCCTTTGTAAACGTGTACAACATTTTCGGTATCATCTTCTTGTTGTTTAACAAACCACATGGGTTCATAAGGCGGGTAGGGTCGCCCTTGAGTAGCTGCGTCTTCAGCATCAGACTCACGGGCTCTTCGTTTGATACGCTGTTTTTCTTCCAATCTGTAATAAGAATATAATGCGATAATATTTATAAATAAGTTGGGAACTAATCCATATAAAAAAGATATCCCGCAGTTGGACTGAAAATCGGGGTTTACCTCGAATACCTCATTGACTGAAGCCCGTGGTAGCCCGAGACAATGTGTCAACATAATACGAACAAAATTTAAAAGATCATTCATAAAAGAAGCAAAGGCATTGATTTATGCAGCGACGACGGTCACTTGAGTCATTGTCTTGTCAACGTGCATTTTGTTTTGTTCCTTTTATTCGCGTTCGTATTTTGCTTACCCAACTCAAATCAGAATTATACTATCTAAATCATATTGTACATGTTCATATTGCATATGACCCCATTGAAATCGAGATTATAAATGCTATGCAACGAACATTTGCCTGTTCGTGTGATCCCCACAAAATAAATCTGTAAAAACCTGTTATCGTTAGACAAGGACGGAAGTAAAATCCTGACCAGACGATACACTTGACCTTTTACTTTGAACAAATGACTTTGGACGATTAGCAATGCCATTTAAATTAATTTTACCACACGAGCAACTGATACCCTTTGTTCCGTCTTTCCAGATTACAGAGTTACAATGCATACCAATTTTAATGAATGCACCCAAGATCACTGAAGAATTACCGGCATTGTCGACGTTTTGGTCATAGAAGCTCGTTTTTACATGGCGAATTATACGACCTCGGAAGAGACGATCTAGCCCCTGATTCGGGAATTACAGGTGCGGTTTACTTCCAGTCTAGCTTTTCTATCCTCTTGTGATTCAATTTCCCTAACTTGTAATACGAAAACGTGCTTACTTTCCGATCGATGCTCATTAATTCAATTGTTTCTAACGCCGGTGCCTGAGAACTCGAGTTTGATGGGTACATATCCGTCCATGCTTTCCTGTCTTTGCCCAGACGTCTCCGCTTGCCTAGCTCGAGAGTCAGGAATCTCCTCGGCCCAGCCTTGTGACGTCTGACCTCGATTATTCCCGAGCTGCGCCTGTCTAACTTCAGCAGTTTCATCAGACTTCGGCAGTTAAGAACGTTTTATTTAAGTGGTTGTACAATCTAGACTACTATTACGTTTTAGCTTTTTGTTTTTTTTATAGAAGTAAGGATGTCGGCCAAATTCGTCCGATGATTCATGACGATGGGGAATGCAAATCTTTGTTGCGATTTTTTTTAATAGCACAGCCAACACCAGAGGAACAATCTTTCAAAACTTAGTGCAATTACTCGCATACGCAGATGATTTTCACAAAAAACGATGCAGTATAGTGTCATTAGCACGTTCGTGAGTATTGAAACGGAAGTGGCGAAGATGGGTTCGATCATGCTGTCAACAAAAACGGACACCCTACAACGTTACTGTAAACAGATATAACTTTGAGGGATTTAGTCTACTTAGGTTCCATGATTAATTAAGACAACGATATCTGCGCTGAAATCAAACGAAGAATAACTGTTGCCAATCGCTGTTTCTTTAAAACTGATAAGCAAAGCCCTCTATAGCTCAGATATATATTCAATGATTCAGCCATATAAATCGGGCTAAATCTTTTGAGTATCACACTACTCAAATGAAGGCATGATTTATCTTTTTCAAAAATAGTAATTCTTACCTCATCTTCTCCGCATTACTTTCATCCCATTGACCATCCTCCATTAATCGCTGATCTGGCCTCAGTCGAGAATCTGTTGGGGCAATTCCTTCTTCCATTTCATTTAATTGACAAGCTAATGTTGTAAAATTGTAATACCTACAAAAAAAATAAAAAAATTAATACTTTTCTTAATTTCATTAACGAACTATTGTACTTTTCACTATCATCTGGTGCTGGTTTTCTGGTCCAAACGGTTCTGTAATTACTAGTCTTAAAGACAGGACTCTCTGATGAACCGGAAGCAGATAGTACGGACGCAATTTCGATTTTATTATCCCAAATGCCACGAAGAACCCATTTTACACTATCATCCTCATCCATGATAACCCCTTTTACCTTTCGTTGCGCATCTCTACCGAAATATGAGTATGGAATATATTTCAAATGGCATTTGAGACCTTTGGCCCTATTTTGACCAATGATTTCTGTATCTCCATGATTATCTATCCAAAGTTTACCAACTATAATATTATGGACTGTGGTAGTGACCTGTAGTCGAAAAAAAACGTACAATTAAATCCTCGAACTGGGGTAATTGCTTTTCAATTTTACCTTTCTCCATGAGTACTTATGGCCGGAAGCAAAATCTACACACGCATTACCCAATGGAATCACTTGAAGGTATTTTCCTCTAAATTTACTAGTCATAGTAAATTCCTGCCAGCAATTCCATGATCTGCCCTCACAGTGAATCGCTGCCATCGGTGGGTGATGGGAGACTTGTTCGGCTATTACACGCCATCCTAAATCATCCATGCGATCACATTCGTAGGTTTCTCCGAGCAAGGGATTAAAAGGTTTTCCAGTTCGATTTGCCGTAGTGGAATAACTGGAAATGGAGAATGCTGCCACATATGCCAATTGCTCACAAGCGTCGCTACATTGAGCTGCTTTGTCTAACAAGTCAGCATATTCATAGTCTTCTGCTAGCCTTATAAACAAAATAAAAGATTTTTACCAAAAGTTTGCCTAGAAGATGAATATGGATGTGAGAGGCTTACCTTTGCAACATGGAAAGCGGTTCGTTAAAATTCACTGGCATTGGTATCTTAGAGAGCTCTTTCCCAATACAGTTCTTCATGATAGACCACAGATTAAGAGGATAATTTGGTTTGTCAGGAACTCTAGTTCGCCGGTTTTTAATAACACGATTCAAGCTGACCGTACTGCCAAATCTGCCGGGCAATACCACATTTGGTTGATGATCCATTCTGTCAACAATGTCTGAGCCTATACCGATTTCAGGAACAACAAAGACCTGCAATAAACAATATTTATCTGTTAATAGGTAGATACAATAGACAAAAATATATTTGTTTACTAGTTGTTATTTGGCAGCCTTGACATTGAAGAGGGAATTGCAATCCTTCTTATCAACAGAAAGCAACTAAGATTATATCTTATCTTAGATTATCTCAGACCGTATAACGGCGATGACAAACCGAATCGCGCTGTCAACCAAAATGAACCATTCAACCTGGACGATGTAGACCAACAATTTCACCCACCCGACCTGGACGAAGTGAAGATTACCATATCTAAGGTTAAGTCCAACAAAGCTGCTGGAGCTGTAAAATATGGTCGGATGAAAGTATGCCCGATAAATTTAATCCTCAGCATTATTTGCTTGATCCTCAAAAAAGGAGACCCTCTGAACTGCACAAATTACAGACACCAGTCTTGTTAAAATCGCCTACGAGATCTTATCTGTCGTGTTGTATAAACGCACGAATCCGTTCCTCAACAACTTCATCAGTCCATATCAGTATGGGTTTAAGCCAAGAAAGTCCACCAATGACCAAATATTCACACTACGGCAGATTTGGAAAAAGCGCAACCTCTTTATCGATTTCAAGGCCGTGTACGATAGCATTTCGATTCTCAAAAATCACCAAACGTTTTTTCCCAGCACCACCTCTTCGCAGGCATGACAAACCTGCAAGAGTATAATCTGTCATGAAAAACTTCTCAATTAGCCGTTCGGAAGCGGTATTAAACTGTAGGTCCCTTCCATTCGTGCGAAGAATATAACACGCACAACATGAATGGTTGTGAAAAGCTAGGCATTGGCTCTCTATGAGCTGCCGTGCCAAATATACATACTATACATACAGTGCAACTCATCAAACAAAATATAACTAGAGAAATTAACTCCAGGTGGATAAGCGGTCATACATGTCATTCCACCAGACTTATATGGCCTGAAATTGACGACCATAAGTCAAGGGAGATTATTACCCTCAACCAAATACAAATTCGCACCATTATTGGTGTCAACACAGGCCACTGCCTACTAGGACAACATGCCAGAAGATTAGGGGCTCTCTTCAATGATTTTTTCAGAAGCTGTAGGGATGATGAGGAAGAGGAAAGTACAACTCATTTCCTCTGCCATTGTCTCTCCCGCTCTCCCGGAGCAGAAGAAGATTTCTTGGGCCATATCATTTCAATGATAAAATAGTTACCTTAGTCAAATACCCCTACGCAAAATCCTCCCATTTATAAACAATTCCAAATGGTTCTACGGGTAGAATTCTGTTTTACAGAGATTCTATATGTATCACATTGGGCTATGAGCCTAAGTGAGTCTCACGGGACACCTATCTACCTAACCTAACCTAGAACCTATCATATGTTTAAATTTGCATACTTAGAACAGCAGTCCTAGAATCAAAAAGTTCAACGAGTTTATTGATAAATTTGTTATGTATGTACAAAAGGTAACTAGTCGTACAGATTACTGGTATACATACATCCTAGTTGAAGTAGCAACGGATTCAGTCGGATTTACCCGAAGATGTCATTTGTAAACGTTCAAAGTAAATGGTGAGTTTTGACTTTTTCAGAATCCATGTCGTAGTTATAACTATTAGATTGGAAGTTGATCTATTCAGCCGGAAGCTATGTTGGTATATACATAGTACATATGTCTGAGCTGTACGTTGGATTGTAGCTGGTATAACAAGGTAATATTTCCTTTTATATTCCACTTTCATTATACTAAAAATGTTGATTTTGTTCTTTATACATTCTAAATAAAAATAATCAAACACGTACATTAGCTACCAAACTGCTTACTTCCGGTTTTTATTTATGAATTTACCAAGGCATTATCGATTAGTCCACGTTTTTCGTGATTTTGTTTCACGATTTCAATTTTAAGACGGAATTCTAAGTTTCTCACTTGTTACCTTGGCAACATTAGTCACATCCGTCCATGAGAAATGATCTCACACTTTCAGACAGATTTGGATGTTATTCTCTTATCAGTCGGCGTAAGTATATACCTAGGTACAAATAAAATAAACCACATTACTTTTGATAAGTCTAAATTTGATTGGTATTATTGATCGACAGTGGCAGTTTGGGTTCTAGTGGTGATAAAAGTCAAACATTGAAAGATTAACACAAATTTAATCATACTTGCTTTCAAGTAAGTTACCTTGACTTCCTGTCCAAACAAATTATAAACTAAATTTGCCATTGTTCACGGGGATTTAACGTCTTCGTGAAATTGACTTCGCGACCTAGAAGTCTCTAACATCAACAAACAATCACTACATTCAATTACATATTATGTATTATTTGTTGTGATAAAAAAAAAAAAGTACCCAACTTCAAGTACTTATCTACATATACAAGTGACACACATAAACTGTATGAATTATTCTACTTATACGTCATTGTCCAGTTTATATATTCTATTTCGTGGAAATATTTTCTTAACTGTAGATAAAACATAGTAAGTTTGTTGTAGATATAGGTAGTTGCTTTTAGATTTAAAAATGAATTATAACAACGACTGTGTAAGTAAGTAAGTGTGATATTCCAGGGAAATGTTAGTCTGACGAGCTTGCCAGATATGGAACAACTACACCCATTCTACCAGATAAAGGCACCTTGGGTACACCGATCCCTACATATAAACTGGAGAGAAAAATTTTAGGTATACAAGTGGTAAAATATGTATAGCGACAAAACAGATTTTGCCAAAGCTGCTTCTGAAACGCTCTAAGAATTTAATTCCTCCCAACAAATTGAATATCATCACCATAATTGGTGTCATCACGAGACACTGTCTAACAGACAAGCATGTAACAAGGGACTTAGATAAGGTGATGTGCCGTCGTGCGACTTCTTCAACATCGTACTTGGACCAATTGTGCGAAGAGCTCAAGCCAACACCAGCGGCACAATCTTTCAAAAGTCTATGCAACTAACTACGATATTGATATAATCGACAGAAATCAGCGAGCTATCGCGAGTATTTGGACAGCAGCGGCCAAAATGGGATTAGCGATCAACGAGGATAAAACTAAATATTTGCTGTCAATATATGCTGTCAACATTGAAGAATCGGACAAAACGCCACTGTAAACAGCTATAACTTCGAGGTAGTAAGGGACTTTGTCTACCTTGGCTCTGCTATCACTTCTGAAAACGGCATCTGATCAGAAATCAAACGAAAAATAACTCTTGCTAACCGCTGTTTTTTTGGTTTGTTGGGCTGAGATGGCAATTTAAGAGTAAGGCCCTATCCTAACTAAGGAAACTCTGTACAAAACCTTAATCGTCCCTGTCCTGCTCTGTGACGCTGAAGCATGGATTTTATCAAAGGCGATTGAAGATACCATTGGTCGCTTCGAGCGAAAAATTCTTCGTAGTATATTCGGTCTCGTTTGCGTTGACGGGCTCTGGAGGAGGAGATTTAACGACGAATTATACCAGCTGTACCACATCGAACTAGTCAAAGAAAACTACGAACTGGTCGTTTAAGATGGCTGGGACATTTAGAGCGAATGGACACGAAGAATCTTCGAATCCAACCCAGAGGAACAATGCAGTAGGGGAAGACCTCGCTTGAGGTAGTGCGCACAAGTAGAAGAGGACCTCAACCATCTTCGATTGCATAACCTGGAGGCTGTTAACTAAGGACCAGTTTAACTGGAGAAGCTTGTTAGTTGAGGCCCAATTTCACCCCGAACTGTAACGCCACCTAAGTAAGTATGTAACAAGGCTTGGCGAACATTCAAACAAGTTTTGTAGAAACTGCGTGGACGAAAAAAAAGGAGGAAACTATTCTCCACCATCTTTGTAGCTGCTCAGGTCTCCCCAACGATCTGATAAACACAGATGTCAGAAACCTCTTACGCTTTATCAGAAGCTTCAATTGGTTAAACAAGTAGGTAAGGCGAATCTCTCCAAGATCTATGTAGTATCACAACGGATGTATCATTTGTTTAAGTGTGCTGGCAGCCACTTGAACCTGACCAAACCTTTGTACAATTATCGGTTGCTATAGATCGTAAGAACGACATTGCGGTAATAATGACGTGTCTTCAAATCACCAAAAGAACAACCTGAGATAAATGTTAAAGGTCAGGGACAGAGAATCGTAATTTTTACACGGCATCAATGTCGATTTGCTCCACTGGTTTGATAATTCGTTGATTGAACGTTCTTATGTGGCTGTAAGTCACAGCGTCAAACCAAGGTACGTGCGTGTTCCGCGCCTTCATAAGTACAGAGGTCAACAATTTGTATTTTGTGATTAAACCAAAGGAATTCAATTTAAAAGGAAGTCGCTACAGACAAAACAAATTTCCGTTTCCTCAAACAAAAAAAAGTGAATAACTACAACCACACTTTCACCACAACTGAGTTTTCTTATTACGATACACACGTTACCTTTATAAGGTATCAAAACGATTTTGTATTTATTGTCTTATTACTCAAATTATCATGGAACGTTATGTCTTTTCAAGTTGTATAATCCACCGCGTGCATTTAAGTAATACGTATAGATTTCTTTACCATATGATGGGGTCAATTGCCCCCCGGTAGGTGTCTGCCTGATATTGGGGCTATTTTTGGGAAACACTCTATTGAGAACAGGGTGCTGGCATTTGTTCAGCTCAAGTACATATCTAATTAAAGTAATTCACGTTCTTTATAGGGGTTAAGATAACGCATTGTTTGAAGTGGACAAAATAGCGGCAATTTATTTTGTCTTCCTTTATCAGATAACGATAGCCTACAGCTGAGCAATTGTGAATTCAGACATACTAAGAGATGTCATAAGATCGATCTTTCATCTTATTAACAACGTCTGAAACACGATGAGAAAAAAACTGGAAGGCAAATTATTTTTCCTACGCCCACCCTTGGAGGCACATCTCAAAAGACTGCGACTAAGTACGTCCGACCTCTACAGAGGCTATCGCGAAGAAGGACACGACGCACTTCCTCTACGACTGCCGAAGCTCCAACAAAACCAGGAAAATGACCTGAGGAACATGAAGATCCAAGTGAAACGTCGCCTAACATCAAGCTATTGTACTAAGGATGGCAAAATATGTTCGAAAGTGACTTATCGCATATCTATCTGTGCCAGCAAAAACCATTTACACTCGTGTGTTAACTATTTTTGTCTCGATTCAATTGTGCGGGAACAAATCCTAAGCATTGAATCCTTGTTTTGAGTTAAAAAATGCATACCTCTACTCAGAAATTGAAGGAAAATCGAAATCATTCCGATACCGAAATCAAATCAGCCCAGAATATAGACCAATTGCTATCCTACCGTGTTTGTCAAACATTTTTGAGAAGGCAATTCTAAGCCAAATGCAAGCGCACTTAGCCAACAAGCATTTCTTAAGATCTGCCCAGTCCGACTGCCGTGCGAAAAGGAGTTGCAAAACTGCACTTCTACTCGTTGTTGATGATATTCGCAAAGCCGGGAACACATGGATGAATTTTTCAAAAGCTTTCGACACGAAATGAATCATACTAGCCGTTGCGATAAGCTACTGTACAATTTTGAATTATATCCTCTTACAGTCAAACTCCTGCTCTCCTGCCCGATAAACAAAGCGAACAAAGTGTGATAGTTGGAAATCAAATACATTCCTTTCTTGGATTATCTGCAAAGGTACCACAGGATTCTATTCTCGGGCCGTTATTATTCTCTCTTAATATTAATGAAGTTCCTCAAGTAGTAAAATATTGCTATGTTCACATGTTTGCAGATGACGTCCAACTATATCTCTGCTGTCCATTAGATAGAACTTGTAATGCAATTGATAACTTAAACGAAGACTTGGAAATCATTCAGCAGTGGGCACTACCGCACAACTTGTCTCTTAATCCAAGAAAGTCAAAGATTCAATCTATTTGTAAACAGAAATCGGATACATTCAGCTTCCCGCCTATAAAACTAGGACAATCTTCCGTTGAATACGTTCATAGGGCTAGAAACTTGGGAATAGTATTCAATGATACCCTAAATTGGACCGATCATGTAGTTTATATTCTGGGAATTAAATTACTAAATTGACTCAAGTCTTTGCAGCTCTGCTCGCTTAGCTCTAAACCCTTTCTTGTTGTTGATTTTTCAGAATAAGTGACCAAGTAAAAACTCAGTAGGGCCAATATCAACAACAGATTTCATGGCTTGCCTTTGAGAGCGATGGATAATTATAACGTAGGCCAGTCCTAAAGGAAACTGTTTCCCCCTCCAGTTCACCAAATTATTCTTGAATGGTGCCACAAGTGATGTGAAGGGCAGTCATTGTTGTATAATGTAAGACCATTGTAGTTGTCAAAATTAACCAGAACGCACAGAGGAAGCTCTGGTGGTACCATTTTCTTATTAGCTTTTAACCCTTTCGCTCCCATTGGGATCATACGTCCCAAGCAAAGTTCGAAGAATCCCCGAAAGCCATATTTGAAAGAAAATGTTATTTAAATTGGTCCCATTGGTAATTTCATGTATGATCATGCCATTTACCCGTTAATTTTACCGATTTGCATATTTGACAAGCTGTGAATCGAAATTAGTTGGGTTAATTCCTGCACGGTGCAGTCGATTTTGGTGTACAAAGTTTATTTATAACAAAATCAGTTTGGGATTTATATATCCCATTGGTAATTTTCGATGGGACACGAACATATATATTATTAGTGCTGTTATTATTTACCCAAAAATACCGACCCAACATTTTAAAAACTGACCTTGAATTTAATCCAAACCTATAAAAAAAAACATTTAATCTATTACAGTTAACAAAGATTTACATAAAAAATCGAATAATACAGAAATAAAAAATTGGGAGCGAAAGGGTTTAAGGAGTGTCGTAAATAATAAATGCAACTGTTCGCAAGCTCCCAAGCGATGTGCACAAATGTTGGCAAAGCATCATATGTGCCACAACGCAGAGTGGCAGTTGTGAATCTAAGCCATTTGCTTCATCACGTTTAACGTTTTCGACAGTTCGGTTGTTATTCGTTGGCTTTTTGATGCGCATGCGCACATCCGCTTGTTCGCCTGTAAGTGTTGTCAATAACTGTTTTAATTTTGGGAAGACATTTTTATGTTAATTTTTCTACAGAAGATGGACAAAAACTTTTGACCTCGTGTATCGAATTTCAAATTCGGGAAGATTAGCTAGATTAGCTGTCTATTAACCCATCTCCTAGAAAAGCGGAATTTAAGATTTGCTATTTGAGTCAATGTCAAAAGAAAGCTTCGCTCGCTACGCTTTAATGAACCTCAGTTTTGATAACCTCATTAAGTTCAGATCATAAATTCTACTTCATGAAATTGTGCAGACTCGAGTATCTAAACAGCAGACTAAATTTTGCCAGCTCACAAAGAACAGCGGTTCTAATTCAACACAGATTTAATTGCCTACAGTCTGAAGGCACATTTTTAGTCCAAACCCCTCGCCTATGAAACTCACTACCCACAACCCTTAGAAGAGTCACGAACACAAACAAATTCAAAACCAATCTTTTAAAACACTTGGCCAGTAATATATAATAAACTTCAAATAAAATCTATTTTTTTTATAGTTAAGGTAGTTTAATTAAATATTCTTTTCATTAATTTCCAACAATCAATTGTACTTTCAGTTCTTATTTTTCTTGCAAGCCTTTCGCAAATTATGAGATATAATTTGACTGTGAAACTATTTTTAAATAAATAAAAATGAAATGAAACTTGGGGCGTCCTAGTGCTGGTGACATCGAACAAAGCCAATGTGTCGACAGCATTCGCAATTGACCGTAGCGCAGTATTTTATTTATCAGTAGCTCTATGTATAAAACTTCCCATTACCCTACTTAAGATTTAATTATGCAATTATGATACTTTTGTACGTCTGATACTCTAAAACAAAATGTATAAGGATTTAATACTCATAAATATTATTGATAAAGTGGTGTACGTAGGAGAAAGAAATTCTTCACACAAATTAGTTTTGTTTTGGTTTCTTGGGTTTTCGTATCCCATTTTGCATCTACACATTGGCACTGTGACAAAATTTTTTCTCGCATTTTTATATTTTCTATTCAACAGTTTCGTGTTCTCTCGCTATATATATTGCCAGTTTTCTTTTTAATTTATTTTATTTTTTTTTATGGTGACCTTGCCCTCTATGACGCATTGTGTCATCAACATCTAACGCATTATTATTATATTTCATGACGCCATAGTCGTGATTCTTTATAATTTTCTATTGATTATTTGCATGCTTTGATTCTTTAACTTGGTTTAGGGTCAATGATGAAACGAATTTTGTTATTCCCACTCAAATCCTTGGTAGATTTGAAAGCCATATTCATGGTCATTGTCAAATAATTAAATGAATTAACATTGAACATATGTTAGTGATAAATCAAAACAGATCAGTTTTTGGTTCTCTTGAACTAGCACTCAAGGCTATTCACACAGAGATAATGGTTTAGTGATTTTGAATCTCAAGTCTTTGCTTCGAGGGTGCTGTCCAGAATGACTGGGGAAAATTGTTGCTATTGTTGCCATTGCTTATAATTCACAGTATTTCTTCCGAACTTCCCAATGTCATTATCACTACTCAGTACGATCAACACTTCAAGCCATATGACCTCCGCATTTCTCCGTTTTTGCTGACCCCGATTTCTCGTGCCAAAGCAAGAATTTGTTTGAAAGATATTTGGATAACTCTTTGGTAAGTAGGTAGGTAAAGGTGGCGGTTCAACATGAACCCAAGTAGCACTTCAATGTGCCTTTTTGTTACCACAGTCGGTGCCAATATCTAGCCTGTGGATTTAAGAAAACGGATTAGATCTCGAATACCTTTCGTGAGACGCCATTAAGGTTGTCGAAGAATGGTTCGTTTAGCGCACCCAGTCTTGCTCTTGCTAGTTCCGAAAATTTGCAGAAGAAATAGGAGAAAGTTTCCTTCTCATTTTCGTTCCCACAACTGCGGCAATGGGGGTTGTATGGGAAATCTTGCTTCCTATCATCTGTAGGAGAGTCGGGCTAACTCGTCAGCCGCAAAGTTCCCTGGAATATCGCTGTGACCCGAAACCCAACAAAGTGTGACATTATGCTGGCTAGCGATTTCGTTCAGGGACAAACGACAGCCCTACCCTGCCCAAGATTTCGTTGTGTTGGATACAAGAAATCTCATTGCAGTTTTGCTGTCGATATAAATCACAATATCTGTGTATGATAACCGTGACTTAAGCTTGGAAAACAGTGATTAGGGATATTGAAAGATTGGTTAATGTTAAAGTCTTCTTTGTCACAATGGATCTACACTTTGGTTTAAATGTGCTCTTGCTTAGTGGGAGCAACCACCTAACCTAAGGCCTTCTGAAAAGACACCAGTGATTTAAAGCCTTTCGCAAAGATAGCGATAAACTCATTAAAAAAGACTTTGCTCTTCTGTCCAGTATTGTGCTCGTAGCCCATGTTAAAGCCATTTTCAGTGGGCAGTTGATTTAGGAAGACTGCAGTGGATCACTGGGATTTTGGTATGCTCACGCTTATCTAACGAGGTTTCCTCAGCTTTAGAGTAGCTTTAAATGTCTATTGGCAGCAAGTCCAAAGCACGTCAATCAACATCAATTTTGAGACAAATTAAAGTTCGATAAAGTGGACAAGTTATACATTGAAATGTGTGAATACAAATAAGATTCAACGTTTACTGACGAAGTGCCTCTTTCCGGTCCGGATTTTTTCTCGAACAGTCCTTATATCAACAAACACTGTACACTTAGTAAACAGGAAAAGTTTAAAACCAGCATAAGCTCGAGTTTATTTTTAAACAAGTATAGTATCATGGATGTTTGTACATCTGTATGTACATTTCATCTTACAAAAATGTATATTCGAATAAATATTTCTACTCGTATAAAAACCCTGATGTATATATGTAGGTATGTTGGTTTATGCACTTGAATTTATAAAAGCTTCGTCTCACAAGGCAACAACCTACCTACCACACAAACAAAGTCAACATTCAACACGTTAACAGTTCCATCACCCACCTGCAAAAGCAGTTCAACACACTACCACTATATAGTGCAACAGTCCCATTAAGCTCTTCTCTTCTTCTCTTACCTGATGCGTTTCACCTCTAACTTCTTCACTTTCCGACGAACTGCCTGTTCGGTCACGAGAAAGACGTGCTGTCGGTATCTTCAATATGAACGAGTTCCTGTCGACTACTGACTCGTCTAGTGGTGAACTATCTTCCTGTGCATCATAAAACTCAGTATCATCATCGTCTGATGTTGCTGAATCTGTAAAACACAAATACGAATAGAACAACTGGTTAGATATTTATTTTAGCAGAAGACAAAACAAACTTGTTTCAACAAAATTCGAGACCCGAATAATGACAATTGTTAACGATTTAAAATAAAGGCTTTGTTAAAGGTAACCAAAGAAAACATTCAAATTTCTTATCTGTTAGTTATCGAATCATTCGAAGCAATCACAATGTGTAATCAATCGCGCATTGCATTGCTAACCTTTCCTGGAATACAGTGGTTCAAGTTGAAATTCATACGTTTTTTTTTTCCTGGTTGCCAACTGGAAAGAAATCATTAATTTCTAAAATGAACAGAATAAAGAAAGGGAGTTCCTCAAAATCCCTATCAAGACAAAGATTTTGATTTTTGGAAACGTGTTCTCTTTACAAACGACAGTAAGTTCAACGTTTTGCCATCAGTCGGACGTTGATATGTGTGGCGAAACCCCTCTTCAAAAGAAAACCTATGACCCACTGTTAAACTACCATTAAACGGCCATTGAAATGACGTTGTGACGTTGTGGCGCTTATAAGTGCCATTGACGCGACGGACTGCCATTGGACTTTTGCGAAAAAAAAAAATGGCAACCACACGGCAATGGTATACACTTCAAGGCTAATGGCAACATTCCAATTTTCTCAATTTCGTGAAATTTTTCTGTTTTGCGATCACACGGCCATGGGGCTATTGCCATTTGGTGTACTTTTCTCGGCAAAAACTACACGCTTGTCATGCACTATTTTCAATTAAATAAAATTTCAGTTTACATTAAGTGTGTCTGCGAAAATACTAGAGAAAACACTTATTGACACCTCGTCTTGAGCTGTGAGCTGGCATCCTCGGCGTAAGGCTTTATAAATTACATATAATTGACTCAATAATGAAAGAGAATATGTATTTTCTTAGATAAATTCTAAAAACAAACCTTTCAGAAGTAATGAACCGATTCAAGAGGACGACCTCTACTCTTCAAAAAATTAAGTATTAGAAAACTTAGAGTTTCAAATGCAAAAGCCGTAATGCGTTAAGAAGCCACTGTAGTTTTCCGCAGTGAGGCTGTTTAATTTCAGAAAGCATCCGGAAATTTGGGATATTTTTCCCAAGGCAACGATCTCGGACATAAGGCGCCAATTGCCATCATATTATAGAAACTCCCCCGCCAGTCACGAGATCTCAACAATGCAGCACTTGTGCCAGCGTTTGCACCAAAAACCAGAAAAATGGGTGTCTGTATCAGATCACGTAAATACGTCTGCAATATTAGCCAAGAGATCGTTTTATTGTCATTTGTATCGGGAAGGAAGAAAGATAGGAAATCAACAATAAAGTTTGCAATTAGTCCAAATTTAACAGCCTATGAGCAACTGAAAGTGTGCATCAGTAATCCGAGTGTACTGCGTTCCTAAAAGCATGCATGATTTACTTTCTTGCCTTTCGTACACTGCTTTACTCGCTCATGTGGGCCTTCATTAATAAAACATGCACAACATGAGAAGCTAGGCTTTGCCTCTCTATGAACTGTCGCGCCAAATATTTGTATTTCTTGTATGGGACTTCATGAATCTCGAGACTGCTGGCGAAACGCTGTTTCCAACCGTATACGAGTTCTGTATTTCGGCTTGGCTTTTTGACGAGTATAGGCCAACACTGTGTTGACTTTTGTTAATTTGTAACTTCAAACCCATGCAATTACACCATAACCACTCGACACTAACGGTTTATAGACGAAATCGATAGATCTCCTTAGGAGCTATCGATTGAAACCCAACAGAGCATCCTAACTTCACTGAGGTAGAAGTTATACTTCGCGGAGGTTTCCAGACTCAGTGAAACGAACCCAAAATAGTGGCGTGTGGCACTCCGTCCCGCGCATCACATCACAACCCTCACTTGGTGAGATAAATTCTTTGATTCTTTAACTATCACGTGGTATATTTTGATTTTCGACTTAAACACTACTTTTTGAATTGCAACACGAAACTGTATAACCTGATTTTGTTATCATCACATTTTCTATTATGCTCCCTAATGCAAATTTATAGATGTATCCACGTCAAAAATATACTTGCACGAGTTTCACGTTGAGCCACTGTACATAGTACATAGGTACATACAAATATACAGTTCAGGTGTTTTCTCTTTCTTCATTTCGGGTTATCAACATTTAAATTAGTAATAATGACTAACAATGCAAACCTTTTAAATCAATATTGTAGTTTAATGACATTAACTTAAGTGTAAATTATAAAAACTCGATCAGATATAATATGTACATATATAGGCAACTTGAACATGTTCCCACTTTTGACTTAAATATAGAGAAAGGACACGGTCTTAATTTTTCACAATACACTGTACAAATTTATACACATTCACATTTGTTCACATCTGTCAAACGCACTGCAAGTGTAATCAAAAGTCCCGCACGCAGGTTCAAATGTCAATTTTCTACAACATGCATGAGTACACCTATGCAAATTCTGAATCAATGTACAAACGCAAGGCTCCGCAGAATTGGATGATATTAAATTATTTTTATAACAAATAAAAAAATATATATATAAAAAAAATAACAATCAGCTGAAAGCTGACGCGATTCTGTGTCTATAATATGTGTGAGAGCGAAACTCGCGAAACGAACTAAATGTCATCGTTTGGATTGGAAACCGACCGACCGACTATACATATCTTTGGTGTTGGCAGAGTTTGATTTGCCTCGAATGATAATTAAACGATAGACGGGCAATCAGAAGCAGAACTAACGTGTGAGACAATTACGTTACGCGACTGCGAGTTAAGCAATCAAAAAAACACATTTTTTTATACTTTATTTGAAATAATAACACCAATTGACAGATTTTCGCTGATTTCGCGTTTTTTTTTTTTTTTTGTTGTTTGTGTCGTTGGTTGATTGACAAAAAAAGTGCACTGGACTGGGAAAAAAATTTATTCGAAGAGATTGTGAGTTGCGGAGCAGAGAAATTAATGTACTCAAATTGGGGAGCTTTAGGAAAAGCTTTTTCTCATTCTGTTAGTCATTTCCCCTATTCTTTTGGATCAAAAACAGTATTGCCGATGTCAACTACATGTTGAATCTATATGTCCATGAAGTTAGCCCCACTATTTTGGAAACAAATTTTTTTATTCAAAATCTGTAATTTTTATGTGGAAGTCCTTTTTTTAAAGTGAAGTTAGCCCCGCTTCACTTTATCAAAACCACAGGAATCGTGCCGTAATATGCTCGTCCCGAAAATAATTCAGGTGACCAAGATTATGACTTAACCGCCTGCAGATTGACCTATGCGGCTTCCTCTAAAAATTTCTCACGACATTTAAGATCAACATTTGCAATTAGTTGGTATAGCACTGGCTTCCAGATCGAAGTTTCCGCTGGTTGCAAGTTAAATTCTTTCCCACACTCTTGGGCTAAGTCGCGCCATTCATCGAAACAACTGCTCCCGTTGGATATGATTTTGATAGCTACCTTTTTGGGAAACCTCTGGCATTCAAAGAACTTTGAGCACGTAGTCCACCTGGAGTTTTAGGGCCTTTATAAAGAGAGGAGCTACTCATTTTTCCAGCATAATAAGGTTGTTCGACGTACTAGGTGGTAGACGAAATATTCTCTTGATAATGTACCTTAGAAGCTTCTCCACCGTATCATGTCTTTTGAATCCCCACACTTGAGCCGCATAGAACAAAATGGATTCCCACGCTGCTTCGAATAGGTATCCTGAATTTGCTGCTATGTGCTATGCATTTATTTGCAAAACATCTTTTCCAGGTGATATTTATAGCTGTTTTGACTTTTGTGAGCTTCTCCTTCAGATGTTTTTCCATGCTTAAGTTCTTAGTAAAGCTTGGATCCCAAGATATTTAAATTTGTTGACAACTTCTACGTCTTCTCCATTATGGCACAATTTTTCGCTTGTACTATTCCTGCCTCCTTCCTTTTTAAAAATCATTACTTTCGATTTCTCCAGATTTACAATAAGGCTCCACAAACTGCAGCACTCCGAGAATCGGTTTATCATGAGCTGGAGCGTTTCCTGCGATTGTGACTGCAGTACTTCGTTGTTCGCGAATGGCAAAGCCTTGATAAGTGTACCTGCATACTCTAAGCCTCCAGGTAAAAAGTCTACAATGTCTTCGATGAAGAGCGCAAAGAGGCAGGGACTCAATGAGCAACCCTGCCTCACACCAGAATCCGTTCGAAACCAATCCGACACATCATCCCCATTCCACTCGGCTGCTTGAGTGTCCCCATACAGATCTTGTAGAATTTTTCCAAATTTCCGTGATAATCCCATGTTGTACAGCTTATAAAACAATGCATTTCTATTTATTGAGTCAAACGCTGCCTTGAAGTCGGCATACAGATTCTTGTTCTGCCTCAGAAAATGTTACGCTACACTCCTCAGAACGAAGATATGGTCCACGCCCTTAACCCCGCTTGATATTCTTTCAAAATATGCTTCGTACTAACCCATCTAACAAGCCGTTTTTGAAGGATCGACGTGAACATTTTGTACGATGCGTTTAGAAAGGAAATACCCCTGTAGTTGGCCGGATCTGACTTACATCCTTTCTTGTATATCGGAAAGATCAGCGCCTCCTTGAATTGTTACGGAATAGTTCCTTGTTCAAACGTTTTATTAAACTTATCAACTTAAGTTTCAGTAAGTGATGACGCGAACACTTTAGAATTCGCTCGCCACTAAAATAAATTTGATAGAAGAGAGAAGAACAATAAAATTATCAAAACAAAACAAAAACAGAAATTGCAATGTCAGACGAGATACATTTTTCATCGTTTTTAATAACAAATCTGCGGGAAAAAGTTTGACAGAAGCTTAATTTACAGCACTTTCCATCTTTGACACAAATTAAGCAACATTTTTATTCGGTTTTGACACTAGCTTAAGGTGACTTAAGTCTATTATGGTTGAGCCTTTAGTGGAAACAAATATCTTAATGTCTGTTTCTTTACCGCAATATGAGATCCCTTGAGCTGCCGAAGTAGACCGAACTATGCTTCATTACTTTTTTCCCCCTTAAATTTAGAAATACATATCACGACTTTTTTTTTTCTTTTTTGGCACTCAGAATTAATGTGTACTGACAGAAAAAGGAGTGTTTGATTTATCTTGCCTGAGTAGGGTTTATCCGAAATCTCAGATTAAGCTGAGATTTATATACATATGTGCGTCAATTTGTTTACAACGATTCATGATTCGCGCGTTATATTTTTCCCGTGAAAGGAAGAGACCTACAGTTTTATTGCCGACTTCGAATGGCGGATTGAGAAGCACTTTCATTACAGATTATACGTTGCAGGTTTTCCATACCTGCGAAGAGGTGGTGCCACCAAAAACATTTGGTTATTTTGAGGCTCAAACATGTGTCTCCTCCCTTAGCAGTCCAACGCACAAACCATTAAGCCACGGCGAACATCGCGATTTTGCGATGACGTCATCGGTTAATGCAATTGCAGCACAAACATGTGTCTCCTCCCTTAGCAGTCCAACGCACAAACCATTAAGCCACGGCGAACATCGCGATTTTGCGATGACGTCATCGGTTAATGCAATTGCAGCACAAAATTGAGTTACAAAAATATGCACATGGGCGGAAACAGAAAACGTTAACAGCAAAAGATCGAACAATGAAGTTTCCAAGAAGACCCTCACGTTAACATCAAAACTATGTATTTTCGTTACTTACCAGCTTACCAATGCAACGCCGAATTTTACCTCGCCCCATTCCCCGAAGCTACATGATGGTGTCTGCTCTATTCCAAACCATAAATGCTTGACAATCATCGCTCAAAACAGTAGAGGCATTCCCAAAATATCTTTACTCTAACCCTAACCGCTTGTTATAATAATACAAGTTATTTTTCTCGGAAAGATATCTCCAACCATAACGATGGTACTCAAGGTAGAGGTGTTCTCTTCCATCCGCAGTGCTAGAAAGATTTCTTAAATCTGTTCACGATTCATTTATTGTGGCGCTTCGGTTGACGCTAGTACGCCAAAGGTGCCGCACCCCCAAATCCGACGTGAGTCTTACTACAGCCGAGGTAGTAGGAGGATTCTCCATGACATGGTTACCTCTTGGGGACCCCAGTTCCATTTGCTTTCATATTTCATGCAATAACATTTCTCGTTTCACCATTGGTGTTTTCCAAGATAAATAACCTCATAAGCCCAGATTCGAAAGGCACACCAGCCCTTTGGATGGTCGAGCACATACTGAATTGAGGTCACCCACTGTTGGAAAATAGACGCCTTTTGTAGCTGCTCAATATGGGAAACAGACGCTACTAGCTGTTGCCGTGGGCCTTACAGAAATAGGCTCATCCACTACCATGCTATGATTCCTGCCGTTGACCACTGCCTGCAGTTCTTCCGCCTTTAAAGTTGGTTTTCTAAGCCTAAGGACTAGAAATTGCCCTGATGCCCAACATAGCTGGTTTGGTTGCTAATTCCGGCAGCCACTCAATCCCCCTCTCGCTTTGCCGTCAAGGAAGTTCCCCGTCCTCTACCACGGGGAGGTGTGAAATATGGATATTCACCTTCATCAAGTTCTATGACTAATTGGCATTGACATTTCGTAGAACTCTCTAGTGACTTTAGAGGCCAATACACAATAGCTTTGACACATCTGTTTTTCATAACAAACACAGAGAACCTGGAGGCGATTTACGTAAAAATCAATGTTACAAAGCGCTACTACCAGCTTTCCCTGTCACTCAGAAATTATCTTATCAATAATGAGCTTGTTCACACATGCATATGTAAAAATGCTTTAATTTGTGGCCCAGGTGTTATCTAACAATATAATTAGTAAAGCTACATAGCTATGCACTCTGCTGTATTAAGCGTTGGTCTAAGGAATTTTCATTAATATGACTTTCGTTAGGTCACTCATTGAATACGCTAGCACATAAAGAGAATTCAAGCCGTTTAAGCTACCAACACTGAACACACGATGTGGTGTTGCAATTGTACTCTTTATACATCAACTGCTACCTGAAATCATTGACTGCTTACTAACCCTACAACAAATATCCCTTAAGGAGATATCGATAAGAGAGTTCTAGAAATTTGTATCCTTCTATCCCGTATCCGATGGAATATCTTTTCTGGGCATATTAAGGCGGTGTTCAAGGCAGGACTAGTTTGAATTCACTTGGAAGGCTGATTGACTGGGTTTGCCCGTATCTTCGGTTAAGACTTCCATCGATGACTGAGATTCTAGCAAACAAAATTGTAGGTGGCATTGCTCTCAAGGATGCAGGCAAACTAAACGGATATTTCCCGACTTCTGTAAGAAATACGCGGCATTCTTACTATGTATGAGCAGAATAGACTTGTGGAAAGGGGAACGATATTGCTGAGAGCTCCTGACAGAAAAAGAGCTCCAAAGCCATTTCTGTATTACAATGGTATTACTCAGGAAAAGAATAACCGAACTTTTTAGAAGTGGAGAAAATATTTTTTTTACAACATGTTTTTAGATTCCGACTGGGATATAAAATCGTCGTCATGGGAATCTTCTCATCTGGTCGCAAAGATAGTTTAAGGTTTTTTTCCTTGCGTATACTTACGCGTTGATTCCAGAGAGTCAAAACTTTGGAGGCGGGAACCTACGAAGACGAGCTACAACATTCAAACAATTTAAAAGGCTGAATTAAAATATGGCACAACCAGATGTTACTCTTCAAGGTCTTTTGCGCGTAAGAGTAGCGAAAGGTATTCTTAAAAAAGAGTCTGCTCATTATTATAGTTATTATAGCGTAGTAAACAGATGATTGCTTAACACCGTCGAACGATGACAAATGACAAACGACAATAAAGAAAAGACTATATTCAAATATTCTAGACCAGCCAAAACTTGGTTGATACTCATCTTCAAAAGAAACTCTGAGTTGGCTCGTCCGTTCTTAGTACACTTCGGAACTACCTTTCTTATCCAAAGCCGTGAACGTTTGTTAGCAAAAGAACTGCAAATTGCTCTTTTCGATTTGAAAGTGATATAAAGGTAGCTGATACATCTGTATGGAATGAATACAAAATTAGCCGTTCCGCAATTATTTGTTTCATGTTTAACTCATGATTATCTGATTTTTTCAGTTGTTTATGTTTATTTAGTTATCTTTTTATTCGATAATAAAACAATTTAGGAAAAAGCTGGCAAACTAAATTTAATGCATAAAACTTGCCTGACCGGATACTAAAACTTCAGTGGCCGAATACTGAAATACAGACAATTTTAGTTGGCGGTAACTAACTTAGAGTGATTTTTCCTAAATACCTAAATGATAATAACTATTCCCAACAGCTGTTTTAGCATGTTTTATTTTAATTAATCAATTCCAACTATCTTCACCTATTGATGATTCATATAGCCTTTCAGAACTTCATATAGCTTAAAAACTAAGCTATGTAGAAGTTAAAAAAAATTCAATGGCCGACTACTAGTGCCTTTACCCTGGTTGGAGAAACTCAGATTTCGTTAATTTCTCTTTTTATTTGCGGTGGCTGAACAACTTACACGACTAAATAACATCATGATCATCGGAAGATGAAAGTAAAAACTAACATTTTATTCAGTTGTAAACAATATGATTCATCTTCATTTTTATTTTACGTGGCATGTCGCATGTCGAATGTGCTAATTGCTAATGACATAAGCGACAGTGGCAACACCTTGTCACTTCCAAGCTCACTTCTCACCTAGTAACTAAGCAGAAACCTGTAAACGACTTCGCGGTACTTACACACTCATGATACCAATAGTAATTTCCGAAGTCAATTACTCTCAACCCTTTTCCTACCTACAAACAGCGTAAATACACGCTTTTTTTGTATTACATTAAACGTACCTACGTTTATAGTTTTTTCTGTGAGTTACATATCTTAATGTGGATTACTTCTCGAACTTGGTACGAGATTTCACACAGAAATAATCAAAAGATCCACTTGCACTCAATACAATGCAAACTAAGGGAAGCTTTTTCATCCATTTCTCCTTGCATCTCTCTACAATTTTCTGTGACGATTCAAGAACGACTAATGTTAGTTGTATTTAAGAGAATATATTTTACTTTCATTTGTTTCTCTTAAGTTTCGCTAAAATATGTTTGTATGTACTTTATCGCTGATTGTGTAAATGCCAGTGTTCCCCTGCTGCGACCGAAAAAGCGAAAAAAAAAATAAATAGTAGTAAATCGCAAGAGGTAAGGGTAGCAAATCTTAAACGTGGTTTTGCAAACAGCAGTTCATAAAAAATTTAAAATAACGAATAAGAAATCCAGTGTAAGGTATCAAATTATTAGGATTTTCAAATTTCAGCCTTACTACAATTTTTCAAAGTCCCGGGCAAGAATCTGGCTTTTACGAGATGAACGTTTTTTTTTATGGTCGCCACGCCGTGGCTTAGGGGTTAGAGCGTTGGACTCTTAAACAATGTTAGTTCGAGCGTCAGCAAAACTAACCACCACCTTCCGTGGCACCACCTCTGAGAGCAGGCAGTGACAAATCTCCAAAAATATAATCTGTGATGAAAAAGCTTCTCAATCCACCGTTCAAAGTCGGCGATACCTTCAACTGCAGGTCCCTTTCATTCGTGCGAACAATTTAACATGCATAACATAAATGTTTGCGAGAAGCTAGCTGTGGCGCCCAATATTTTTTTATTTTTAATTTTTTTTTTTTGTTTTTTTATAAGTGACTTATGAACTAGTCAGAAAAGGCTCTGCATCAACATTAATGATGACAAGACCATTCGGCGGCCTCCCAAGAAGTACAGCTAAAGACTGTATAAACAATTGGTTAAAAGACAAAACACAACATAACTGGTCAGAAATAGAAGGTAACAGACAAGCTAAAGCCTTTATACCAACCACCTCCCAAAAAGGAACGAAACAAATTCTACGACTAATGAGAAGTCAGATTTGAATCGTCACAGGCTTCCTTACCGGACATTGTTGGGTTAAAAAACATCTTATGACTATGGGAATGGTACAAGACAACATATGAAGAATGTGCAACGAAGACGAAGAATCAGCAGAACACATATTGTGTCACTGTAACTGTCTCACAAAAACACGCCATCGTTTTCTAGGTAACCACTACCTTATGGCGGAAGATATCACCACCAGCTCACCCAAAGAGATCGCCGATTTTATCACTCACTGCGGAATTATGGAGAAGTTCTAAAATAGAGGCCCACCTGTGGCCACAGTGATAAGGGACTAGTGCCCGCCTCACTTACTAATCTAATCTAAGTGAGTTATCAATTTGCTATTTTCTTAGTTTCATATGAATGACGTAACTTTCAAATCCTCTTGTGGTCAAACAGTTTAAATTGAACTTGAAAAATGATATTTTAGGAAGCAGCGTTGTAAAAATCAGAACTTATAGTATAACTGGGGATGCACGAGCTTTTCAAGCGACCCTGCGCGTCCTCGGGTGGCGGATATACGAAGCCATGTAAACCTAGTCATACACCTAGAGGGTAAAACCTCCGCGGACCAAGAGTAAATAACATCCCTAGCCAAGGTGTTATGGAATACCTGCCGATATTCAGCCCTTTGGTGCAGGCAAACAAACATGTGCAACGCAAACACACTGTCCCTATGAGATACCGGATAACTTTTCATTGTATCTAACCTTACACCTGACCTGTATGGGAATTATGCAGGTGCGAACCTTTCTTTCTTGTCATTCTCGGTGGAACACAAATGAATAATACCAACAAAACAAAAGACACAAATATACTAAATCAAAAAATTACCGAATCAGATGAAGGACCTCTACTCCAAGCGCAACAGACACGGCTAAAAGTGATACAATAGAGCCCCGGAAGAAATATGAACGAGGGTTAGTATTAACGTACTAAAAATTTAAGTTAGTAGATATTCTACGTTCAAATCTTTAATTTAATTAAATTACTTGATTTGAACTTATTTTTTTTGAATGAATCTACATTTTTAAATATACATACATACAAACATATGTACATATTGACCGTATAGGGTCGGATTTCTAGAATAGACATTTAATTATTTTTTTAATATGTAATGGACTTACATATAAAAATAAGAGAATTTACACGGAATTTTATTGGTAAGGACTTACGTTTTATCAAACGAGTCTGTTCGCGCATATTCGCTGACAATATAACTTTAGGGGCTGAAATGAATGAAAAACAAAATAAATAAACAAAACAAAAAAAAAAGAGAAGAAAAGGACGAACTCTAAACTTGATCATCTTAACAGTATGTTATTTATAATGAAGGTTAGTAATGAAAGCGCCAATATCATTCTCGACTCCGGCATAAAGGGGGTAATCATCATCCACCGATAGTCAAGCAGCGCTCAAAGCACTGAGTTCCTATTACTGTAACTCAAAGGCCATTTCAGTCTGCTTCAATACTCTCCAAGACCTCTCAAAACTCTCGTGGGTACCAGTTCACAGAGGCATTGAAGACAGACAATAAATGAGCAACTTCGCTCAGATCGAGTCTGAGCATCTGGGAAAAATGGAACTTTCCATCCTACTGGAATAACATCTAGGAACTCAGACAAGCTAAAAGGACCATACGACTCCTAATCAAAACCACAAGAATCATTCTTAACCACAAAAGGGACGGTATCAGAGGGGCTTCCTCACCGGTCACTGCAGCCTCAGGTATCACTTACACAAACTAAATATAGTTCAGGAATCTGGGATCGAATTACGGCATCAGTGATCGAGTAACTCGTCACGTAAAAATGAGCATTATTACGTATAAACGATCATTCCGACGTAATAATCCCCTATTTTACGTGACGAGTTACTCGATCACTGATGCCGTAATTCGACCCCTGAATACCGACTCAGTTTAGAGGACGACGAATTATCGGAACACGTACTATGTGATTGCGTGACTGTCTGCAGAGTCAGGAAACGCTTTCGACGCAAGGAATTCCTAACACCGTAGGACATTCATAATGCCTCGACTGGAGATATCCTCAACTTCATTCGGAAGATGAGGGGATCTCCTTGTCTTACTGGCTCCAGTCACAATAGATCTTCCAGGTCGCAGTGCTACACGCGTCAGTCGCAACTAATATTAATAGTAATGAACCGTAAGCGGCCAATTTTGCCAATGGTATGTTAGACATAAGGATACACATATTTTTTAAGTGACACTTCTATAGCAAGGGGTAGTGAATCCGAAAAATTTCGTCACGGAAACCAAGTCTTCTTGTAAATCAAAATTGAAAAGTGGTAAAAAAGAGCCAGCGCGAAAGCTTGCATGTGAAAGATTGGAGAGTTCCCGTGGCTTGACGCTTTAACACTTTTATGTCATAAAAGGCTATTCCAGAAGACCACCAAACAACGTTTGATCTTCGTTGTCTAGTTGATGTTTGAGAGGGTCCTCTTGGACATCAGCAGCCACACCAGTGATATTCTCGACCGAACGGCTAGTCTGCTACTGTCCCGTTTTGAGCCAGTCTCCCCGAGGCGAACGACTTAACGTCACAGGAAAGAAAAATTGGAAACTTGCCTAGAAAACTGGAAAAATTCGGGAAAAACTGAGAGTACTTTTTTCCATGGAATTTACTGCTAACAAATTCACAAAACGACCACAAAGAAATTTATTAAAATTTGGAATGGACAACGTCTATCGGGTCAGCTAGTTTAAAATGATGTCCGATAAGACATTGGCGTTAAACTGGAAGCCGAACATCCAAGAACGCATACGGAAAGCGACCATAGCATTCTATACCCGCAAACAGTACAATTAACTAGTTCTATACCCCTGTCATCAGGTCTACACTTATGCACGGCGAGATCGTCTGGTGATCGATTTTGGATAAAGCAATACACCAGAAAAGTCTAGGAAAAATACAGAGATCCGCATTTATGAGTATTACCGGTGCACTGAGAAAAACACCCACCGACTGTATCTTATCACCCTGGACATTTGTGGTTGGCAAATGGCAACTGTTTCCGAAAACACAGACTACACCATCCCAAGATATTCTTTTAACAGTAACATTCCAGGGAACTGAGAGGCTGATTAGCTTGCAAAGCTTGGTACTACAATACAGATTCTTCCTGATAATGCAATCAGTAAAGCAAATCAACGGTGATCAATTAGTTTAACCTGCCAAACAAGCAGAGTAATAAGGTCGTTAATACCCCAAAAGCGATCCAAAAGATTGATTTTGTTGAATAGGCCTTATAATCACTATAGGTGTCATCACAGGACATTGCCCTATATTCAGACATTTCTATCTACTAGGCCACCCCGCAAACGATTTCTGTACAAGCTGCAGGAACAAAACAGAGGAAGAAACAATCCTCCACCTCCTGTGTACCTGTATAATACTCTTTCTTAAAAAACGAAACCATCTCGGTGCCTTCTTTTTTGACAATCTTAGCGACCTAGCACAACAAGATGCTTAAAAGTTCGCTTCATCAAAAGTTTCCACTGGTTCCACACAATATACTGGAATAGGAGCATCGACGGTATAAACTAATTTACCTCCCTAACCTAACTCTTCAAATACTCTTTGCATTTTTTTTATTATTTTTTTTAAACTGAAATCAATCGTAAGAAAATGGTAATTCAACTTCCAGTGTTGAATTGCATCAAAGTTATGCAGTAAGCTTAATACCTCTTATGAATCATCATCGAGAGCTTGTTTGTATCCTTATATGATCTGCCGATGCAAGTATGCTATAACATACATATCTACCCCAGTACATGCTTCTTTTATAAAAACCAACACAAAAAATGGATGTATTTTCGAGTTTAGAATAAAAAAAAAAGATTTACACTTCGGTAGCATACTCGAAAGCATTAAATAAAATTGATTTAATCTTTAATCAAACTGCAAACTAAGGTGTTTGTATAGAATAACAAAACAACCTTGAACTAGAGTATTTCATAAAAAAAAATTATAAACTTGATAAGTTACTCTTTTTTCGCATCTAAAAGTTAAGTGACTCATCAATGATGGCCATCAGAACCGCACGAAACGTTCAACTCATGAAAGCAATATGTTTTAAAACAAACGCTTGTTTTTTTTACGTTTTAGATTGTTTATCCTTCACAATACACACCTAAATACTCGTATCTACGGCTCCTTCGTTATCACAAGTATACGTATGTACATATGTATACAAGAACAAGCCTCTTTTTCACTTCCCATATAATAGGACACACAACCACAGTTAATATTACTCGTAATCTCCGAAATGTGACCACGAAAAAAACACTGATTTTAACGAAATTCCATTTATATCTTGGACGTGAACGTTTAAAAACAAAAAGAAATAAAATCAAGAGTGTAATTAGTAATTACATTGCTCCCCAAGGAAAAGATAGAAAGAGAAAGAGAGAGAGACACGGAACAGCTGTGCACCTTAAGAAGCTGATAGTTGCACTTTAATTAATTTCGTTAAAATTTTCCAAAAATTCTATTCACTTGTACTTTCAATTGAATTCCACCAATATTTTCACAAATCTTTTAATTACACCGGAAAACCGTTATCACACACGAGTATTTTATTCACTAAATTTAGAAATAAAAATGCTCATCTTCCGAGAAAGAGGAACCTCTATCCCTGGATCCTCGTCCCATGTTATTGTGTCAAAAAAATTCAATGTTGTGTAGTTCTGTATTTTTGGGCAGAGAAGGAAAAATCAATAACCAGGGTTTGTTCTTGTATATGTCAGTGTTCCACAGCCCTTTTTCCATTCATCAAAACTGCGAGATACATATTCGCAGAGCTCTGACTGTGGAGGGATGTAGCGAAACTTTTGAAAGTTTAAAATATACATATCTATAGGTATAATGAGGAGAATAATATATTTTATGATGATTAAGGGTGGTGGGTGGACTTTAAGGAATGATTTCAATAACGGAAAGGAGGGAGAAGTGCTATTTTAAAATTTTCTTGATGGAATATGAACTGTTGACAGTTACATTTTAGCTGGGTGCAAGCAGGAACAAAGAGAAAAGTTCATCATTAGGGAGCAAATGGAAAACGGATACGAATGTGAAGGGATTTTCATTTGAAGGACAATTTAATTAAATTTAAGCTATTATATAAAAACTTGTGTAATTTATGTGCGAATATAAGAAAAATATGCCGGAGTTGACTGATGTCATAACAACTGTTTAGGTTTTACTAGGCGTTTGGTTGTTTTTTAGTATGTCATTGAACTCGGGGTTTTGTATAATGAAGCTTAATATTTGGAACTACTTATCAGCCAAATAAAATTCCAATATAACACTTTTTTATGTATTTTTCAATTAAATCGGTAGATGGTATTGATATTGTACTATTATGTATATAATGTATAGGGTCATCCAACAAGAGGTGTCTTTTAAATCAATAGAAAAACGCACCATCTTGTGATATTTTTATTTTAATCTTAAGAACAAACTCTGAGGTTAGGTTAGGTAAGGTTGAAGTGGCTGCCAGCTATTGCCAGAACACTTAGACCAGTGATGGGTCCATTGTGATACCACATGGATCTGAAGAGATGTCCATACCTACTCGTTAAACCAAATTGAGCTTTTTATAAAACGAAGGTGTTTATCAGATCGCCTATGTCGTTAAAGTAGAATTCCCCTAAATGGAGTCTTCTTTTACGAGAGAACTTGACAGTTACAAAAAAGGTGGGGAATTGTTTCCTCCTCCTCTTCGTCCATGCAGCTTCTCAAGAAATCGTTTGAATGGACGCCAAGCTTTGTTACATGTGTCCCGTAATGACACCTACTACGGATCTGATACGAAATTTATTGAGAGAAATTAAATTCTTAGAGCGTTTCAGATCCAGCCGTGGCCAAATCCGCTTTGTCGCTAGACAGGTTATACCATTTGTCCACCTAGTATTTGTTTCCTCGATAGAATCCAGCTTGAGTTTAAGATTACATGTAGCGGTCGGTATTCCCAGTGTTACTCTTACGTGTACGGTTGTTCCATATCTGGCGAGTTCATCAGTCTTGCAGTTCCCTGGAATATCTCTATGCCCCGGCACCCAACAAAAGTGAATATTGAACTGCTCCGCCATATCTATAAGAGATGATCGGCAATCTAGAGCTACTAACTCTGAGGTTAGTAATGGCATACAATATCTCCCTCGGCTCTGTCGTTCTTTTAATGCCATTTTCCACCATCTTTTCGCATAATTGCAGCTGTATTTCGTGAATAACAGCTCTGATATTTTCTTTTAGTGTATGAATCGTTGGTGGAGCATTGGCGTAGACTTTATCTTTAACATAGCCCCAAAGGAAAAAGTCTTATGGTATTAAATCGCACGATCTCGGCGGCCAATTGAAGTCTCCATTTCTGGAAATCACACGTCCAGGAAATTTGTCACACAATAGAGCCATTGTTTCACCAATTGTGTGGCATGTGTCTTGCTGAGAATAAACGTCTTCCACATCCATAGCGTCCATTTCAGACAAAAAGAAAAGTCAGTTAACATCGTTCGTTAACGGAATCCATTCACTGAAATAGTCGTACAAGCATAATTTTCTCAAAATATGGCGCAATGACACCGCCAGCCTAAAAACCGCACCAAACTGTCACTCGTTGTGGATGGAGAGATTGTTCTACTTTTTCTACTATTAAACCTCTGGTTGGATGACCCTATATATAGTCAGACAGCAATAAAAGCTTTGGAATCACCGATAATACGATTCAGGATGGTAAAGTAATGCCACAGGTCTTTAAATGAGATCGCTGGCAGATGCAACATCTTTCTGTGCTAGATTTTAGGGCAAAGGAACGTTCTGAACAACTGCAGAGCGGGTGAGCTAGCAAAAGAGGAAGCAGGTGAGAACCTTTCTGAAAATAGAATTGCCTACTCCTCTCGAATTGATAAAATCTCGCCTTGATACTGAAACCAGAAAAATGGCAAGCAGGCGATTGAATAATATCAACACTTGTCTTTTGTCAAAGCAAATCTGGCCTAATCTGAAGATCTGAAGAGAACAAAAAATTCTGTCCATTGGTAAATACAAGAAGAACTGTAGTAGGAGCCCTCACGGAACATTAGAATGGCTGTCCCCTCTAACGATTTCTGCAAAAGACATAGAAACAGTGGCTCACCTTCTTTTTACTAGCCCTGCACTATCAAGGCTTAAAGAAGGCAAAGCCTAGGGGAGTGTTTCTATGAAGACCTCAGCGACCTAGTCTTGCTCGCAAAATAAGGAGCTTTGTCTGTAGGTCTGTATCAACACCGCTGCCCATAGTTTCTTCCTTGAAAAGGAAAGAAAATCCATCATGTAAGGTTTCTCCTGGTGCTGGTAATTCGGTTCTCTATGTGGTATCACAATAAACCTTCATTCTGGTCTAACCTAACCTAACCTTGACTTCAACTATCATTGTCTAAACGGTAGACATTTCGCAGGTACAAAACGAAAAACGTCGCGGAACCGTTTTTACTAAGACATACAGGTCTATAAAATCTAAGGTCTAAGAATCTGACCTTCCATATTTGAATCGAATAATTTTTCAACCGTGAAATCCCTAGCTGTGGATCCTTCATGCGTCTTCTAATTCCCTGGTTCTGCTTAGGCTCGGGCATTCGCAGAGTAAATGCGTCTTCTTCCGCGTCTGTCACCACAGCCTCTGCAATCGCATTCTAGGAGGATGCTTATTAGTAGTGCTAAGTACGATCTGTGCGTAAATGTGTACATATTTTTAGCGGCATGACGAGTGTGCTCCATTTCTCGTTGAGAAGTTTCCAGAAGTCTAACTGTATGTATTGTTTTAGAACCGAACGATCGACCATTGTTTGATTCAGTTTTGATCGAATACTTGCCAGTTCATCAGCCTTTTCATTGCCATCTATGACTCTATGTCTCGAGACCTAGCCGAGTGAAACTTCGTTCGCTTAGGATTTTAAGCTTATTGGGACGTGATTACGACGTAATTTAGAACGACAAAAATCTCGAAAATCTACTTCATAAATCTAGAATGTGCAAAAATCTCGAAAAGAAATTGGCTTGGTCGCAGTCCTGCGACGCTATGCTTAGTTGCTCTGGTCTTTGCTTTGCAAAAGAGACATAGTTCCATAACTAGGACAGAAAAGAACCGCAGCAGCGAAGCGGTGCAATACAGATTTTGCGTTTAGGGATTTTGAGATTTCAGTTTTGGAATTCTAAATACAAATCAATTCTTTGAAACACTTTGAAATATAGGGAATCTGAATTGCAACGCATCGCTGCTGCGGTCCTTTTATGTCCAAATTCGATGAGGAGCAACATGTTTTTGTTATTATATACATCCTTTATTTTTACTTTCGATTTTTTATTTTTTATTTTTTTCTAGATTTTAGCTATTCGAGGTTATTCTGGGTTTTTGTTTTCAAGATTTTTTTTCTAGATATCTTGGTAAACTCCCTTGCGACATCTCTTTACTAGTTTTGATTTTAGTATTTTGGACGGCTTGGCTCTCGATGTTAATGTTAATGTTTCTTCTCGGAGTTATTACTGGAGATAGTTCTCTTGATGCTATCATAAAGACAAAGTTGTTGCTTTAGACTGATGGAAATTAAAATGCTTTTTTAAAAAACAGGTGCAACCACAAAAAATCAGTGTTTGTCAGGATTTTGCCAGTTATGTTCTTACATGTAACGGCAATAGATATCGAAGCATTATAATCAAGTTTTAGGGTGTGAATTGGGTGGTATTAATTTGACTGTCCTGTGATTTCAACGGGACCGTGTGACAACAGGACAATGATTCAGAGATAGGATTATCTCTCAATTTGGTGACATCGATTGTGATTTGACGTAAATGGATTTCTTAATTGTATGCTACTTTAAAAGCAAAACATAGGTCAAAAGACCTCAGACAATTCCAAAGGTAAAGTCCAAAATTATGCGCGTAATTGTGTAACGCTTCTAATTGTTGTAAACAATGTTCCTTTACTTAAACAATTTCAAGTGTAAACCAGGGATTTTCACTGTATGTACTTTATAGTTGTCGTTTCTTAGAGAATCGTGCACATGAAATAAAGTACTAATGTTCTTTTCGATAATATCCAAGGAGATCAAAAAATATCTATGGTATTTCGGAGAAAAGTTGAGTCAGAGTTGAGCCCCTGAAGAATGCATCGTCGCCTCCAAGACCTCCAATGCTCAATAAACCATAGGATATTGCACAACAAAATGGTACCACCTTTATGTAGCGATTGTTTGATGAGGCTCAATAAGCTTCAACACGTTGCTTATGATAGCAGAACTGGTGCAATGAGAGGAACTCCGAATGCGGAAATGGAAGTTCTTCAGACTGCCTCTCTTAATAGAGTATAAAGCTACATATCGTATAAGTATGTAGTAGCATTCGGGAAGGACCGCTGGGACTGAGGAGTTGAAGAACTTAGTAAGACTGCTTTCGGCTTCCAGGGAGAAGCACTCTGTACTGAACAAGAAGCTAAGAGTTAAACACTTGTACATCTGTCCTGATAGCCAAACAGCTATCAAAACCTGTTTAACTAGCGCAACCGTTTCCAACAACGTAATAAAGACTATCACAAAGTTCAATTGGCTGGCACGATACAACTCTGGAATGCGTGTTGAGAGCATAAGAACTTTAATTATTTATCTGATGACCCATCTCTACGTAGGTACATTATTCTTTTTTGGTCTAAACAGCATACAGTAACAGCAAACAGCATATGTATAAACAAATATTTATTCATAATATGTATTACTCACTTGGAATAATGCGATGAGCGGCTTGTTCTAATTGAGTGTGTTGCTTTGCCAATTGTTCAACCATTTCTTCTAAACTTTTTCTCTTTTCACGTTCATGTTGCAGTATCTTGGTCCATTTCTGTCCTTGACTTTCAGCGCTTTTTAGGTAATCGGTACAAGCCTGTAAAAGAGACGTAGTTAATACCTTAACACAGAATGTATGTTCAGTTAAATAGATAAGAAACAAAAAGGATTGTAAAGTCAAGCTAGAGAAACGATATTGAATTACTAATTTAATATTTCCCACTCACTTCATGTCACCAAAGTCCAGTGACGGTAACGATCTTCGTTGGAACAACCACACATTCGAAGAGTCTAAGTTTCTTTAAAGGATGCAACAAATTCTTTACCCCCTTTGATTTGGCCTCAATCTATAAGGCATTCAATCGCCCAAAATTCGAACATCTGTTTTGATGCTCCTTAAACCTTCCTGCGCATTCTAGATAGAATTCAAAAACATGCGTTAAGACAGGAACTTTGAGAAAGCGAATCAACTCGCTTGAACACTGAAAGAGTGTTTCCTAATAATAATAAGAAAACTACTGCATTTCCGGTTCTGCTTAACATACGAGTACAACATATTTTGGTTTTTCTATTCTACTATTCTCCAGGAACCGGAAAAAGTGGTGGTCGAAAAATGTAAGATTAGGGGAAAACATAGGATAGGCTTAGCTAAATGTACGAATTCCCTTGTGAGTTTGCGCAGCATACTTTTCAAAAAGAGTGTTACGTTGTGGTTCGCGGTGAGGGTTTTGAGCTCGTCACGACAACGTTTTACAAATTTTGACTTAATGTACTGTGGATGAAATGGCTTTAATGACGGCTCGACTGTCTATGTAAATGTCAATTGTTTTCCAAAAGACTAGCTTCATTGATAATTTGTGAGCTGCCTCGGCGATGGCTAGGACTTCCGCTTGCAAGTCCTCCGCTCAGAAGTCTTATTGACCGGTTAATGTTGGGTTCTAGTGAATAGATCCCAGAGCCCACTCCCTCTTCGGTTTTCGATCCGTCGGGTTGGTGGCCTTTCCGCTGGTCTCTTGAAGGGGTGATCGTTCTTATGCTCAGGCTGAAATCAGGAAACGGTGTGAGGTAGTCCGAGTCAGTTTCTAGTTTTGCCCAACTTGCTGTCTTTCGATAGCCCATATCGCCAACGTTGGAGGGATTGGATCATTTTAAAGTATTAAAGTAAGGCTCCAAATCTCTCGCATACAAACGAACAAAGTAAACGTACACAAACAACTACTTGCTTCGAAGCCCGATACATTAGGATACAGCCAGAGTCTATTTATAACTCAACACGGTTTATCAAAACTATCTACTATGTATTCATAATCTCCCAAAGTTCACCGAACAATTTAATTTGGAGATTAGAAAGTTAAGCGGCTAAAAAATAATAAAACAAATCAAATGCAATTTAGACTGAAGTTGATAAGAGACCTACTAATCTGCGTATACATTGTTCTGCATCATAAATCGAACCAACGAAACGTTTAGATAACTGTTTGGATTATCTTCCTTTATCGTTTTTCTTTTTTTTAACTTATTTACTTACATTAATCATTGCGTTGGAGGTAATACGAAATAATGTAGCACGTTCATTAACAACTTTGCTTCGATTAGCGAAATCGTCACCAGTTTCCAAGTCACTTAGTGCTCGCTGCAATGCTAATCCATGCTTTGTTATTAAGTCTGAACACGTGCGGAGATTCTCTAATCTGAAAAATATAAATTTTATGACATTCTTAAGCATTTGTTAAAGGTTACAAAAATATAATATATGAAATGCTAAAAATAAAAATAATTAAAATAGCAATTGTTCAGTGAGATTTCACGTGAGATCTTCTTCTGGAGAAGAAATTGATGAAGAAGTTTTAGAAATGATCAAAACGTTTAAAGCATTGTCCTAACACTTCGTAAATATAGAATAGAGTACAATCGTCTGACCAGTTTCAAAAAACCACTGGGTTACGACAGAGATGCATTTTCTTGTTATAACATCATTCATTTCCTAAATTAAGAAAGTATGATTGGTAGCACCGACATAAAAACGTGGGTGTATATGGTACCTTTTATGCTTAATATTAGCAGATACTCTCAATAAACTCTACTCTGGATGAGTACTGCAAATTGTAGAATTTCATTGTGAATGGAAATGAGTCTCAAACAATGATTTTTGGAAGTGGATGTGGAAGCGAGCACAGACCAAAAGATGAAGATTTATGAATGAATTGGTAGAATTTGTAAGGATTTAGAAGTATTTCGGGGACCGCGGACCGCGACTCAAGTGGCGCACGCAAGTTGAAGGGGACCTCAACCAACTTAGCATAAGAAACTGGAGGCAGCTAGCTAAAGACCGAGCGGGCTGGAGACGCTTGTTGGTTGAAGCCCAGATCCACCACGGACTGTAGCGCCACTTTAAGTAAGAGTTGGACTACCAACCGAAACGAAACAAGTTCGAGCCTCAACAAAAATCACCAGGTAATGACAAATCTCTGCGAGTATAATCGGTCATGAAAAAGCTTCTCAATCCGCCGTTCAAAGGCGGCAATAAAACTGGGACCTTTTCCAATACAGCGAAAAATACAACACGCACTCCTCTTTGATGGAGAGAGAAAGATGAGATACAACTGTATAGGCTGTTCAGTGACATCGACCTTGTCAAAAGAGTCCAGATAAAATCAATAACATTTCTGAGCTATGTAGAGCACATTCACACCAACGCTCCGGACTAGACAGTCTCTGAGTCAAACGCGGAGGGACGGCGCAGTAGAAGACCGCGATCCAGGTGGCGTTCGCTATTAGAAAAGGAGTTCAAATAACTTGGCGTGCGAAACTGAAGGCAGCTAAAAGCCGAGCTGGCTGGCGACGCTTGTTAGTTGGGCCCTGATCCGGCCCGAACTGTAGTGCAGAAGTAAGTAAGGAAGTCTATTCTATGTTACGTTTGAAAAAGTCAAAGTTTACTACAAAAACGGTGAAAATATCGCGGAAACGTTTTGTAAAGTTCGCACTGCTTTTGGTCTTTATCAAGCGCCTTTTCGCACCGATAAATAGATAAATTTGAACGTCTCAAACAGGGTAGTGACATGAAGACTTCAACTCGTGTTCGTCCGGTAAGGTCAGCTGAAAATATCGCCGCCGTAGCTGAGGAGAGCACCACATGCCACACAACTGGTGAAACAATGGCTCTATTGCATGACAAATTTCCTGGATGTGTTATTTCTCGAAATTGAGACTTCAATTGGCCGCCGAGATCGTGCGATTTAACACCATTTGACTTTTTCCTTTGGGATATGTTAAAGATAAAGTCTACGCCAATGCTAAACCAACAATTAATGAGCTGTTATTTGCAAAATACAGCAGTAAATATGCGAAAAGGTGATGCAAAATTTCATCAAAAGAATGACTATTTGTAAATAAAGCGGAGGCGGACATTTGGGAGTTGTATTCCATTAATAATTTAACTTTTTTTTCCCCAAAGGTAGGCGAAAATCTTGAATGACTTAAAAACACCTCCCTTCAATATAAGTTGGTTGGATACTGCATCTCAGTTATCACTTATAAGACAGTTCTATCAAGAACCTCAGAGTTTGTACTTCAGTTTAAAATAAAAATATCACCATAAGTTGCGTTTTTCTATTGATTTAAAATGACAGCTCTCATTGGATAACCCTACACTATACTAATAAATATGAAACTTACAAACAAATGTAAGTACATACATGGTTGCGTCACATGTATTTATCTGTTTAACGGTATACATATCTTCTTTCATACAACGTGCTTTCTTATTCCTAGAAAGATTCACAATATCAACTCACATATTCGTTTCTTTCATTTCTAATCTCCTATTCCCGGCAATCACTATTCCAAGAAGGAAGTGGCAATGTTAGCTATCCAATCCGATAACAGAGTATGGAGTTAAGGAGTCAAAATCAATGGAAATGAGTTGGAGGGAACTGAAACACTTTTCTGAGTCTTAAATGTATGTAATTGCGTGCAAAAGTTTATGTTCCCCTCATGGCAAGTCTAATTGTACGCATATACAAAGGGGTATCTGTAATTTAATACTTTAACCGTTTATTTTGACACGTGAAGTAGAGTGTTATCTTCAAGATATGTAATCAGAATAAATAATAAACGTGCAATCTTTAAGATATTGAATCCCACCCCCTCACCCAAACGATTAATCATACTTAAAGAAAAAAGAAAAAACATTATCAATATCAAAACCAAAATTGTTTCATACGATAAAAACCTTGCCAATTTATTAAATGATAACTATATTACATAGTTTTGCTTGGTTGTTAATTATCTTTGTAGATGACAAATAGCGAAAAAGTGATTAAATACCAGTTCACCAAAAGTTATGGTAAATTGAACCAAAACGTCGCACATACGTTTTCTTTAGGAAAAGATGCAATATGAATGAAGACACCACTCTGCATTTCGTCGGGACATTTGGGTAGGAAATTTTTATCAAGGGCGCTAGGCCTCCTATGTTCCGACAATGTTTGAGAGAAAGAACAATCGTTATTGAGAAATAATTCGATTTCTCAAAATCAACATTTTTAGTTTAGCTCCATTCAGAGAAATGAAATAGCACTGAGTTGCTTAAGTTCGATAGAGATTCGCTGTCACTGGAACTAGTTAAAAACTTGCTATTGAAAAACGTAAAGATCAGCTTTCGAATATTCGATCACAGAATTTCAGAGAAAAGGGGAAATGTTCGCCATTAACCTTCCGAGTCTGGTGGAAAAAATTATGCCGAGAGCCTGGTGGAGTCTAGCAGGCCCGATAAGAAATTTATACATTTTATGGCTTATTTTAAAAATCACGAAGAAGTTGTATAAGACTTTGTAATAGACTTACAAACAAATGCATAACGTAAATAAAATACAATCGTGTTTTATGTAACTACTACCATGAACCTTACAACAGATTCAAGCTGTAGATTTTGCCTTGAGAGTGAGGATACCTCTCTTCGCATCCTAACAAAATGCCCAGCTCTCTTTCAAATCAGGAAAAGAATACTAAGCGGTGAATTCGTCTCTACAGAACAGCTTGCTGCCATCCATCCAGAGAAGTTCATTAACTTCCTGATATCTTCTAGAGTGAAACAATTCATCTAGGAACACTAGGGAAGGCACAATAGGATTCGCTAGAAACCACAATGCCAAGGGCTGATCAGCTCTCCCGAAACAATCATAATAACTATAATGACTACTACCATCTACTAGTACAACTTTTTTGCAACGTTGCGAGACTGGTGGGATCCGTGGAGACGTTTTTTTCGCACAAACTCGCACGTTACCCTATTGAATTGAATCGCCAGCATAAGTATATAAGTCCAGCTACTAAGAATTTTTGAAAATGGTTCGGGGCTCTGAGAACCCACCGTGGGCCATGGGAAACTGCATATCGAAAGACATAGGGGTTGGTCTGTCTCGCAACAATTAAAAATCTAGGCCAAAGTCTTATGCTGAGACGAGAAGTTTGGTCGTTAAAATAATACAGAGAATGGAGAATACATACCCTTCTGACAATTCCTTTATAGCAGTATTTATTTCCTGACTCGGTACCACCATTAAGTTAGTTTCAGAATCGTCCTCATCACTTTCCATAGCACGTCTACAACCAAAGAGCATTAAGAACAAAATTAGAAACGCTGCAACTTCACAGAGGAAGACGCAAGGAAAAGTAACTTACATAGCCTTGGCTTTAGCCAACTCCAAAGCAGTAACCCAACTTTGACGCTCAACTTCATTCGCCGCCTTTATATGAAAAGTTTGCGTTCCTCCATTTGATATGACAAATGTGCAAGAGTCCACTGTATGTATTAGAGCGCCGTGTAGTGAAATGGTGCCACGACAAGTGTGTAACATCTCCGCCTGATTCCTAGAATTGGATTTTCTTTTGCGATAATTGCGAAAACAAATGAAACGCCATGAACAAAAAGAAACTAAATTGGATGCATTCGATCCATACCTGTAATAGGAAAGAATCCCTTTTGATAGAACAAACCACCGCCGTTGATAGCCTTTCAAATAGTTGGTCCACTTGAGCAGCCAACCCTTCATTTCTGGGTCAACCTTCTCAGATTTTACTGCGATCTCCGTCATTTTTCGCTTCTCAAAAATTCCCCTACACTTAGTTATCAGTCACCCCTCAAATTCAACTTCGTTTACTGAAGAATCTCGAATGGATGGGATGCGTTTAATAAGAAATCCGAGTGTTAGTATGTCCGCAACCCTTTGCTATATAATAAATTAATTATCTTCGATGTAGTCTAGTCACTTCGTGTTACATTCACCGGTTTGTGCGAACTGCTGTAGCACAAGACATACATACACACACAATATAGCGAATTCGCATTTGGCATTCGCGAGTCGCCACGTATCACGTACTTGTGTGCGCCGAGCAACGAGAGCACTAGACCACAAAAAATAACACTTTTCTTGTTTTTCGGTTTTTTGCTTAATTTTCTAGACCGTGTTAGATTTTAGATTAGTAAACGAGAAGTACCAGGAATGTGCAATGTGCATCTCCCACGAACCAGTTGATAAAAATGTCAATTTTTTGCTTTGTCTTGATTGGACATTCGAACCTGTCAAGGGCGCGGGGGAAATGATGGAAGATATACTAGAAATTTATTTTAGTTAAATTTCTGGATTGAACTGACACACGAATGTGAAGGAACAAATTGAAAAAAAAGAAAATACACGGAGAAATAGCTGCGCTTACTGCAGTACAATTACAATAGGAAAACGATAAAAAACAGCAGAAAGAACAACAACACAATACCACAGATGACAGTTCAACACATTGTTACCAACTGCAAAAAAATAAATAAAAGTTGAAGGTCTAATAGTTGTATCTTTTCTTTTCTTGACTAAAGTGCCCTCTCTTTTCTTTCTACGTGTTTCTAATAGGAATGCAATTTTTATTTAATAGGGCTTTGAGGGAGTGTGGTGAATTTGTGCACAAATGATTCACAAGTTTTGGAGTCACTGGGTTGTGAAATAAGAAACATGTGACTGAAGGTATGTATTGGGGGGCCGGTCAGTGCTAGAACATTATTTTTTTCTCATTTACTACAGATCTAGCTAATATTCGAGTCGTGACAAAGCCTAAATTTTGAATTTCATCTCAGAATTCGATAGTCATGAGATCAAAAGCTTTTGTTCATCTTGCGTAGAAAAATTAATTCTCGAACTATAAACTGAAGTGAACTCTCAATAAGTCGAACATCTGTAATTCGAAAACCTCTATCAATAGAAGTACTTTCTCAGTCCCATGTCCTTTTCGCTAATTCAAATCAACTATTATGCAAAATAATCTAAAAACCTCTTCAATTCGAACATGATGGCTTTTTCACTTCTATAATGTCTTCTATGATGTCAAGTCTAAAGGCCCAACCATAATGGACTTAGATGAGATAACGTTAGCTTAATGAAATGTGAATCTAATTTCTCTCAACAGATCGCATATCAGATCCGTAATAGGTGCTATCACGGGACACTGTCTAATAGGCAAGAATGCAACAAGGCTTGACGTTCATTCAAATAACTTTTGTAAAAGCTGCATGGACGAAGAGGAGGAGGAAACTATTCCCCACCTTCTTTGTAACTGTCAAGCTCTCTCCCGTAAAAGAAGACTCCATTTAAGGGAATTTTACTTAGACGATCTGATGAACACGGATATCAGAAACTTCCTTCGCTTCATAAAAAGCTCCAATTGGTTTAACGAGTAGGTATGGAGATCTCTTCAGATCCATGTGGTATCACAATGGACCTATCACTGGTCTAAGTGTGCTGGCCATAGCTGGCAGCCACTTCAATCTTTCCTCATCTAATGAAATGTCCCATTACGTCTGTGCTTTCCAATAGTTCACCCCTCAAATCAATAAAAGTTTATACTTTTCGTATGTAAAATGATCTCCTAAACACGAAAATAAAAGTCATTTTGTGAGGAAACTATTATTGACAAAGTTATTAACAATTAAAATTTCCGGAGGGACCCCTGAATTCTATTCATTTTCGAGTTTTATTTACAGTTAAATTGGAGTTTTCCTTCAATTTCCACTTTACAACATCATATTTATTGTCCACAACCTATTAAATATTGTTAACAATGGGAAATAAACAAGAAAACATAGTAGTGTAATAAAAGTGACATTTTGTCATTTGTTGAACATAAACTTACATACTCCTGTTGCATACTCTTAGGCGCTGGTGGTTTTTTGGTAACAGCACGGTGAACAAATTTGACACAGGCGCCTGCCAGGCAACAAGCACTTACCCTTAGCGGAGCAACGAAGTTGCATGAGCGGCTAAACCCCTCGGAAAGAGAGTTTAAAACCCTTTAACCCACTCATACACTGTTTGATTCGTCTCTTATTTGATTTTATTCCAATTTAAATGCACTCTAGAGCTGAGTACATGCAAAAATCACATACTTCTAGGCGTTGATACATTTTCAACTAAAACTCCAATTTGTCTGCGAATATACCTCGAAAATGACTAGAGTTTAGGAGCTTTTCCGGGAAATTAAATTCATCATTTTTAATCAAATTTAATAACAAATCTGCGGGAAAAAGTTTGACAGATACTTAATTTGCATTAATTGCATTATGGACAGTTTCCATTTTTGACACAAAATTAAGTAAAATGTTCGTTCGGTTATGACACTAGCAGAGACTTAAGTCTATTATGGTTGGGCCTTTAAGGAACTAACGCAATTTCTCCCTATACCTATGGAGCTGCCTGTGCTTTTCATAATTTGAAAACCTTCTGTAATTCGAAGTTTTTTTGGTCGGATTAAGTTCGAAGAGTACTTTCACGAGGAACGGTTTGGCGGGATGATTTTCTATGTAAATACAATAAGTACTAATGATTAAATAGTTCATTTGGCTTTTGGTATAAAATATGTGCGGTAGTTTATGCTATAAACGGTTATAAAGGATAATGTCTATGCTTATATATGCTCGAAATACTAGATGGCACTTTTGAATAATTCATTTTGTCTTTGGTATAAAATGTGTCCTATAAAGGATTGTGTCTAAGTTTAGTGCGTTTTGAAACCACAGATTACAAGAATAAAAATTAGTCTCTTATTGCTCTCAGTCCACGTTGCCATGGGATCATTTTTTACCTACACATTCCAGAAGGAATGGATCCCGTGTAAACAGGCAGTGATTTTTCCCCCACGTCTGTGTACCCGTGTCTGGCACGTGTACCCGTTTACCCGTGTCTGGAACGTGTACCCGTATACCCGTGTTTGACACGTGCAATCATATGCCCGTGTCTGGCACGTGTACCCGTGTACCCCTGTCTGGCACGAGTACCCGTATAGCTGTGTCTGGCACGTGTACCCATATGCCCGTGTCTGGCACGTGTACCCATATGCCCGTGTCTGGCACGTGTACCCATACATATGTCCGTGTCTGGCAAGTGTACCCGTTTTCCCTTGTCTGGTATGAGTACCCGTATACCCGTATCTGACACGTGTCCTCGTGTCTGGTACGTGTACCCGTATACCCGTGTCTGGCACGCGACCCGTGTTTATGGTGGCGCGTACACGTGTATTTAAATACAGGCTTGGATCAAGTGTTCTGGTACAAAAGTACCTACTGAAGCGCAGCGATGTTAAGGCCCAACCATAATAGACTTAAATCAACTTAAGTTTCGGTGAATGGAATTTAAACCGCGTGAAATTAGGTCGCACATGATTTTGAACGGCGGTCAAAATTCATTTTGAAAATGAAACATGGCCACGACAGTGAAATGAAATAACACCGCGCGGTCTTATTTCATCTTTCGATTGCGGTCTAATTTCATTCCGCAAAATGAATTTTGACCGCGCGGTCTAAATTCATTTTTGATCGCGGTCTAATTTCATTCCTCAAAATGAATTTTGACCGCGCGGTCTTATTTCACGTTGTTTATTTGTTAAACTATGAATATTCGAAGTCGAGAGAATATGATTTATTGGTAGCAAGTGGTGGTTCAACTGTCCCAGCGAAAAAGAGTGCGTACAAAGTAACTATGATATAAAATTTTTGATTTTGTTTAATGAGATTGATTGTGAATGTTTGAAGTCGATTAACACGATTGAATTTTGATTCATTCCTAGGATCGAACACACAAAATTGTCGAAGCAAGTTAGGATCTGGAAAAAGGCAAAATTAGTGGAGTAATATTTTTTAATCGGATCTCTTATCAAAGCATGCGTATTTGCGAGAATTTGAGCGAATTTACAAATGTTGATGATCCCAGAGCTGAAAACGACAATTGCGATTTATATGACGATGAAGAAGATATTAAAGTTGCAAGCCAATCAGCAGAAAATACGGTCATTTTGAAAGGGAAGGCATTAAGCCTTGTTGTGTGTGTCTTGACAATTATAAGTCAAGTCCCAATGTATCCGTGTGGACACTTAAAAGTCTGTTCTGATTGCTGGACAACCCTTGTAAAACAAATAATAATACAAAGCTGGCAAAATTCTTGGAACTTGGTTTGGAAAAAGAATAACTTTTTTAAAATGTTCTCTTTAAAGCAATTCGTGTTTCATAATCGTATCTATCTGAAATTTCAGACATTTAGGAATCGAAACGCGCCCAATGGTTATTGTTAGCTGTTAATCTTGACTGGATTTTCACTGCGGTCAAAATTCATTAGTTTCATTTTTACATCGCAGTTTAAATTCATATTGTCTGATGAACTTAGCCCGCGCGGTCTATTTGTATTTCCTGGATAGATAACTAGCTCTGTTTTGTGGAGGGTTACATTAAGACCAGATTTATTGGTCCATCTAGTAAGAATAGAGAGGGTATTGCTCATCAGTTCGTTGAGAACCTGAGGATGCATTCCTGAGATAGCAATTGCAACGTTATCCACGTATGCCACCACAATGTAGCCACAAGTAGATTGTTTAGAGCCATGATTAGATTGTTGAAGGCGGAGCGCAGTTTTCGCGGCCCCCCTTCCTTTATGAAAATATCGGCAGATATTAGGTCTAACATGATCTCAAGGGCTGTAGTCAGTCTTGTTCTACTGCCTAACTTAAACTAATAATTTAAATTTCTCAAAGCTAAGGGTTACAGTCCTGTAAACAAATTACGTATTGTTTGTAGTCCTATAATTATACAATTAACAATTTAATTTAATTCCAGCAACTAAAAAGTTGCTGTATGTCTGTTGTTTGCAAGGAAAATTTATAATTTTTTATAATTAAAAAAAAAAAAACATTTTTCCTACAAGGGATTCGAGTATGGATGTAAGAAAAAATATCGAACACTAGTTATGGCATTAAGTTCAACTGCATTGTATACGTCCAAACAAATTGTGTTTGATGAAGAAAAAATTCAATATACGAGTATAAAATAAAAAAAACGGAATCTATCTATTATCCAAGTAAAATGTAAGAGAGAAAGTACTTCAAGGAAGCTCCGCAGCGCAGGCACAGTGGGTGAGTCGTGAGTGTATCTGGATGGCTCTCTTTTGACTCTTAGCTAGTGTAGGCCTGGAAAAGCGGACTATATAAAGGCAAGTATCCCTTAATTTCTCACCAGTTCCGGTTAGCGGTTACTCGCGTCTCGTTCGTGGTGATAATGTTTAACTTATCTATGAAAATAATTAAAAAAATATACATATAGGTACATTTTAAAAGAAATAAAAAAAAAATGCAAACAAAAAATATTGATTACGGTTTCGTGGAACATGTGCTTAAAGTAAATTTGTTTTCTTTAAACGAATAAAAGTACCTATCTTATAGTTTTGCAAGTTTAGTGAGTTTAAGTTTCATTGGTGTTTTTTAAAAATAAAATGTTAGTTAGTTATGAACGTGGGGCTCTAAAGGATAACACCACAGTGATTCAGTCAAAAATTAAGCAGCATCACATCCCTTTAAGGACCATTCTGCTGCTATTGGAATCAAATTTATCAAAATTCTGGAAAGGAACATTAAAAAATGAAGAAATGGCAACAACTGTTGTTTATAGTGATTACGAAACAACGACACATACGACCAACAAACAGGACATAACCACACTACCCGCACAGACAGTTGCAACATTTATAATAAATAGTAAAAGACCAACGATAATTGTTTATCCTACAGGTAAGTAGAGCGAATCGCCGAAATGGGAGTCAGATAAATAGTGATAGATACATCGTAAGTCCAGGACTAATGGGTGTCTTATCAGATCCATTTGACTGTTTATTTTTAGAACTTGAGTTATTGGGTATTTGTATAGAGTTACAATTTGGGGACTTTCACCCACCAAAGTGACAAGAAATTGAATCCTTTTTGTGTGTAAGTCGTCAGTCTATGGTGATGTGTATTTTAAAGATGTTCCATTTGGAAGGCATAAGTCCTGCTCTTAGTTTTCCCAAGACGACTATTTTTAGAACAACCAGGTCGATTTGGAAGGTTTTTTTTTTTTTTTAATTTTTTTGAGAAATCTGTTTTGAAAGCGCAAGGTGGCTAGTGGTGGTAGTGAAAATCATATTTCGACGTAAAATACGTGTGACTTTTCGAAACCGGTATGCCGCGCTAGTGAGTGTCACGAAAATTTTAATAACGTAAAAACTATTAACGATAGATAAATGAACGATGTTTCATTTAATAGAGCATTGAACAAAGCATCTTTTATATACTGATTGATGGTGTGATTGGCTAATGCAGTTGTTTTTCCCCCGAGGGTAGGTGAAAACTAAAAATCTTTCATAGGCACTATGAGAATAGTAAGCCCGTCCACAGTAGAGTCTGATTCTTACTGACTCAAAAACATCTCTCTTCGATATAAGTTTGTTGGATACTGCAACTAAGTTATAACTTATCGATCAATTTTTCTATCACGAAATAAAAAAGCTTGTCAGATTACTTTCCAATGAAAGATCCTGGTTGTTCCACAATTTAGTCGCACTTAATCCTTATCTCGCCAAGTCGAAAAGTTTCGTCCTTTGTGGTCGACACAATAAATTGCTCTCATTCAAAATTTGTTGCACTGTATTGTTGACATGTCCGATTAGGTTTCCATGCTTTCGCGCGAAGCTTCTCGTTTCAGCTTCGATTGCAGGAATTTCAAGATCTCTGCGGATATCGTCGTTTCTGGTATATCACGGTGCTTGGACAATTTCGCTAAGCACTTTATTTTGAAGTGCTTGTATGATATTGTTATTCGTTTTCTTAGTACAACCCCAATGTTGTATACCGTAGGTCCACACCGACTTTAGCACTTGCTTGTATAGAAGCAGCTTGTGCTCGGTACTGAACTGGAAATGTTTTCCAAGTAACCATCTCACCTCGATAGTGAAGCTGGAAGAATAGCTAACAGCAGGTGGAATAATATCAACACTAATCTTCTGTCGAAACAGATCTGGCCTTACCTGGTCTCTGAGGAGAACAACAAGACCTCTGTCCGTGAACAGGACGTGCCCTGCTCTATCAAGGTTGATGAGGAAAACACTAGGAGAGTACTTCTTCAATGACCTTAACGAACTAGCCAGACTCGACATCTTTAGGACTGAGAGTTTTGTAAGTGGTTCTAATTGGTTCTGCACTTAGTGCGGCACATTATAGAGTTTACACCGATACGGTTACCCAGAGCTTATACTCCTTTTATCCTATAGGGAATTCCGCATGTAAGGTTTCGGAGGCTGATTTCGGGTTTCTACACTTGGTATTACAATGGGCCTTCATTCTGGCCTATGTGGGTCCCTGCTAAGTGGGGACAGCCGCCCAACCTAACCTAACTAGTACATTTCTCTATATTTGATTTCGAGTTCTTTACGTTTCATTTTCACATGTGAATTCTATTTCAGCCTTGCGTTGAGTGTCATTTCCAGGTATTTGACTTCGTTGGCAAAAGGCATTCGGGCCAAGCTCATTAGTTTCCTTTTATGTGAAATTCACGTGAACAGATTTAGTTTTGTTGAGGGTGATCCCGCCACTCCATTCATTTACTTTATTCAGTGTGTTTTGCCAGTCGTTTCTTGGATTATTTTACCTACTGCTAGGATAGCGGTGTCATCGGCAAACGCAGCAAGGATAGTGCCATCTTCTTTATCACTAGTATATAACAGATAGAAAAGCGGTACAAGAACATTTCCTTGCGGTTTGCCGGCCGAAATTTCTTTGAGCTCCAAGTATTCGTTTTCAAAGTTAAGTTACGGAAATTTGCGTAGCGGCGTACATTAACTTATTCTTACTTCGGTTTCCGTTATCTCAGTGAGACATATTAGACATCAATATTTAATAGTTTTTCTGTTATAAGCCTCCAAAATATGAATATTTCTTGAAAATAGCAAAAGAAGATGTCTGATGCTGAGCATCAACGAGCTTAGCAAGAGCGCCTCAAAGTTGAGGGCTCACGCTGCCAAGGTGCACAAGTGCGCCATATGAATGAACATTTAATGTGTGAATTCTTTAAACTGTGTTTTTTTTTCTGTTGGGGTGTTGGAACACCGCATTGGAGCACTCAGACACAAAAATAGGTCCATTGTACTACCAGCAGGTACAACCCTTTAACTGTGTTTTCTTCATTTTTCTAAGAAAGTCGAGTAAGCGCTTTAGTGATAAGGTGCATAGGTTATCAGCACTCATCACATCAGCCCCAAAAATCTGCCACCTGATACGAGCAAAGGCAGGACAATCACATAGGAAATGTTCCGCTGTGTCGTCGCTCTCTCCACAAGCGTCACAGACAGTAGGTTCACTTAAACCGTGTTACATATGTATATAAAATTACTTCTTTCTCGCCACGTGGACGTATTCTACTTGCAACCCAGTTCCGTTCCTTTTTTTTACCAGACGACCTTAAGCCATGTAACTTTGTAGATTGTTTAAAATTAAAATATAAAATATTAATGGTGAAGATGTTTATTGGCAAAAGCAAACCTTTGTTGGATACTTTGTTTACTGAGTTGAGGGACTCTTCATGGGCTCTTTTCCATTAGTCCTACTTAATTAATTTTGTTCTAGTTGTACCTTTTGTAATAGAAGCGGGAAAAAAAACGGACGATAGATGTCAGCTAGTAGCTGACGAATAAAGAGTACATGGGCAACATCACGACTTTTTTAAAGAGATTGTAGGTTGATCAGTTTCAAATGAAACTGGGCGGTTATTATTATTATTATTATTATTAAGGCTCTGCGACAGACGCATATGGCACTGCGACCTTAAAGATCTATTGTGCCTGGAGCCAATTAGACAAGGAGATCCTCTATCTTCCTAATGAAGTTGAGAATATCTCCAGTCGAGGCGTTCCGAAGATCCTCCGGTGTTAGGAATTCTTTATGGAGAAAGCGCTTCCTGACTCTGCAGACAGCCACGCACTCACATAGTACGTGTTCTGCTGATTCGTCTGGGCGGTTAGGTTGTAGCTGTCTATCCAATTAAGACCATGATGAACCTGCGCTGGACGGCTTCTATTCTCCTTGTATGGGTTTCGTAATATATACATAGTCGGGCTGGCCTGTTTGTATAATTTCATGAAGGAGTCACAGAGCATAAGGTTCTCGACATCCACAGATTTGTTTGGAATACACGGAGACATGGCCGGAATATTTGCGGTCTTATACATAGCGAGCAATATTGTTGCAGACGACATTAAGTTTTCTTTTGGTGATGTAATCCATGTTGCAAAAGATCTCACAACCGTAAAAGTGGATGGGTAAAAGAAACTTTTTTGCCACCAGTAACTTGGTTTTTCTTAGGAAGAAAGGTTTAGAGGGCCAGAGAGCACGAAGTCTACCATATATTTCGCCGATAGTGACATTTAAATGGGTTGTCCAGGTTAAGGTTTTATTGAAAATTACTTCTGAGTTCTTAGCGGACTCAACGTAATCAATAGTGCTATCACCGAGTTTTATAACCGAAAAAAAAACTACGATTTTATGAATGACCAATACGTTGGACTTTTTAGGATTTAAGCACACAGTTTTCTCGCGCCCAAGTTTGTTTACTTAACAGGTCTTTGTAAGAAGGTCTTGAAGCTTCATTGACCGTATCTAGAGGACTTAAGATAAATTGAACATCATCGGCGTACAAGTGTACTGTAGAGCTTTTGATCATTTATGAAAGTTCATTTACATAGAATGGGAAGAGGATAGGCGCAAGAGGGAACTTGTTATGAGCCGGGAGAAATATCGACGATTTATTACTCACAACTACTCGTTGTTGCCTCCCGTTCAGGTACAGAAGATGTAAACAAAACAAGATGGTTCACTATGTCTTAGAAAAATCGAGAAGACTTAAAAAAGTGAAATTGCTTTTGTCAATACCTTTCTTAATCTCATCAACCACTAACAGAAGGGTAGTTTTACAACCTCTTTTACCTCGGCAGCCCGATTGATGATTATAGTGAAGAGTTTCGCCGATGTTTTTGTATTTGCTTCAAAATGAAGGGAGTATTGTAATGGGTCTACGAGTATATTCCTTAATTTTTGAAGGTGGGTTCTTTGGGGTAGGAATAAATTTTGCAAATTTCCACTCCTCTGAGAAAGTTGTGGTGGTTGTTAAATACGTGTATGTATGTATGTACTTATATTTAATGAAGTGTAATAAGAGTGGTAGTATTAATTTTAAAAACCTTGAGCTGATTCCATTTCGACGTGTGACATTAGACATAATAGATAACAATAGGCGTGTCTTTTTGGTATCCCGTATAGGATTGGACGAAAAAAACGACATCGAGGATAAGCAATTTGCATGTTAAATGCAACAATAACTTATCCCATATAGCACTAGCTAAGACCACATCATTTTCGGTGCTTAATTTTATTCCCGATAAAAACTGTCCTACCAGACTCGAGTTTCTATGGAAACGTGACAACTGACCCGCGTTGATGTCAGTCGAGTGATTCTTTGTTATGTCAAAATGGCTGAGCAAGACAGAAGGTACGTAAAAGCAGAAATACAATAACACGCAAAATAATTCGATAAATTTGAGCTGTTGAGTTGAAATGTCAATCCATGCGCAGTGCTGCCAATTTTTTGTGATGACATTATTAATCCCCGATGTCGTTTTTTTCGTCCAATTCTATTCGGGATACCAAAAAAACACGCCTAATATCTTCATCACGTAGTCTGCTGAAACTAAATGTTTGATCAGTTCCTTCATTGTCCAATTGGTCATAGGGATTAAGCAGAATATCGTTCGACGTAGCATGCATTTACTTGATCAGAGTCAATGTAGAAGGTATTAATGGGGAGTGTTTTCCAAGACCGATATTGCAAATGTGAATCCACGTGCGATTCCAAATTGTTTTCCTTTGCATTGGGAAATTAGCATCTTATCGAATCGAAGTGTGTCGGTTAGAATCAAAAGCCATTATATCAACTTTTAAAATAAATGACTTATGTATGAGGTTTTGTTCGTCTCATTTAAAGGGATACGTTGGGTCCAAGTTTGATTCTGAAATTTCTTTATATCCCCTAAAAATCGGACCCGAAAAACTGAAGTGAATTTCAAAAACCCATTTATCCACTTGAGTTGGCGGCAAAGTGAATCGTTTAGAAACTACAAGTTTTTCTCGATTTACTCAAAACTTTCTAAAGTGGATATACTGGCTTTTGATTCTAACCGACACACTTCTATTCGATAAGCTGTTAATTTCCCAATGAAAACGAAAACAATTTGGAATCACATTCGCAATATCGGTCTTGGAGCTATGTTTTTCACTCTCTACCTCACGTTTGTTCTCAAGAGTTGAAATGTGGAGACATAAATACTTTGTATTTAACATTTCATCAACTATGCTTCCCTATTCATTGTTTAACAGTTTTACTAATTTTCTTTGAGGTTCGGTCCAATCATCGTTTAAAACCATCCACGCGAACTGCAAAGAATCCTCGGTTTTTTTCATGTATGTATGTACAGCGCTGTATCGGGACGGATTTTTAGAGATTTTTCGTATTATTTTTAAATATGTTTATAGATATTTTGGATAATGACTTTTGCCCACCTTTGGCATCAAAAAGATCTTCTCCCCTGTTGGCCGTTGAAATTGAGCATGTTTTTGTCGTGCAATTTTATTTCCTGAGCCCTGCTTTAATAATGGCCCACAGATTCTCAATCGGATTTAGGTCGGGCGAGTTGCGAAGCCATTCCAGTACATTAGTGTTGTTCTCCACGAAGAATTTCTTACTATTTTGTGCAAGATTCTGTGGGAAAATTGCCAATTTAAATGGTATGCAAAAACAAATGGGCTAAGTTGTCTGCATTTTGAGGTTATTCACCATGTCATCGATCGGCTTCAAAATTCAAAGACCCTCAAAGGTAAAACAACCCCAAAAACAAAGCTTTGAATTGATGAGTCGGATAATATAAGCAGATCAGAGCTTTTCATTGTCATTTCTTATGACAAAACTCACCCGGTATCCGTGGACCTCGAAGTGCTTTTTGTCTGAAATTCAATATTTACGTTCCCTCGTCCACTGCTGTTTTTTTTTTTTTTCTCATGGGATCAGTCAGAATCTTCTTCTCGATTGGCTTTACTGCCTTGCTGTGATACTTCAAGAAGACGCCTTCGAACAGCAGACTAATTCATCTGTACACCAGTCAACACCAAGTCACTTTGAAAATAGTCACTTGTTTTCCTAGAATTTTTACTCTGTTTCGGACCAACATTTTGTCATCATGAAGGGTTTTTGACCGCGATTCGTTGCAGTTGAACCTGTAGCCTTGGGCAATGCTTTAATCCTGGAAAAAATTGACGTTTCAACTCCAACATCAACCGAAATCTCCATCATCCTTTTTCAAGTGTGGTCATGTAAAGCAATCATTTTTGACCTCTTTTCCACCAAATTATCCATATCCAAGTTCCAATGGCGCGATTTTGTATACTAGATTATCAAATATGTAACATAATTTCCTTAAGTAACTCAAAACCTTTTTTAAAATCCACAAAAAAAATACTTTTCATTAATTCATTCATTCGTTAAGCAATTTTCAAAAAAACGACGCAAAAAGCTTAGCCTACTTACGACTACGTTTAAAAAAAAAGTTGTACCTACTCGTATGCATATTTACTTCAAGTTAATATTTACATAAGTACAAACTTATGCATATGTCAAATCAGCTTCGCAGATGATTCAAATTTAGGGGGATGATGGCTCCCTTTGCACGCGGCAAGTACATAATATCTTTTTTGCTTCCCACTCCAAGTCGCTCTATATCACGATAAAACACCCAACTACTTTTCTAATTCAATTTTAATTTAATTCTTTGTTAAAACTGGTAAAGAATATCTCGACCATTTACAGTGCTATCCCAATTAAGCCAATTGAAAGGGCCTGAAGAGGAGTTTTGAATTCGATGAATTGAGCCACTAAATATAGGGTCATCCAACAAAAGCTGTCATTTTAGAAAAACGCAACATTTTTATGAAAAGTGGTGATATTTTTATTTTAATCAAAAGTGCAAACTTTTGATGAAATTTTTCACCACCTTTTCGCATAATTGCGGCTGTATTTTGCGAATAACAGCTCTGATACTTTCTTTTAGTACATTCATTGTTGGTGGAGCATTGGCGTATACCTTATCCCCTAAGAAAAAAGTCCAGTCTCCATTTCGAGAAATCACATGTCCAGGAAATTTGTCACGCAATAGAGCCATTATTTCACCAGCTGTGTGGGATGTGGCGGCGCGGCGTACTGCTAAAAATAAATGTAGTCCTCGTCCATACCAGCAATTTCAGGCAAAAAAAAAAGTCAGTCTACATCGTTGGGTAATGCAATCCATTCACCAAAACGGTCGCCAAATGACAGTGCCAGCTCAAAAACCGCACCAAACTGTCCCTCGTTGTGGATGGAGAGGTTGTTCCACTATTTCTTTTGGGCTTTCGGAGACCAAGATGCGACAGTTTTGTTTGTTTACGTCCCTTGACAAATGGAAATGAGCCTTATCACTCAGAATAATTTTGTGTAAAAAAATCGTGATCGTGTTTCGTTTCCAGCGTCCAATCAGCGAAAATACGGCGTTGTGCGTGATCTGCTGACTTCAATTCATGTGTCAACCGGACCTTATAAGCATGTAGGTCAAGATCTTTATGCAAAATGCGTTACAAAGTGGTTGCGGATAGACCCAATTCCTGTGATCGTCTCTAAATGATCACACCTGGCTTTTCAGTCACACTCACAGCTACAGCGTGGCAATATTTTCAGCTGACCTTGCCGGACGAACACGAGTTGGAGTCTTCACATCAATAACTTATCCGAGACCTTCAAATTTATCGATTTAAATCACTTTAGCTGTGCGAGAAGTCACTTGATGATGACCAAAAGCAGTACGAACTTTACGAAACGTTTCCCGAAATGTTCACCGTTTGTGTAGAGGATTTTCACTCCTTAAACACGTTGCGCTAGTGTGTATTGATTCATATCTAATAACTTGCTGGTTTTTACTTATCAAAAGTCATCGCAATGATAGTTGAATGTTGACAGTTCGAAAATGGGGTCTTGTTGGAATAACCTTTACATAAGGTTATTTGGGTCTACAGCTCTTAGAGAGCCTGAGTCCAGCTTCTCGCAGCCATTTATATTGTTATATTTTTCATATGAATGAAAGGGAAGGACCTACAGTTTATTGTCGACTCCAAATGGCAGATTGAGGTGCCTTTTATTGACCGACTATACTCTCGAATGTTTGTCATTGCCTGTCAAGATGTGGTAGCGCAAACAACTTTTGTTGGTTTTGCTGAGGCTCGAACCATTGTCCGCTCGTTTAGTGAGCACTGCGACCATTATTTTTTTACTTTAAGAATGTAATTTGTTCCAATCAAAATCTAATCCAGCTTGAATACTAAATTGTCTGAAAAGCGAACACTTAACAAAATTCACCAGCAAATGTGTAAGATAAAAGTCATTGTAGATGTAGATAAACAAATTTTTACAAAATTCCAATAGCAGATGAATAATCTTCTCTGCCTCTTAGCTCTGAAGTACCCTCGAAATACTTATTCCGCTTATTCGTTCATAAGAATAACAAATCTTTTTTTTTTCATTTTTCGAATCAAATAAATTGTTTTCAAACTAGTTGAGCATAACGAAGACGATTATCTACAGATAGATTGTGTTGGATTATTCAGTAATCATGTTCAAATGCAAAACAATCAAAAGAATGTTTTTAAACATGTTAACGTATGCATTGCTCATTGGCAAACGAGTGAATTCAGAACATTTTGGCCAATGTCCGAGTATTTATTCATTTCCGATTCAATAAAGTTGTATTTGTCGATAAGCAAACAACGTCAGGGTCGTCTTTTTAAGGAGACCATGGCAATAGATATTGGAAATTCGATTGAAAATACGTGAGGTCGGGTGAATCAATTGAATAAAAAATGCAACTAGGGAGCCAGGCTGGATGGCGGTGTGACTCAACAATAATTTCGAAACAATAGGAGCACCAAAACATTAAGGATTTTTCCCATTTATCAAGGTTTTTTCAAGTTTGAAGTGGTCCACTGAGAAGAAGTACACGTAGATCAAAAGTAGATCTCTTGTGATACCACTTTGAGTTCTAGGGTTGGAGGCCATTTAGATTTTCTAACACACCAGTTTAGATCGGTCGTGCTGGCAGTGTTCAAATCATTTTGATTGTTGAAGACATATTCGCCTAAGGTTATTTTGGGAGATCTCTCCAGATCCATGTGGTATCACAATGGACCTATCACTGGTCTAAGTGTGCTGGCAGCCACTTGGGACACGTGCAGAGGAAGTACACAATAGATTCTCCCTCTTTCTCGTCTCTGCAGATCCTGTTGAAATCGTTGCGTACAATATCCAAACGCTGAGCATGCTTGCCTAGGATACAGTGCCATGTTAGGACGTTAGTTAGTTTCGAAAGCTGGCCTCTCTTTTGTCGAGTTAACAACGCTTTCAATCTGTTTGGATCGAAGACAGACCAGATTAGCCTTGCATTATTACAATAATCAAGATGTTGCTTTCAGAAGAGTTTTTTAAACGACATAAGCGCTTTGACTTGTTCGAGCTTCCTACTGTTTGTATATTGAGAGCCTTGTCTGACAGCCGCACCATACCCTGGAACATCGTTGTGACATAAAACCCAACAGAGTGTGACATTATGCTGATGAGTGATATCTTTCAGAGACAGGCGACATCGCAGCTTAGCTGTCGATATAAGTCACAAATATGTACGTGATAATAAGTAAATCCTCCGCTAAGCGACGGATTGACTTCATCTTGAAGGACACTACAGTAATTGGGGAAACTGAAGGAGTGGTTAAAATCTTCTGAAAAGTCACCGGTGCCGACTCCTTCGGCTGTTTTAGAGCCGTTCATAAAGATAGAGATAGACACAATAAAGCGGACTTCACGCTGACTCCTGGCGCTTTTTTCCGGTACTTTGTGCTTGTAGCTCATGTTAAAATCATTTTCAGGCAGCATATCCGTTGATTTAGGAATGCTGCGGTGAATCAAAAGAATTTTGGCTCCTCACGTTTTTCTCACAGCCTTAGGCTGCGTAAGTGGCTTGATGCATATCAGTAATGTCTATTGGCAGCAAGTGAAGCATGGTTTGAAGTGCCGGTTTTTTAGTTGCCTGGGATTGGTACGCTGGGATTCGAACCTACGTCAGCTTGCACAATAGATCACTGTATTAAACGCTGAACTGGATCATGTACATGCATGTATAAGATCGGTTTCAAAGTGGCCCTGGATGCTCCCCACTTGAATTGATCAGTTAAGACAACGACACATGCGTTGAGATCCAATGGAGAACAACTCTTGCCGATCGCTGCTTCTTTGGGGTAGGAAGCCAATTGACTAGCAAAGCCCTCTCTTGAGCAACAAAAAATACCTTATTTAACGCCTTAATAATCCCAGTACTGCTCTATGGCGCAGAGGCACGGACTTTATCAAAAATGGATTAGGTTGCTCTTGGCTTTGAGAGGAATGTTTTTTGGGCCCTTTGCATAGACAGTGAGTGAAGGAGGAAATACAACGACGAACTGTAGAGCGACATCGACTTAGCCAGAAGAGTGAAAGTTCAACGACTCAGGTGACTGCGTTATGTAAAGCCAATGCTCCGACCCGGAAGATCTCCGAATCCACCTCCGAGGGACGGCGCAGTAGAGGAAGACCGCGATTCAGGTGGCGCACCCAAGTCGAAGGGGACCTCAACCAACTTAGCAGGCGAAACTGGAGGCAACTAGCTCTTTAGCTAGCTGGAGACGTTTTTTGGTTGCCCTTAATATTCTTATGTCTGAAAACTCAATAAATGGTGATTTTTGACCAGCTAGATGCTTGAGGTTGTGTAAGCAAGCTAAGCATGTTCTGAGTCGAAGCGGTAACAACTCACAGCTTGTTAGAAAAACAGACGTAAATTAGCCAAGATAGACTGCAAGCTTGAAAGTCGGACGTTGATACCCGCGCCAGGGTGTCCCGATAGAGTTAACCTTCAGATCGGCACCGTCTCTGTTTATTGTACTTTGCATTGCATTGAGGTTAGCCAGAGACAATTCGTGATTGCCTCCGATCGATCGATAATAAACCAGAACTATTTACGTCGTGGTCACAGTGCCTTAACGTTTAGTGCATTGGACAGCAAAGCAAGCTGACACAGCTTCGAACCTCAGCAAAAAAAAAACCAAAAGTTTTTCTCGGCACCACCTCTTGGCAGGCGTTAACAAACCCCTAAGAGTATAATTCGTCAAGAATGGTTGAGAGAAGGTAGCCACTGGCCCTCTATCAGCTGTCGCACCACATATTTATGCATTATGTATTTGTATATTGTATGCAAATTTAAATTCTCTATACATACTTGTAAATATTGACATATTTTATAAACTTTAATGTTTTCTTTCGTTTTTACAGTTTCACCAGAATCAATAGTAATACCTATTGTGTCCTGTATACTAGGATTTCCTCTACTGGCCTTACTAGTTATATGCTGTTTACGACGCCGAGCCAAGCTGGCAAGAGAACGGGATCGCCGTCGCAATTACGACATGCAGGACCACGCTGTCAGCCTGGTCAGATTTAGTCCAATTCATAGGCTTAGTGAGTCCGCATGAGTGTATTTTAACTCGCAAGTTTCTTTATTTCGTCTATATTTTTCTTATTCTTCCCTCTCTTTCTCTCGTTGTAAAATTACACATATGTAATTTAAAGAAAAAACGTACATCTGTTCTAATTTGTAATTTTTCCAAAATGATTTCAATATTCTTCTAGATAACCGATCGTCGAGAGCTATCAGTTTACGTCCTGAGCGAAGCCTGAGTCGTGGCTTTCCTTCACTAGAACTGGACACGGTACTCGAAGAACGCAGTGATGTCGAACAAACCCAAACAGAAATTTTCAATTCGGACTCACCGCTGGAGTCCACATCTCAGCACAATTCGTGCTCCAGCTAGCAGCTACTCAATCCAATGACTGCCACTATTAGCAGCAGTAGTAGCACTGCACTAACCAATTCTGTAGAGAAATTTAAATTTAAAACTGTGGACGTTCATTATCTTAAGGAAACAAAGCAGAGGACGTCGCGCTCTGACTCAATACTGTGCCGCTCACCATTATGGACGACGCTGACGCATGCTCAGACAATCAGTGAGTTTTCCGATGACTGTTCATAACACAAAGTGGAAAATCATAAAAAACCGAAAGAATATGACGAAAAAGAAAGAAAATGTATAAATGTCCATTTACTTGTACAATGTATTTAATTAAAGTAATAGAATTAAATGTAGATGAACAATTTGGATTTGTGTTTTAATAATTTCTATTTAGGAGAGGTTGAAGGGGTGACTGTATTCCATATAATGAAGCCTTCACTCGGATCTCCAAGGGTCCATTATGTTATCCTAATGTGGAATGTCCAGTTTGAAAGAAAACCAAGAAAAAGGATCTGTGTTAGTTTCTTGGTTGTCGATCGGTCTCCTTGAACCATTCCGAACTCAATGAATTTTAGAATGATTCTTGGTGGTTTCTTAGATAGATTGCCCAGGTTTTTGAAATAGTATTCACCAAAAGCAGTTTTTCTGATTCTGGTTCTGCATAGGCCGTAGCATTCACACAGAAGGTGGGCTGTGCTCTCTTCTGCTTTTGTATCGCCGCAGCCTCTGCATAAATTGTTTGTTCTTAAGGGCGTTCTTCTAAGGTGGGCCGCCAGTAAACTTTGGACGATAAGTGCTGTGTTGGATTTAAAGAGTGCTAGGAGGCAGTACTGAGTGGTCGATAGATCCTATTCTGATCCCTTCCTAACTAAATCATCGGCCATTTCGTTCCCGTGAATACCATTGTGTCCCTGGACACACCAGAGTGTTACGTTGTGATTAGTGGTGAGTATTTTAAGCTCATCATGGCAAAGTTTTACAAGTTTTAACTTTACTACTGTAGACGGGGCCTCCTATACAACGACTTCTGCAGAACCTGCATGGACGAGGAAGAGGAGGAGATGATTCTCCACCTTCTCTGTACATGTCCGGCCCTCGCAGCCCGAAGAATATCACACTTAGGAGTCAGCTTATTTAACAACCTTAGTGAACATCAACATAGGTAGCCTCCAGCGCTTCATAGCAAGCTCCGGCTGGTTCTGCGGGTAGCTTTTTCTGGTGAAATACAGATCCGCATGGTAACACAAAGGACCTTATCTGGTTTAAGTGAAGTTGTACCTGCAGCCTGCCACTCCTACCTAACCTAACCTAACCTACTGTGGATGAAATGACTTTAATAGCAGCTTGACTGTCTATGTAAATGTCCATTCCGCTTAGAATACGCTACTGTGACTTGAAATTCTTATTGACAGTTAAATGTTGGTTTCTGACAGTTAAATGTTGATTTCTGGATCCAGAAGCCCACTTCTATTCGAGTTTTGATCCGTCAGTGAAAATCGAAATTTTATTCGCTTTGGTGGCCTTTCTGTTAGCCCAGTCATCTCTTGAGGGGATGATTGTTTCATTCTTAAGCAGAGATCCAGAGTTGGTGTGAAATAGTCTGAGTCAGTTTCTAGTTTTGCTCAACTTGCGATCATATACGATGGCCCACATTGCCCGCTTTCTTGAAGTAAGATTGTTTAAAACGCAGTGCACTTTTCGCCACTGTTTTCATTAGATACAGGTCTTTTGGAATTAGGGTGAGTATATAGTTTCAAGGACTGCAGTTGGTGCCAGTGGTGCCTATGCATGTAAGTCGTTGAATTTTGATAAGTTCCTTAAGGTTTTTGGTCTTTTCTGACTAGACTTGTCAGGATGGACATGAGAATGGCTTAGTACATTCTGTAAATAATTGCAGACTTAGATCCCAATTCTTTATCAAATACCATTTACCTTTTATTGTATTCGTTCAACGGGCTTGCCACATAGCTGTGACACTGCCTTTTCTTTAATTTTGACCATTTTGATACCATTGGCGTCGTGTAGACTAATCTTTGGGGATGTCAATTGGGACTATTCCCGCTGTAACAAAAGTGGCTTCACCTGAGATGATTCGAAACTGCTGATTGTGCGTGTAGCGCGCAGAGTCTGTATGTTGATGATAGTCCCTTTTAGTCTCAGTCGTCCTTAGTGCCTGCACCCAGACTGGAACAATATATAATAGAACTGAGGTGATAACTCTTGAGACTAGAATACTCTAGGTCAATCGATTTTAGGCAGAAAGCTCCCTGGCGCATACTGTCAGGTTTGGTTTCCAACCTGAAAGGTGGCCAATTCAACGGGTTTGCGGTTGATTACAAGGGCAGATTCTGTTTTATGGTCAGCAAGCTCTAGTCCGGCGGATACAGCCAATCTTTTGTCCGGGCAATTGCTTCTTTAATAACTGATTCTACTGTATGAATCTGTTTAGCTACTTTCACGACGGTAATGTCATCGGCGAATCCAATTATCGTTACTCCGCCAGGTAGCGTTAATCGTAGTGGCCCTAAGACCGATTCCTATTGGACTCCAGTAGTATTTTACCGCGTTAGTGATTGTGAACCTCAGTTTCCTGTTGTTGAAATCGTTCGTCACTATACGCAGCAAATAATATAGCGTATTCCTTCTGGCAAGTGATCTCCTCATGAAAGAGTTAAAGACGTTTTTAACATTTAGCGTTACTACTACTCTTCCTTTATATCGTAGAGACAACTTTCTCCGTCGATGAAACGTTTTGCGATAACGCCTACAGCTCCTATGATATCGACTATCAAAAATTAGTCAATAAACACGACCTTAAATGATTAACTATCAATAATATACAAAAATGTAAATCTAGTACATTTTTTGTCTTCTACTTCGAGAGGTGTATTTGCGCATAAACAAATACCTCATAACACCCCTGAGCCGGTGTTGCGGCATGTTGCGTTCTTTGACAGCTGACAGCGAGGTATTTTTGTTTTCTGCAAGAATATCTTGTGGAATCATTTTGTATTTAATTTCCACAAAATAATCCTTAACAAATAGATTTAAAATGCCGAAAGAGCAATTTCGAGAAGCTGATGTTATTAAAAAAATGTAATACATGAAATGTTAATTTAAATTTATTACTAAATAAATTTACAACTTATTCATCAGCTCCCATGTGCAGTTTTGCATCAACAGTCCAGAGGAGATTCAGCAGGAGTCTCATTTGAGAATTGTGTCTAAAAATCTGTACCAAGGACAACGACAGCCTGTTCCATATGGAGTACTGGATAAGAAAATGGTAAGTAACTCTAGAAAGGCAAAATTAATCCTTTTCTTATTAAATTGTTATCTTTCATCAGGGTGTGAGTTCAAAAGATGCCACATGTGAAACCTGTGGCCAAGGACTCAACGAATGTATTGGTCACTTTGGATATTTGGACCTAGCCTTGCCTGTTTTCCACATTGGACACTTTCGATCTACTATTTGCATTTTACAAACAATTTGCAAAGCTTGTTCTCATGTTATGCTTAAAGAACCCGATAAGCGACTCTATGAGAGAAAATTGTTGAATCCGAATTTCTCGTATTTAGCAAAGAAGTCGTTACATTCACAAATTCTTACTAAAGCAAAAAAGCAAACAAAGTGTCCTAATTGTGATGCTGTGAATGGTGGTGTGAAAAAAGGACCAGGATTGATGAAAATTCTTCATGATCCATTTAAAGGAAAAAAAACGGATGCAATGATTACAAATGCATTGGACGAGTTGTTGACTGCTACTGAGAGTAATCGGGAGTTAAACCAAATGATGAGCACATACAATCATTTAGAAGAACTGAATCCGCTAATTGTTTTAGAGTTATTTAAGAATATTCCCAAATCAGACATACCACTCTTGGGCATGACAGCAGAAGGTGCAAATCCAGCAAATTTGATTGTAACCAGAGTATTTGTGCCGCCTGTTTGTATTCGTCCATCAGTGTTATCAGAGGTGAAAGCTGGAACGTAAGTATGCACGAATTTAATAATTTTGTTGAACATAATGGAGTTTGTTTTAACGTTGTTGCGCTCGTGGTTTTTGACACCAAATTTTGAAAGGTGGCCTTCTTACGTTTGGCGTTATTTCACGGCTCCACTGGCCATTCTTCATCATTGGTTTGCTTCACATGTTGGCGCAAGATTCTCCTTTCGTAGATCCTAAGCATCGTATGTGTGTGGATGGCTGCAGGCACTATTTTGGATATCATACAGGTTGCCCCTTCCGAGATGGTGCGAGGTGGTTTACTGATAGGCCTTAAGGCACAGGGCTTGTACGCCGAGGCTGGCTCTGGCCCAAGCCGCGGCTACGTATAGGAGGATAAATCTGAACACTCTGGATATCAGGAGCCTCCGTGCGTAGCTAGATACCAAATCGACCAATGTTTGGCAGTATCTGGAATCCGATACTTTTATTAAGACTGACTCCGTTTTTTGATCAGCCAGTTCTTTGCCAACGGATTCTAGCCCGTGTTCGATTAGTACCATTGCTTCGCTCGTGACAGACTATTTCGGAGTGAGTTTTGCCACGGTAATGATAGGAAAATTGTCGACCACTTTTACTCCTCGTGTAGAAGTGGTCGTGCATACACACAATGCATGTTTACGTAATACATTTTTCTCCATTCGATATCTGGAAACTAGAACAACGTGTAATCATTGAGTAAACACAACCACGTTGCGCAAGCTTCCGCCTAAGCGAGTTGTATTTGAGTCTTGAGGATTGGAAGGAATTTGCCTGTTAGCAGCGCTGCTATGGCTTTGATGACGTTGTTTCTGAGTGGTTGGAGTACTTCGCTTAAAACAATAACCCATAGCAGAAGAGCGATTACTTCGGCAGGATGTGTATATCTAGAGTGTTAATTAAGTAGGTTCAGGAACTGCGAACTGCATCTGTTCTGACATTCGGCTAATGCGTATTCTTTAACTTTCAACGTTTTCTCTATTGAGCCAACGATAAGCGCGGAAATTAGTTCTCAGGGAGTTTCAAATGTAGATGTCAGTTAGTCTCTCCAAGGTTTTCAACACAAAGAAAGTAAGACTAATTGGCCTAAAGTACTTTGTAGTCTTGTAACTCTCTTCGATTGGTACGAAAAAAATATAATATGTTAATATGGTTACAAGAAACCAGACCTTGTTTATTGTTAGTGTATGACAAATTTTTATCATAACGTATCTAAAATTAAAGAATTTGTTCACATTCATTTCAGTACTGAGGACGATCTTACCATGAAACAAAGTGAAATCCTCCTAATTAATGATGTCATTCACAAGCATATGACCAGTGGTGGTAAAATAGAATTAATTCAAGAAGATTGGGACTTCCTCCAGCTGCACGTGGCGCTGTATTTTCACAGTGAAATTTCTGGCATCCCACTCAATATGGTTCCTAAGAAACCTACTCGTGGCATTGTGCAACGTCTTAAGGGTAAACAAGGTCGTTTCCGTGGTAATCTCTCTGGCAAACGTGTTGATTTCTCTGGTCGTACAGTCATCTCTCCAGATCCCAATCTGATGATCCACCAAGTTGGTGTACCGGAGAAAGTAGCAAAAATCCTTACTTATCCAGAGCGTGTGAATCCGGCAAACATTCAAAAGATGAAGCAACTTGTAAAAAATGGTACCAATAAACATCCTGGAGCGAATTATGTACAACAACGCGGAAGTACCTTCAAAAAATATCTTGCCTACGGTAATCGAGATAAAGTAGCTCAAGACCTCAAATCTGGCGATATTGTAGAGCGTCACTTGTGCGATGGCGATATTGTACTGTTCAACCGCCAGCCTAGTTTGCATAAAATGAGTATCATGTGTCATCAAGCAAAGGTCCAACCACAGCGTACGTTTCGTTTCAATGAATGTGCATGCACCCCTTACAATGCTGATTTTGACGGTGACGAAATGAATTTGCATTTACCTCAAACAGAAGAAGCACGTGCTGAAGCCTTAATTCTTATGGGAAATAAATCAAATTTGATTACCCCCAAGAATGGGGAGATTTTAATAGCTGCAACACAGGATTTCATCACTGGAGGCTATCTGCTGACTCAGAAAGATGAGTTTTTAACAAAAGAACAAGCGATGCAGTTAGCGGCCTGTATGTTGGCCGGCCCAGATGCAAACATGCGTATTGATATGCCTCCGCCAGCAATTTTAAAACCCAGGAAGTTATGGACGGGAAAACAAATTTTTAGTCTGTTAATGAGACCAAACAAAGACTGCCCTGTAAAGGTGAATTTGATAACAAAGGGGAGGAATTACACGACTAACTACGATATGTGTGTGAGAGATTCTTGTAAGAGCTTAAATGGAGTTTTTTTTTAATGAGTCATAGACTAATTTTATTAATTTGTTTGTTGCAGGGGTGATTATTCGTAACTCAGAGTTGATATGCGGTTCTATGGACAAAGGAACTATGGGTTCTGGAACGAAAAATTGCGTTTTTTATGTAATTTTGAGGGATTTTGGCGAACTATTTTCAACAAAGTGCATGTGGCGACTTTCAAGGGTAAGTAATTTTTTCAAAAGTTCTTGTTTGAAAGGGTAACAATTTGACGAATACATACTTAAATTTGAATCCTTTAGCTATGTATGATGTATCACATGATATACTTATGATGGCGCTACAGTCCGGGGTGGACTTCGATCTCAACCAACAACCGCCTCCAGCTAGCTTGATCGCACGCTAGTTCGTTGAAGTCCCTTTCCATTTGCGTGCGCTATCTGAGTCGCCGTCTTCATCTACTACGTCATACCTGCGAAGCGTTGGAGTTTATCCGCTTTACAAGCCCCAGCCAGTCGTTGTATTTGGACTCTTCTGACTAAGTACAGACGTACAGCTACATACAGTTCGATGTTGTATCTTCTCCTCCACTCACCCCTGTCGTAGTGTGAGAATTTGGTCGATGGTGGATTATTCTGGCCTAAAATCACACTGATATGGACCAAACAGGTTGTCAAAGGGCTTCAAGCCTTCGCAAAATACGGCAGAGAAGACCATAAAGGCGATGTTGTTTAAAGGGTCTCTTCTTGAGGATAGAACAAATAATACTGAGGTTCCATTGATCGGGCATGCGTTTGTCCGATCATATTTTACAGATGAGTTGGTGCATGTTCCTTAACAAGATCTTCATTCGACCTGGACGATCACGTAGACAGAATTGTTGGCCAACATCGTCCAGGTTGAATCGTCCTTTTTACCTTCCAGTGGTATTTAATTCGTCATCGCCATTTTACAGTGTGCAAAAACGATCTTTCCAAATCCACAGCATCAACTGCGACTTTACTATTACACCGTGACAAATAAATATATTGGGTCCAAAATTAAAATTAGCTTAACATAAAAAATCAGTTATCTAGCAAACTCATTTCATTTTTATTTTATACGTAATGACATAAATTAATTGAAAAGGGTTTTTTTTTTCAATGACACCCCCTTTAGTCTTGACTACAAGCTTCAAACGCTTTTCAAAATCACTGCAGGCAGCACGCAAGACCTCTAAGGACATATCGACCCATATTTTTAGAACGACTTGCTTGAATTCAGTAATATTTCCATATTTTTAATACTTAAGTTTCATTAGCATGTACGATCATACAAAATAATCCAATGGATTAAGGTCTGATGTATAATCAAAATCAGTTAAATTACTCGGACACCAAGTCTGTACCATCTTGCTGAAAACAGTAGTGATCATCTCTCAAGACTTCTTTTGGATGTTTTACTACATTTTCTTAAAGAACAGTACCTAGGTAATATTCAAAGTTGATTTTCACTCCTTTTTTAATGAAAATTAGAGGAAATTTACCTCTTTTACAAACGACAGCCCATATCGTTACCGACGACTTATTTTGAAAGTTTGAAATATTATAGTTTTGTCCCCCATACGCGATCAGTCTGATGATTGAAACTTTCCTTCAGGATAAACAGTTTTTCATCGAAAACAATGTACTCGTCACCAGTGTGCCACTAAAGAATGACTTGGGCTCGTTTGAACCGTTTATCCTTAGAAGCAGCTGTCGATCCATGAATTTTACTTTTTTTGAAAGGTTGTTATTTTTATCATTTTTCATTAACAAACGCAATAATTCAGCTGTCTTGCCAGCCTATGTATGTGTATGTTCGTATCTTCTATACCATATAATGTCTTAAAATCCGCGCTCTTTTGCTTTTCTTGTACTTAAATTGTTTGAAATGATAATGGTTGGTACGTGAATCAATTTATTACAATCAGATGGCAGAAAAGCCGAAATAGCTTAATTGGAAAAAAAAAACTAGTGAAACCAAATGCTCCACACATGACCAAAATTAATACTAAGAAACCGTTACTGCTTTCCTGTTTAGTGTACATATTAAGTTTGGATCAGTTTATTATATTTTTAATCAATTTGTTTTTTTTTTTTTTTTGTAAGCAAATATTTTTATGGTGCATTATTTGATGCCGTTTTATTCAAAGTGCACTATTATTCGCATTATACATATTTTTTCAAAACCTCACATATTGTACATATGTATGTACTTACCAAATTAGAAGTAACAAGAGTCGTTAATCTGTTTAAATCGTGGACCAAGAAAATACTGCAAACATATTATCACATACTGGCACACTGTCAGAAAGTAATCAAAAGCGAACTTGCGATCGACTTTAAAGCATCCGAGTGCGTCTATTACCGCCAAGTCGTTTTGGAGTTGATATTGAAGTATTATGATGTCAACCTACAAAAAAATAATAATATTGAGTTGTGTAATTAAAAAATTTGAAATTTTATTTGAATAATCAAAATATGTACTAAGTGAGATTAGCAACAATTTTAAGTATTCTTCCATGATCATTACCAAGAAAGAATAGCAGAACTTGTCTGTTCCAGGGTGCGAATAAAATGGACAGTCTGCTCCTTTCAGCCATTCAAGCAGGTTAGGTTAGGTACGTGGTCAGACGAAGAGGAGCTACCTCTTCTTCTGTAATACGGAGCTTCTTCATGTTGTACCGCAGAGTGTTATGCCCCGTAATCACACCTATAAGGGTAAAAAGGGATTTTCTATCTTTTTGTATAATTCTGTCGGTCCTGGCTTTGTCAAATATGGGCAATAATTTTCTTGTAATGAAACAAGTCTCTAGAGAGGACCATTTATTGTTTGCCTCTGTTCTCCCTGCTTCGAGCTTCAATGAGCAAGGCGGGATGTTCACCGAGTGGTCGACTTGTCCCTCTTCTTACTAATTCGTCAGCACTTCACAAGCTGGGATTTTATTTCTGTAGAAATTGCTTGTATTGCCAAATATAGATCATTATGTCACCCCTTATACAAAAAGGACGAGAAAAACTACTAGCACATCTGATCAGGATAACAAAAAGCATTCTGACTTTGGGCTAAGGTTGTATTTATGCCAAGAGGGGAAAAAATTAATCAGCCTAACGTTATTTTCTCTCAAAATGATGGAAACGGTAACAAATAACTATCTAAGAGAGGAAGTACTAAATATATCCCCTCTTTCGCCACTGTAAGCATGCATACAGATTACAGAGTAGGAAGATCCACAGAAATTACTCTACAAATTACTCTGAACAAAGAAGCGGCTTTCGATAACATTCCACATAAAGCCATAAAGCCAACCCTCGAGAAAAGGCGACACAGTATGTAAATGAATGTGCGATTTGATGAGTACAAGATCAGCAGACACAAGGAGCGATTGCCCGCATGGAGGAGTATTATCTTCCGTAATGTGGAGCCTGGTCGTGAATGAACTCCTTAACAAACTAACGAACCTCGGCATCCACTGGCAAGCCAACACTGACGACATAGTACTGGTTGCTAGAGAAAGATTCGAAAATACAAAAGGGGCTCAAAGTAACTCAGGAATGGTACCAAACAGTTGGACTCTGCACATACCCGTCCAAAGCAACAATAATCTTATTCACGAGGAAAACAAAACTTCAATGACTGAAGCCAATCAGATGCTCGTGTGTAAAACACACACAGATAAGATTTCCAAGAAGGCCATCCGTGCACTTATGATATGTAGAAACCTGGCAGGTAATTTTTGGGGTTGTAGCCCAAGCATCATAAGATGGGTGTATGTATATTATCATAGAAGTACCGATGATCACATACTGGGCAAAAATAACCAGTCTAACCACAACAAAGAAGACACTAAAACTGTCACGCCTCTGCATAACTGCAATAGAGGTGCTTCTGGACCTGTCGTCTCTACACCTTGTGGTAGAGAATAGCGCGAATAAAACGATCCTAACGATGGCAACAGGGGGAAAAGATGCATTGGATCAAACGAATTTGATGCACTCCTTAATAAACATTCCCTCCTGGCAATTCCCAAGGATGACAGTAATGAACAATCACATGATTATGATTAAAAACTGAAGAAGGAACTGGTGCAGGAGTATTTGGATCAAGAACAAAGCACTCCGAATCCGTGGTGAAGTACATCCGCATATTTCAAGAGCAGATATGTGCTATAAACAGATGCGTTCAAATCAATCTTGACAGGAAATATAGAGACTGAAACATAGCAATAATGTCAGACAGTCAAGCAGCTATCAAAGATGTTTCAGAACAGATTCAGGAGTTGGGATTGAAATATTTGAGCAAGTTCCAAATATCAGATAAGGATAGGTTACCCAACCATCCTCCTTCTTATCCTCAGGTTCCTTAGAGCCTAGAAAAGGAGCTGTGTTGTGGAATATTCTGTATGACTCTCAACTATAATTTCAAAAGGATATATAAAACGAGGGAATAAAATATCCTAGGTACCAGCATAACACCCTCCTACAAAAGTGAATAATAATCATCATTATCAGATCAAACTGTGTTTCTAAAAAGCTTTTAGGCCATTGCCATAAGAGCTCCCATTTAGACGCTCGTGTGTTCATGCGGATATAAAACAGTACCCCTCAGTTCGCTCGTCCTGGGGGGCAAACGCTCCATAAAATTGGTCGCGCAACCACACTGACTCCTATTTGGCCACTGGCGCTCGTGTAAACAGCTCCAATGCTTTTCTTTATACTCATGACGCACGGTCAAAAGAGCTCGTGTGGCACTAGCCCTGCACGTTTTGTTTAAAACGGTAAAAGTTATTGTTATGTTATTTAAATTAAAATCAAGTCAATAAATTACTTACATCCTTTTTGAAAGATGTGCTTGTAAACTTTGATGCAAACTTTTCCATCAAATCCTTGTATTCCACTTGAATTTTCTCCGCAATAACACTTACAAAAAATATGTCAAACAAGTTAAAGAGAAAAGGTACCGATGAAAACACACTCCAAATTGTATGAGTCCATCCATTTTTATGATAAGCAAATCCACTGATGGTAAAATACATTGTAAAAATAATACCGGAAAGCGATATATAACAACCCATTAGATAGCACCCGAAATACTCATGCATGTTTTCAAAAACTTTAGATATTCTCTGAAGAACCATGCTAATTTGGTTTATAATTCGTCTTAACTGATGTTCGCTCGTTGAAAGCATGCTTCCAATATACGTGTTCAAACTCGATAGCGTTGTCAATATGATTATATTGAATATTTGCAATATAACGAACTGCATTAACCATAAGCTCATTGCGATAAAAACAAAAATGTCTGTTTGTCCAAGTGATAGTCGCACGTAAAATTCAATTATGTACACGATATATAAGTACACTTTATATTTTATAATGTAAAAGTATTTAAAATTAAAACATTTGTCATTGTTGGTGAGATTTTTAACATCTTTGTACATGACAATTAAAAGTTTTACAATTCTTTTCAACAACCGATTTCTTATAAGATTATTCAAACTCAAAGTTACAATTGCTGCAATATTTAATAATTGAGATGAAAGTGTATATATTGTGTTTAGTACGCAAACATTGTCGATACCTATACGAAAAATCAAATACGATATAAGGGTGAAAAACACTATTAGGACGAATGAAATTATTTTTGAATAAAACCATAAAACGAAACTCGATTTAATAGTATTCTGTTTCCGAAAATAACGAAAGTCCACTAATCCGATTATTATTCCAAATATGTAAGCCATTGTAATAATTCTGCGCAAATAATTACATTCGTGGGATGGTGTTGATGACGGAACCATCTTTGCATGCGTTTACCCGGTTAACTAAAATACAAGTGTGATAGCAATTATGTCAGCGCTGACACGTGAAATCAATAAGTTTGTTTAACAATTACGCACACCTAATTGAATAGGTTTTTGGTTTTGATACGGAAAGTCGCGAAAAAATCGATTCCTCCAAAAGAACTGGGCCCATCAAGTATCGCCAGCCAGCTCGGAAATTAAAAATCAGTAAAGCAAAATGTTTTCAAAATTTCAATTCGACAGTTTTGGCCTTATTATGGATCAAAAGTCAACTAAGGACCGATTTGTTCACTCCAAGTTAAATAACTCGGGATACAACTCTAGGATTTTTTCCACAATGACAGCGAATTGGATTTGTTCACTCGACTTGTAACTCGTAATATTTTTTTAAAATCATAACTTGATTTTTATAAGTCGAGTCAACTCCTGCTGTTTTCAAGACTTATGCCCTGTAACTTGGGATATTTGTGCTAACTTGTGAATTAAGTTTTGTTCGGGCATTCAGTATTTATAGAAAAGCATCGTCAGGCTCATATTTGGCAACGTTGGGAACAGAATGAGCCTCGTGGTTAGGAGCGTTGGGCATCTAGCAACGAAGAAACGAGCGATGAAGAATATTGGGCGGAATCTGTGGGCTGCCGTCAATGCCACGCATCGATTTGGAGAAGTGGGACACGTAGATTTTTTGTGTCGCTTCCGGTTGGAAAATCACACAACAGTAATGGTGTTGGATTTAATCATTGATAATACCTTTAGCCAAGTATTGAATGTAGTTCGATTTAATCAATCACCAAAATGACGTGTGTTGTACAACAACGCATCACATGCTAAAACAAATTGCTACAGCGATAGCCAATCTGTCGAGACAATGCCGACAAAAGACAAGCCAGACGAATTGAGGGTTTCACTCGAATTTTTCGGGATCTCTAAATTTCCTCGAACGAACAAACTGCACTCATATTAAAATTTAGTTTCCTTGACGTAAGGACGCTGAAAAATGTCCAAACCGAAAGGGGTGGTTCTCGCTGAACGTCCAAACCGTCGCACATAGGGGTATTTGCCTCGAAAAACCGCTCAAAAATATTTTTTTGTTCTTATAAAGTGGTACTTGCCTGAAACAACTTTATAAGTATTATTAAGCTTATTTATGTAAGTCAAATTAAAGTATAAATAAAATATCTTCGATAAATTTAGATCTTATTTTATTAATGTGAAAAATTAGTATGAAATGAAATATTACATTAAGTAATTCAGTGGACTCTGCACAGGATTGTTCTTCATCAATACATTCCTCATCTGATTCTTCATCTTTACTTTCATTGGATATTGTAGTCTCGTCAAAATTTTGTAAAGATGACGAGCCAGGAATCCCGGAAATCAGCATTTCTAGAGCTTCTTTTGTTAATTGTTTTTTTTTTTTAACTGGCAAGGGTCTTGAACTTGTTATTAGAAAATCCGAGCTTAAAAGTAACCTACAGATAGTATGACAAACCGAATTATTTATTATTTCCGACTGCTAATAATGTTTTCTAAACCTGTTAAGAACATCCATGGCCCACTCCATGCTGGAAAACTTTCTTACTAAATTTAACCGGTACAACCTGAAATGCTTGTTCCGTGTTTCTGCTGATTCTTCGGAAAGCTGCACAATCGGTAAGAGAGCATTTCGAATAACTTCTCATCTATGCAGAAGAATTTTGTGCATCGTTTGGAGTCATTCGATGCCACGGATAGAGCTCAACATACAACGTAGCCATATCGTAAGCAAATGCTTCAAGTTTTGGGGCATATATTTCAAATCCATTAGAAATTACACACTTCTAATATGACTTTTAATCTAAAAATAAGCTGCACATCAACACCAGTTATTACTTTTGGATTGGTCAGTCCAGTCAAAGTTGGTACCTCCCTGAAGCCAAACTTCATTTTTTCTTAAAAATCTTACATTTGTTCATTGTTTAAACTTAACCATATTAAGTTGAAACTACCAATAAAAATAAAGTTTAGCCTTGTTTAATACCGTCCAATTTGAAGCTTACAATTTTTGAATTTTTCCTCCGTGCAAGACGCTTTATTGAGTAAGCAGCTCTGAAGGTGATCCAGTTTAGCTTCGAAATCATTCTCTTCATACTCATTCATAACATCATATAACTATCTTTTAGTTAGAATGCACAAGCCAGACGATCCTTCAAGCAAAAGAGTTTATTTTATTGTAAACAGTTGAATTTTCATTAAACTAGGCAAACATCAGGGACGATAAAATCTAGAGGGGCAGTTATGGGCAGCAATTTTTTTTTTGCTACTGCTTCTTGACGTCTTTCTCTATAAGCTGATAGCAAAAAAGTAACCGAATAACACCGAATTATATAACAAAAAGTCCATTTAAAAAAAAGAAAAAGAAGAAATGTTCCCATTTGCTGCATACATTTCAAATAAATCCAAAATCTTTTAAATTAAAGCTTCAATAATAATAAAAATAGCTTCATAATAAAGTACACATCTGCAGCTGATTCCTCCATAACAAAAAACTTTGTACACAATATAAAAAAATAAAAACTTAATTATTTAGCAATGGGATTTTTCACACAAATCAACAGATTCACAATTCATGTTTAAGATCGAGGACTTTCAACTGATGCTGCAGCGAAAACAACGGTACATTGTTCCTTGGGTATTTAACTACAGCTAGGAAAAATTTACTTCTTAACTCAACATTTTGCAACATTGATTTTTGATCGGTTTTTCGATGCAAATACAGTAAAACCCGGATAAGTACTTCACCCATAAATATTAGGTTCATGTATTTTCTATGCATTTCTGAGTAAATCGGTTTAATACCCTCTATTTGTCAGTTTTATTTCCCTAATTTGCTCGAATTAAACTCGTGTAAGTACCTCATTCCAAACAAAAAATTTTCATCACAGCAGACTTCATTGCATTTCTGCATGCCAAAAAAAGTACACATTCACTCCGTCTCTTGTTGGTGTAGAAACACAAAAACATTCTTATTCCAATTGAATTTGGATATCTGCTTAGTTGGGTTGTTTAAGCCTAAGACAGATGGAAATATTCACGAGCCAGTTATCCGAGGCACCCCTATGTGCTTCGCCGAAGTACACTTGAAAGTATTGCATATTGTGGGTCGTTGGCCTGGTGTGTCGCTCGACCAATGTTAGGGGTGAATTTGGTCATTTCGTTATTGTTGGTGACTCGGGGTACAAAAATACAGTGATGATCCGGTATAACGAAAGATATAATGTCCAGGTGCATTCGCTTTATCGAAAAATATGTCCTTGTACAAAACATTAAATCAATGAACAAATATTGTATCTACAGTCAAAACCGCTTACAACGACATCGGTTATAACGACCAAATTCTTAGGTCCCGGCTGAGCTCCCTTATAATCCCATTGAATAACAAACCGTTTATAACGACATTGCTTACAATGACCGATTTTTCCATTTTTGTGAAAAAAAAAATTGGTTACAACGACTAAAATCAACGCAGCTTTTGGTGCGACTGCATTTGTTTCTCAAACGGTAAACTGTTTATCTGTAGATCTGATGTATCTGTGTGCATAGAATTTCGGATATGTTACAGCTTACCGTTTGTTGACATGTTTTTCTTTTTGTTTTGCGTTTATTATTGGTTTTGAGTTTGTTCAACAATAGGTGGGAAAATTACTTAGTGCAAATTTTTCTGTGTGACGAGTGCTCGTAGAAGTTTAATTCTATTCGGTTCGCATAAAGTTGTATTAGAAAAAGAGTCAGAAACGAAAAGTCTTTACGATTGAAGAGAAAGCAGGTATCATTTTTAGATTGGAAGCTGGGGAGCAAAATAAAGACCTTGTCAAAGAGTATTGCGTTTCACACTCCACTTTTTACATACATACTCGGTTGTATGTATGCCTTAAGAATAAATAAGAATAATGAAAACAAAAATAAAAAAAGAATCTCTACTTGAAAACAGATTAATTTACATTTATACCTTGATATCGGTTACAGCGACCTATCGCTTATTACGACCAAATTCATCGGTCCCTTGAAGGTCGTTATAACCGATTTTGACTGTATTTATAACATTTTAAACTATTCCAATTAAAAAGCAAAAGAAATAAGTAAAAGAAACACGAACAAGTTTTGTTTTGTTATTATTCGTTATATCGAATATCAATATTTGTTTCGTTCGTTATATTGACACTAATTCAATTGAAAAAAGTGTTCGTTATATCGAATATTCGTTATATTGGACCAGTTTGGGTGAGTTTATTAATTTGTTTTTTTTTTTTTTGAAAGCAATTATTTTTATGGTGCATTATTTGATGCCGTTTTATTCAAAGTGCACTATTATTCGCATTATACATATATTTTTAAAACTTCACATATTGTTTACGTCTAGTATATGTATGTACTTACCAAATTAGAAGTTACAAGGGTCGGTAACATGATTAAATCGTGGACCAAGAAAATACTGCAAACATATTATCACATACTGGCACACTGTCAGAAAGTAATCAAAAGCGAACTTGCGATCGACTTTAAAGCATCCGAGTGCGTCTATTACCGCCAAGTCGTTTTGGAGTTGATATTGAAGTATTATGATGTCAACCTAAAAAAAAATAATAATATTGAGTTGTGTAATTAAAAAATTTGAAATTTTATTTGAATAATCAAAATATGTACTAAGTGAGATTAGCAACAATTTTAAGTATTCTTCCATGATCATTACCAAGAAAGAATAGCAGAACTTGTCTGTTCCAGGGTGCGAATAAAATGGGCAGTCTGCTCCTTTCAGCCATTCAAGCAGGTTAGGTTAGGTACGTGGTCAGACGAAGAGGAGCTACCTCTTCTTCTGTAATACGGAGATTCTTCATGTTGTACCGCAGAGTGTTATGCCCCGTAATCACACCTATAAGGGTAAAAAGGGATTTTCTATCTTTTTGTATAATTCTGTCGGTCCTGGCTTTGTCAAATATGGGCAATAATTTTCTTGTAATGAAACAAGTCTCTAGAGAGGACCATTTATTGTTTGCCTCTGTTCTCCCTGCTTCGAGCTTCAATGAGCAAGGCGGGATGTTCACCGAGTGGTCGACTTGTCCCTCTTCTTACTAATTCGTCAGCGTTCTCGTTCCCTGTGCTGTGCTGTGTTCCAAGAATCCTAAGGTCTTCTCAACAGCACTTCACAAGCTGAGATTTTATTTCTGTAGAAATTGCTTTTATTGCCAAATATAGATCATTATGTCACCCCTTATGCAAAAAAGACGAGAAAAACTACTAGCACATCTGATCAGGATAACAAAAAGTATTCTGACTTTGGGCTAAGGTTGTATTTATGCCAAGAGGGGAAAAAATTAATCAGCCTAACGTTATTTTCTCTCAAAATGATGGAAACGGTAACAAATAACTATCTAAGAGAGGAAGTACTAAATATATCCCCTCTTTCGCCACTGTAAGCATGCATACAGATTACAGAGTAGGAAGATCCACAGAAATTACTCTACAAATTACTCTGAACAAAGAAGCGGCTTTCGATAACATTCCACATAAAGCCATAAAGCCAACCCTCGAGAAAAGGCGACACAGTATGTAAATGAATGTGCGATTTGATGAGTACAAGATCAGCAGACACAAGGAGCGATTGCCCGCATGGAGGAGTATTATCTTCCGTAATGTGGAGCCTGGTCGTGAATGAACTCCTTAACAAACTAACGAACCTCGGCATCCACTGGCAAGCCAACACTGACGACATAGTACTGGTTGCTAGAGAAAGATTCGAAAATACAAAAGGGGCTCAAAGTAACTCAGGAATGGTACCAAACAGTTGGACTCTGCACATACCCGTCCAAAGCAACAATAATCTTATTCACGAGGAAAACAAAACTTCAATGACTGAAGCCAATCAGATGCTCGTGTGTAAAACACACACAGATAAGATTTCCAAGAAGGCCATCCGTGCACTTATGATATGTACAAACCTGGCAGGTAATTTTTGGGGTTGTAGCCCAAGCATCATAAGATGGATGTATGTATATTATCATAGAAGTACCGATGATCACATACTGGGCAAAAATAACCAGTCTAACCACAACAAAGAAGACACTAAAACTGTCACGCCTCTGCATAACTGCAATAGAGGTGCTTCTGGACCTGTCGTCTCTACACCTTGTGGTAGAGAATAGCGCGAATAAAACGATCCTAACGATGGCAACAGGGGGAAAAGATGCATTGGATCAAACGAATTTGATGCACTCCTTAATAAACATTCCCTCCTGGCAATTCCCAAGGATGACAGTAATGAACAATCACATGATTATGATTAAAATCTGAAGAAGGAACTGGTGCAGGAGTATTTGGATCAAGAACAAAGCACTCCGAATCCGTGGTGAAGTACATCCGCATATTTCAAGAGCAGATATGTGCTATAAACAGATGCGTTCAAATCAATCTTGACAGGAAATATAGAGACTGAAACATAGCAATAATGTCAGACAGTCGAGCAGCTATCAAAGATGTTTCAGAACAGATTCAGGAGTTGGGATTGAAATATTTGAGCAAGTTCCAAATATCAGATAAGGATAGGTTACCCAACCATCCTCCTTCTTATCCTCAGGTTCCTTAGAGCCTAGAAAAGGAGCTGTGTTGTGGAATATTCTGTATGACTCTCAACTATAATTTCAAAAGGATATATAAAACGAGGGAATAAAATATCCTAGGTACCAGCATAACACCCTCCTACAAAAGTGAATAATAATCATCATTATCAGATCAAACTGTGTTTCTAAAAAGCTTTTAGGCCATTGCCATAAGAGCTCCCATTTAGACGCTCGTGTGTTCATGCGGATATAAAACAGTACCCCTCAGTTCGCTCGTCCTGGGGGGCAAACGCTCCATAAAATTGGTCGCGCAACCACACTGACTCCTATTTGGCCACTGGCGCTCGTGTAAACAGCTCCAATGCTTTTCTTTATACTCATGACGCACGGTCAAAAGAGCTCGTGTGACACTAGCCCTGCACGTTTTGTTTAAAACAGTAAAAGTTATTGTTATGTTATTTAAATTAAAATCAAGTCAATAAATTACTTACATCCTTTTTGAAAGATGTGCTTGTAAACTTTGATGCAAACTTTTCCATCAAATCCTTGTATTCCACTTGAATTTTCTCCGCAATAACACTTACAAAAAATATGTCAATCAAGTTAAAGAGAAAAGGTACCGATGAAAACATACTCCAAATTATATGACCCAATGCTTTTTCAAAATGACCAAATCCACTGATGGTAAAATACATTGTAAAAATAATACCGCAATGTGATATATAACATCCCATTAGATAGCACCCGAAATACTCATGCATGTTTTCAAAAACTTTAGATATTTTCTGAAGAACCATGTTAATTTGGTTTATAATTCGTCTTAACTCATGTTCGCTCGTTGAATGCATACTTCCAATATACGTGTTCAAATTCGATAGCATTGTCAATATGATTATATTGAATATTTGCAATACAACGAAATGCATTAACCATAAGCTCATTGCGGTAAGAACAATAAAGTCTATTTGTCCAAATAATAGTCGCAGGCAAAATTCAATTATGTACACGATATATAAGTACACTTTATATTTTATAATGTAAAAGTATTTAAAATTAAAAAAATTGTCATTGTTGGTGAGATTTTTAACATCTTTGTACATGACAATTAAAAGTTTTACAATTCTTTTCAACAACCGATTTCTTATAAGATTATTCAAACTCAAAGTTACAATTGCTGCAATATTTAATAATTGAGATGAAAGTGTATATATTGTGTTTAGTACGCAAACATTGTCGATACCTATACGAAAAATCAAATACGATATAAGGGTGAAAAACACTATTAGGACGAATGAAATTATTTTTGAATAAAACCATAAAACGAAACTCGATTTAATAGTATTCTGTTTCCGAAAATAACGAAAGTCCACTAATCCGATTATTATTCCAAATATGTAAGCCATTGTAATAATTCTGCGCAAATAATTACATTCGTGGGATGGTGTTGATGACGGAACCATCTTTGCATGCGTTTACCCGGTTAACTAAAATACAAGTGTGATAGCAATTATGTCAGCGCTGACACGTGAAATCAATAAGTTTGTTTAACAATTACGCACACCTAATTGAATAGGTTTTTGGTTTTGATACGGAAAGTCGCGAAAAAATCGATTCCTCCAAAAGAACTGGGCCCATCAAGTATCGCCAGCCAGCTCGGAAATTAAAAATCAGTAAAGCAAAATGTTTTCAAAATTTCAATTCGACAGTTTTGGCCTTATTATGGATCAAAAGTCAACTAAGGACCGATTTGTTCACTCCAAGTTAAATAACTCGGGATACAACTCTAGGATTTTTTCCACAATGACAGCGAATTGGATTTGTTCACTCGACTTGTAACTCGTAATATTTTTTTAAAATCATAACTTGATTTTTATAAGTCGAGTCAACTCCTGCTGTTTTCAAGACTTATGCCCTGTAACTTGGGATATTTGTGCTAACTTGTGAATTAAGTTTTGTTCGGGCATTCAGTATTTATAGAAAAGCATCGTCAGGCTCATATTTGGCAACGTTGGGAACAGAATGAGCCTCGTGGTTAGGAGCGTTGGGCATCTAGCAACGAAGAAACGAGCGATGAAGAATATTGGGCGGAATCTGTGGGCTGCCGTCAATGCCACGCATCGATTTGGAGAAGTGGGACACGTAGATTTTTTGTGTCGCTTCCGGTTGGAAAATCACACAACAGTAATGGTGTTGGATTTAATCATTGATAATACCTTTAGCCAAGTATTGAATGTAGTTCGATTTAATCAATCACCAAAATGACGTGTGTTGTACAACAACGCATCACATGCTAAAACAAATTGCTACAGCGATAGCCAATCTGTCGAGACAATGCCGACAAAAGACAAGCCAGACGAATTGAGGGTTTCACTCGAATTTTTCGGGATCTCTAAATTTCCTCGAACGAACAAACTGCACTCATATTAAAATTTAGTTTCCTTGACGTAAGGACGCTGAAAAATGTCCAAACCGAAAGGGGTGGTTCTCGCTGAACGTCCAAACCGTCGCACATAGGGGTATTTGCCTCGAAAAACCGCTCAAAAATATTTTTTTGTTCTTATAAAGTGGTACTTGCCTGAAACAACTTTATAAGTATTATTAAGCTTATTTATGTAAGTCAAATTAAAGTATAAATAAAATATCTTCGATAAATTTAGATCTTATTTTATTAATGTGAAAAATTAGTATGAAATGAAATATTACATTAAGTAATTCAGTGGACTCTGCACAGGATTGTTCTTCATCAATACATTCCTCATCTGATTCTTCATCTTTACTTTCATTGGATATTGTAGTCTCGTCAAAATTTTGTAAAGATGACGAGCCAGGAATCCCGGAAATCAGCATTTCTAGAGCTTCTTTTGTTAATTGTTTTTTTTTTTTAACTGGCAAGGGTCTTGAACTTGTTATTAGAAAATCCGAGCTTAAAAGTAACCTACAGATAGTATGACAAACCGAATTATTTATTATTTCCGACTGCTAATAATGTTTTCTAAACCTGTTAAGAACATCCATGGCCCACTCCATGCTGGAAAACTTTCTTACTAAATTTAACCGGTACAACCTGAAATGCTTGTTCCGTGTTTCTGCTGATTCTTCGGAAAGCTGCACAATCGGTAAGAGAGCATTTCGAATAACTTCTCATCTATGCAGAAGAATTTTGTGCATCGTTTGGAGTCATTCGATGCCACGGATAGAGCTCAACATACAACGTAGCCATATCGTAAGCAAATGCTTCAAGTTTTGGGGCATATATTTCAAATCCATTAGAAATTACACACTTCTAATATGACTTTTAATCTAAAAATAAGCTGCACATCAACACCAGTTATTACTTTTGGATTGGTCAGTCCAGTCAAAGTTGGTACCTCCCTGAAGCCAAACTTCATTTTTTCTTAAAAATCTTACATTTGTTCATTGTTTAAACTTAACCATATTAAGTTGAAACTACCAATAAAAATAAAGTTTAGCCTTGTTTAATACCGTCCAATTTGAAGCTTACAATTTTTGAATTTTTCCTCCGTGCAAGACGCTTTATTGAGTAAGCAGCTCTGAAGGTGATCCAGTTTAGCTTCGAAATCATTCTCTTCATACTCATTCATAACATCATATAACTATCTTTTAGTTAGAATGCACAAGCCAGACGATCCTTCAAGCAAAAGAGTTTATTTTATTGTAAACAGTTGAATTTTCATTAAACTAGGCAAACATCAGGGACGATAAAATCTAGAGGGGCAGTTATGGGCAGCAATTTTTTTTTTGCTACTGCTTCTTGACGTCTTTCTCTATAAGCTGATAGCAAAAAAGTAACCGAATAACACCGAATTATATAACAAAAAGTCCATTTAAAAAAAAGAAAAAGAAGAAATGTTCCCATTTGCTGCATACATTTCAAATAAATCCAAAATCTTTTAAATTAAAGCTTCAATAATAATAAAAATAGCTTCATAATAAAGTACACATCTGCAGCTGATTCCTCCATAACAAAAAACTTTGTACACAATATAAAAAAATAAAAACTTAATTATTTAGCAATGGGATTTTTCACACAAATCAACAGATTCACAATTCATGTTTAAGATCGAGGACTTTCAACTGATGCTGCAGCGAAAACAACGGTACATTGTTCCTTGGGTATTTAACTACAGCTAGGAAAAATTTACTTCTTAACTCAACATTTTGCAACATTGATTTTTGATCGGTTTTTCGATGCAAATACAGTAAAACCCGGATAAGTACTTCACCCATAAATATTAGGTTCATGTATTTTCTATGCATTTCTGAGTAAATCGGTTTAATACCCTCTATTTGTCAGTTTTATTTCCCTAATTTGCTCGAATTAAACTCGTGTAAGTACCTCATTCCAAACAAAAAATTTTCATCACAGCAGACTTCATTGCATTTCTGCATGCCAAAAAAAGTACACATTCACTCCGTCTCTTGTTGGTGTAGAAACACAAAAACATTCTTATTCCAATTGAATTTGGATATCTGCTTAGTTGGGTTGTTTAAGCCTAAGACAGATGGAAATATTCACGAGCCAGTTATCCGAGGCACCCCTATGTGCTTCGCCGAAGTACACTTGAAAGTATTGCATATTGTGGGTCGTTGGCCTGGTGTGTCGCTCGACCAATGTTAGGGGTGAATTTGGTCATTTCGTTATTGTTGGTGACTCGGGGTACAAAAATACAGTGATGATCCGGTATAACGAAAGATATAATGTCCAGGTGCATTCGCTTTATCGAAAAATATGTCCTTGTACAAAACATTAAATCAATGAACAAATATTGTATCTACAGTCAAAACCGCTTACAACGACATCGGTTATAACGACCAAATTCTTAGGTCCCGGCTGAGCTCCCTTATAATCCCATTGAATAACAAACCGTTTATAACGACATTGCTTACAATGACCGATTTTTCCATTTTTGTGAAAAAAAAAATTGGTTACAACGACTAAAATCAACGCAGCTTTTGGTGCGACTGCATTTGTTTCTCAAACGGTAAACTGTTTATCTGTAGATCTGATGTATCTGTGTGCATAGAATTTCGGATATGTTACAGCTTACCGTTTGTTGACATGTTTTTCTTTTTGTTTTGCGTTTATTATTGGTTTTGAGTTTGTTCAACAATAGGTGGGAAAATTACTTAGTGCAAATTTTTCTGTGTGACGAGTGCTCGTAGAAGTTTAATTCTATTCGGTTCGCATAAAGTTGTATTAGAAAAAGAGTCAGAAACGAAAAGTCTTTACGATTGAAGAGAAAGCAGGTATCATTTTTAGATTGGAAGCTGGGGAGCAAAATAAAGACCTTGTCAAAGAGTATTGCGTTTCACACTCCACTTTTTACATACATACTCGGTTGTATGTATGCCTTAAGAATAAATAAGAATAATGAAAACAAAAATAAAAAAAGAATCTCTACTTGAAAACAGATTAATTTACATTTATACCTTGATATCGGTTACAGCGACCTATCGCTTATTACGACCAAATTCATCGGTCCCTTGAAGGTCGTTATAACCGATTTTGACTGTATTTATAACATTTTAAACTATTCCAATTAAAAAGCAAAAGAAATAAGTAAAAGAAACACGAACAAGTTTTGTTTTGTTATTATTCGTTATATCGAATATCAATATTTGTTTCGTTCGTTATATTGACACTAATTCAATTGAAAAAAGTGTTCGTTATATCGAATATTCGTTATATTGGACCAGTTTGGGTGAGTTTATTAATTTGTTTTTTTTTTTTTTGAAAGCAATTATTTTTATGGTGCATTATTTGATGCCGTTTTATTCAAAGTGCACTATTATTCGCATTATACATATATTTTTAAAACTTCACATATTGTTTACGTCTAGTATATGTATGTACTTACCAAATTAGAAGTTACAAGGGTCGGTAACATGATTAAATCGTGGACCAAGAAAATACTGCAAACATATTATCACATACTGGCACACTGTCAGAAAGTAATCAAAAGCGAACTTGCGATCGACTTTAAAGCATCCGAGTGCGTCTATTACCGCCAAGTCGTTTTGGAGTTGATATTGAAGTATTATGATGTCAACCTAAAAAAAAATAATAATATTGAGTTGTGTAATTAAAAAATTTGAAATTTTATTTGAATAATCAAAATATGTACTAAGTGAGATTAGCAACAATTTTAAGTATTCTTCCATGATCATTACCAAGAAAGAATAGCAGAACTTGTCTGTTCCAGGGTGCGAATAAAATGGGCAGTCTGCTCCTTTCAGCCATTCAAGCAGGTTAGGTTAGGTACGTGGTCAGACGAAGAGGAGCTACCTCTTCTTCTGTAATACGGAGATTCTTCATGTTGTACCGCAGAGTGTTATGCCCCGTAATCACACCTATAAGGGTAAAAAGGGATTTTCTATCTTTTTGTATAATTCTGTCGGTCCTGGCTTTGTCAAATATGGGCAATAATTTTCTTGTAATGAAACAAGTCTCTAGAGAGGACCATTTATTGTTTGCCTCTGTTCTCCCTGCTTCGAGCTTCAATGAGCAAGGCGGGATGTTCACCGAGTGGTCGACTTGTCCCTCTTCTTACTAATTCGTCAGCGTTCTCGTTCCCTGTGCTGTGCTGTGTTCCAAGAATCCTAAGGTCTTCTCAACAGCACTTCACAAGCTGAGATTTTATTTCTGTAGAAATTGCTTTTATTGCCAAATATAGATCATTATGTCACCCCTTATGCAAAAAAGACGAGAAAAACTACTAGCACATCTGATCAGGATAACAAAAAGTATTCTGACTTTGGGCTAAGGTTGTATTTATGCCAAGAGGGGAAAAAATTAATCAGCCTAACGTTATTTTCTCTCAAAATGATGGAAACGGTAACAAATAACTATCTAAGAGAGGAAGTACTAAATATATCCCCTCTTTCGCCACTGTAAGCATGCATACAGATTACAGAGTAGGAAGATCCACAGAAATTACTCTACAAATTACTCTGAACAAAGAAGCGGCTTTCGATAACATTCCACATAAAGCCATAAAGCCAACCCTCGAGAAAAGGCGACACAGTATGTAAATGAATGTGCGATTTGATGAGTACAAGATCAGCAGACACAAGGAGCGATTGCCCGCATGGAGGAGTATTATCTTCCGTAATGTGGAGCCTGGTCGTGAATGAACTCCTTAACAAACTAACGAACCTCGGCATCCACTGGCAAGCCAACACTGACGACATAGTACTGGTTGCTAGAGAAAGATTCGAAAATACAAAAGGGGCTCAAAGTAACTCAGGAATGGTACCAAACAGTTGGACTCTGCACATACCCGTCCAAAGCAACAATAATCTTATTCACGAGGAAAACAAAACTTCAATGACTGAAGCCAATCAGATGCTCGTGTGTAAAACACACACAGATAAGATTTCCAAGAAGGCCATCCGTGCACTTATGATATGTACAAACCTGGCAGGTAATTTTTGGGGTTGTAGCCCAAGCATCATAAGATGGATGTATGTATATTATCATAGAAGTACCGATGATCACATACTGGGCAAAAATAACCAGTCTAACCACAACAAAGAAGACACTAAAACTGTCACGCCTCTGCATAACTGCAATAGAGGTGCTTCTGGACCTGTCGTCTCTACACCTTGTGGTAGAGAATAGCGCGAATAAAACGATCCTAACGATGGCAACAGGGGGAAAAGATGCATTGGATCAAACGAATTTGATGCACTCCTTAATAAACATTCCCTCCTGGCAATTCCCAAGGATGACAGTAATGAACAATCACATGATTATGATTAAAATCTGAAGAAGGAACTGGTGCAGGAGTATTTGGATCAAGAACAAAGCACTCCGAATCCGTGGTGAAGTACATCCGCATATTTCAAGAGCAGATATGTGCTATAAACAGATGCGTTCAAATCAATCTTGACAGGAAATATAGAGACTGAAACATAGCAATAATGTCAGACAGTCGAGCAGCTATCAAAGATGTTTCAGAACAGATTCAGGAGTTGGGATTGAAATATTTGAGCAAGTTCCAAATATCAGATAAGGATAGGTTACCCAACCATCCTCCTTCTTATCCTCAGGTTCCTTAGAGCCTAGAAAAGGAGCTGTGTTGTGGAATATTCTGTATGACTCTCAACTATAATTTCAAAAGGATATATAAAACGAGGGAATAAAATATCCTAGGTACCAGCATAACACCCTCCTACAAAAGTGAATAATAATCATCATTATCAGATCAAACTGTGTTTCTAAAAAGCTTTTAGGCCATTGCCATAAGAGCTCCCATTTAGACGCTCGTGTGTTCATGCGGATATAAAACAGTACCCCTCAGTTCGCTCGTCCTGGGGGGCAAACGCTCCATAAAATTGGTCGCGCAACCACACTGACTCCTATTTGGCCACTGGCGCTCGTGTAAACAGCTCCAATGCTTTTCTTTATACTCATGACGCACGGTCAAAAGAGCTCGTGTGACACTAGCCCTGCACGTTTTGTTTAAAACAGTAAAAGTTATTGTTATGTTATTTAAATTAAAATCAAGTCAATAAATTACTTACATCCTTTTTGAAAGATGTGCTTGTAAACTTTGATGCAAACTTTTCCATCAAATCCTTGTATTCCACTTGAATTTTCTCCGCAATAACACTTACAAAAAATATGTCAATCAAGTTAAAGAGAAAAGGTACCGATGAAAACATACTCCAAATTATATGACCCAATGCTTTTTCAAAATGACCAAATCCACTGATGGTAAAATACATTGTAAAAATAATACCGCAATGTGATATATAACATCCCATTAGATAGCACCCGAAATACTCATGCATGTTTTCAAAAACTTTAGATATTTTCTGAAGAACCATGTTAATTTGGTTTATAATTCGTCTTAACTCATGTTCGCTCGTTGAATGCATACTTCCAATATACGTGTTCAAATTCGATAGCATTGTCAATATGATTATATTGAATATTTGCAATACAACGAAATGCATTAACCATAAGCTCATTGCGGTAAGAACAATAAAGTCTATTTGTCCAAATAATAGTCGCAGGCAAAATTCAATTATGTACACGATATATAAGTACACTTTATATTTTATAATGTAAAAGTATTTAAAATTAAAAAAATTGTCATTGTTGGTGAGATTTTTAACATCTTTGTACATGACAATTAAAAGTTTTACAATTCTTTTCAACAGCCGATTTCTTATAAGATTATTCAAACTCAAAGTTACAATTGCTGCATTATTTAATAATTGAGATGAAAGTGTATATATTGTGTTTAGTATGCATACATTGTCGAAACCTTTGTGAAATAGGAAATACGATGAATAGGTGAAAAACACTATTAGGACGAATGAAAATATTTTTGAATAAAACCATAAAACGAAACTCGATTTAATACTGTTATGTTTCCGAAAATAACGAAAGTCCACTAATCCGATTATTATTCCAAATATGTAAGCCATTGTAATAATTCTGCGCAAATAATTACATTCGTGGGATGGTGTTGATGACGGAACCATCTTTGCATGCTTTTATCCGGTTAACTAAAACACAAGTGTGATAGCAATTATGTCAGCGCTGACACGTGAAGTCAACAATTAATTTGTGTAGCAATTAATTTTAAGTACGCACACCTAATTGAATAGGTTTTTGTTTTTGATACGGAAAGACGTGAAAAAATCGATTCCTCCAAAATAACTGTGCCATGGTGATTCAAGAGTTGAACGCCCTTCCATATGGTGTAGTGTAAAGTAGCATGGAGGCGTTTCAAAAAATATCCAAATTAATATAGTTTATTCTTGCAAAAAAAACAAACAACGCGAAATTCGACATTAAATTAAAAATCTTACTTAAGAAGTGGACCTGGGCCTCACCCATCAAGTATCGCCAGCCAGCTTGGAAATTAAAAATCAGTAAAGCAAAATGTTTTCGAAATTTCACTTCGACAGTTTTGGCCTTATTATGGATCAAAAGTCAGCTAAGAACCGATTTGTTCACTCGAAGTTAAATAACTCGGGATATAACTCTGGGATTTTTTCCACAATGAAAGCGAATTGGATTTGTTTTTATAACTCGTAATATTTTTTTTTAAATCATAACTTGAGTTTTAAGACTCGGGTCCTGCTATTTTCAAGACTTATGCGCTATAACTTGTGAATTTTGTTTTGTTCGCGCAATCAGTATTTATAGAAAAACATCACCAGACTCATATTTGGCAGCGTTGGAAACAGAATGAATCTCGTGATTAGGAGCGTTGGGCATCTAGCAACGAAGAAATGAGCGATGAAGAAAATTGGGTGGAATCTGTGGGCCGCCGTCAATGCAAAATGTTGCTACGCATCGATTTGGAGAAGTGGGATACGTAGATTTTGTGTTTCACTTCCGGGTGGAAAAGCACACAACAGTAATGGTGTTGGATTTAATCATTGATAAAATCAGGTCGTAACATAAGTATTGCGCGTTTTTTTTTTTTCTGGGGTTATTTTCCAATTGCCATAAAATGCACAAAAATAATTTAATGCTGAAACCGTTATTGAAATTAGTATTTGGGATATATTGCTCATTCAGTCTGTAAGTTTCATTGTGTTAACATCATTGTAAGCATTTTTCACTGAATTTTGAAATGAATGTATCGGAAAAGCATATTCGACATATTTTATTGTTTTTATTCCCGAAAAACCAGAATGGAAGTGAAGCCACAAGAGAAATCCAAAATGTATATGGAGAGGGTGCTCTCAGCGAGTCTAAGTGTCGGCGTTGGTTTGCAAAGTTTAGAAATGACAATTTTGACCACAAGAATGAACCTCGTTCGGGTAGGCCAGAAGAGCTAGACGATGAGCTCTTGAAGTCTACCCCCGAAAGAAGTCCCACTGTTACGGTAAGGGAACTCGCAAGCGAACTCAACGTAAGCCATATGACCATCCACCAACACCTAACAGAAATGGGAAAAGTCATAAAGCTAGGAAAATGGGTACCACACCACCTATCGCAAAATTTTGAACCGGATCGTTACCGGAGATGAAAAATGGAATTTTTACAATAAAATTAAACGTCGCCATCAATGGCTTAGTCCAGAAGACCGACCAGCACAACATCCCAGAGATGGACTTCACTCACTCAAGGTGTTACTGAGTGTATTAGTGGATGGTGAGAGAATAATCCATTTTGAGCTGTTGCCTCATAACCAGACTATCACCGCAGAAGTCTACTGTCAACAGCTGTGCAGATTAAAAACGGCACTAGAGCAGAAACGGCCAGGTCTGGTTAATCGATGTTCTATTCCATGAAAATAACGATCGCCCTCATACAGCTAGAACCACTTTCACGCAGTTACAGGAGTTCGGTTGGGAAAAATTTTAGATTTAGCAACTTCAGATTTCCACTTATTCCGAAATCTGCAAAAATTTCTTCATGGAAAAAATTTTAGATCTCGGGATGATGTCCTATAGGCTCTTGGGGTGTTTTTTTTTTGTCGAAGCCAACAAATTTTATTAGTGACGGCATTAAAAAGTTGCCTGAGAGGTGGGCAGAAATGTTGTCTAATGAAGGAAACTACATTGACGACTAAATTTTTGCATTTGGTGCAAATTATTTAACGTTAAACAAGCATTTAAAAATCGCGCAATTCTTATGAACCTGATACTTTTGACCAAGTACTGAATGTAATTCGATTTAATTAATCGCCAAAATGACGTCTATTGTACAGCAACGCATCACATGCTTAAACAAATTGCTACAGCGATAGCCAATCTGTCGAGACAATGCCGACAAAAGACAAGCCAGACAAATTGCTGAGAGTTTCACTCGAATTATTCGGGATCTCCAAATTTCCTTGAACGAACAAACTGCACTCATATTAGAATGCCGTCTCCTTGAGGTAAGAACGCTGAAAATTATATAAACCGAAAGGGGTGGTTCTCGCCGAACGTCCAAACCGTCGCCGAAGCACACTTGAAAGTATTGAATATTGTGGGTCGTTGGCCTGGTGTGTTACTCGACCAATGTTAGGGGTGAATTTGACCATTTCGTTATTATCGGTGACTCGTGATACAAAAATACTCAGTATTTGGCCACGCAATTCCTACTATGAGACATAACGTCAAACCCTCAATGTAGTCGCAAGGTCATACAGCCTAATAAAGCGCCAATTTCCGGTCTTAGCGACCTGGATGAGGTGTTGATTTAAGACTGTGTTAATCATTATTGTGGCATGCGCTGTGCTCGATAATATTGTATTAGATCAACAAGACGTTTTGGCCGAATCGACAATTCATAGTTTTACTGAAATGTTGAAGGCGACCACATTCGCCTTTCGCCAATTTTTCGAGCCTTTGACGATGGGCAATGATGCTCGGCATTTTTGTTTCACACTTTAAAAATAAATATTTGGCGCGGCAGCTCATAGAGAGCCAAGGCCTAGCTTCTCACAACCATTCATGTTGTGCGTGTTATATTCTTCGCGCGAATGGAAGGGTCCTATAGTTTTACTGCTGACTCCGAACGGCAGGTAGAGGAGCTTTTTCATGACAGATTATACTTTAGCAAGATTGTCATGCCTGTGAAGAGGTGCTGCCGCGAAAAAACGTTTTGGTGGTTTTTGAGAATCGAACCTGCTGTACGAACCTGCTTAGCAGTCCAACGCACTAACCACTAAGCCACGGCAACCACTTTCACACTTTACTCACAAATAAACCTGCATAAATAATAAATGAATGCTTATAAAATAAATAATAATAGCCAAAATCGTATCGATTTTGAATCGAATCAGACTCTAAATTTCAAATTCGTCCACCATCTTAAAGCCACCATTTTGAATTTTGATCGCATTAGTGAACAAACCCAAATTTCAAATTGACAAGTTATATTTTTCAAACTCCCCTGTTTCATAACTTCTAAATTCGATAAAAGTTATTTAACTCGCAAAAATTGATAATATAACTCCGAGTGAACAATTCGGCCCTTGGTTGTGTTGTCTTTAAGACAACTTAACTGTGAGATAACCGAGCCGATGATAATATTTTTCGGTAGAGAATAAGTAAGTGCTGTCAACTTTATTTACAAGAATAATAAAAACTGTAGTATTGTTTAACCGATAAGACAAATAACAAAAAAATATTTGGAGACAACTTGGCAGACAGCTTGTAGTTTGCAGTTGTCTTGATTTTACAATTGGTTATCCCAAGGTTGAGGTCGACAAATAGAAAAAATATCTCACCTAGCACAACCGAAAACTTTATGAGCTGTATCAAGATGTGGATATGGTCCAGCTAAGAGGATCCCCTAATATACTGTCACCCATCGTCATTTGCCTGATGATGAAGGTTAATATGAATTCATTGCAGCATTAGGGGCAGTTGCCTCTACCACGATAGCGTAAGCTACCTCTGAGTCCGACAACAAAATGTAGCCGTGAAGATAGGGGTTATGTATACTTACTCCGTGCCAATCAAGAAAGAGCCGATTCCCAGGGAAATTGGAGTTTGATTAAGGGGACATGAATTCATGTTGTCACTGCTCATTTCCTTGTCGGTCAACTCGCATACAACACCCGAACAAGATAAGATACTGCAAGAAGCAGTAGCAACCGCAGCTAACTTAACGCCGAATGCGGCTGGTTTTGGAGTATCCATCTCCGGTTCGTTCTTCTCATTTTGCATACCTTTAGAACACTTCCAATCATCCAGTTATATCCAAGGTCGGAAAGGTGTTATTACAGATCCTCAGTATGTCCAGGATCGCTTTAAGATCGAAGGACTCGAGCGGAATCCAAGCATGTGTTGGGGATTTGGTCTTTTTCCACGACCTCAAGTTACGCTCCTGGCCAAACTGCACCTATACAGCACTCTGCTTTAGATCTTCCGATCTTTGATCGGCACACGCTATAATTTCGAACATGCTCTTGATGCCAGCCAGCATCTCAGCATAAGGGTGCAGAAGTTCTCTGTTGTTATGGCGCCATCTACATTGCTGTGGTCAATGACCGCGATCTCAAGTGCTCTTTCGAAACTTGGTTGAATGACATGGTAGTGATCGTGGAGATTGCTAGCTTGTTTTTCTTTGTTGCTGTAAGCGATTTCGCGACTTTTCAACTAACTTTCAGACAAAATCATTCGGAATCTCGAATTTAAGAGATTAAATATGAAGTATTGAAACTTATTTTAAAATAAATCGTAATAAACATTCTATCGGCGTTCGGTTCATTACTTCACGATTGTTATTTAAGGAGATATAAGCTCTGAAAGTGTGACACATTTTCGTGACTCACTCTAACTCCCCATACCGCCGAGAAAGACGTAGTCCTACATCAAAAGCTAATTCCTGCAATTGCCCAGGCAAGTAACAAATCAGTTATTCAACAAAATGGAAACACACGCTTGTCGCGCAGTGTATGAAGAACTCTTGGGTATTGCCCAAGATCTTGGTCGATGATCGATGGGATTTCACTGGCCAAAAAGCACTCCGGATAAGCGTTCATCAGATTATTTTTTTTTTTTTAAAAGATTGCTGATTAATTATTTATATTAAGGTTTTTTTGTTCGCACATGAGTATTGTAGATGTACGTAAGCCACATATTATTTGATCGTTTTTCGTATATCTTCATTTTTATACTGTTTTTGATACAAACTGATTAAGCAAGTTCATGAAATTGAATAGAAAATTGAATCAAGGGTAGGTTAGGTAAGGGTGATAGGCTGCAGGTGAAGAATCACTTGTACCAGATAAGGTCCTTTGCGATGCCACCAGGATCTGTATTTCACCAGAAATACTACCCGTAGAATTAACCGGAGCTTGCTATGAAGCGTTGGAGGCTATCTATGCTGATGTCAGCCAGTTCACTTAGGGGCTGTTTTTCAGTTGAAGGCAAAAGATTCCAGGGATTTTATCGCGGCCTGGCTATCAGTAAAAATTGTGATATCCCGAGAGGATAGTACATTATACTTCAGCCACGATAGGACTTCCTTGATAGCCATTATCTCGGCTTGGAAGACCTCCTTTCCCGTCAACCCTATTACCTAACCTAGATGGACAAGTGGTAAAAGGTGTTTAGCGACAATAACAGATTTGGCCAAACCAGAATCTGAAACGCTCTTAGAATTGAGTTTCTTTCAACAGGTTAATTGGTGTCATAACGGGACACTATTTAAAACGCAAGCATGCAAACAAGGCCACAACTTATGTGACCTGGATGTTGATGGGTGTGATTAAGAGCATAGGATTTCAAATCCATCCTGTGGAGTTCAGAAAGGGTTTCCTTTTCATGTGTGTTGTTGCCTAAGGCAGTGGGGGTTGCACGGAATACCTATGTAACTTGGAAGAGTGTGGACCAATTGGCCAGTGCCCGTGCTAATTGTTATAATTTTTACTGTCTCAGTGCGGACTGTGTTGATTAAGTTTTTCGTCCTGTTTTTATTATAGGATACGGCACAGGTTTTTTTGTCTTTTCCACCTAGACTTGGCAATAGAGAGAGTGTCGCCTAGGCTAAGTATCTTGCAGGCCTCTCTAATCGCTAGTACCTCCACCTGGAAAACACTTGAAGAGTCTGGAAGGCGGTACGATTTGGATACGTTCAATTTCGCTGAGAAGACACCTGCTTCAACACAATTCTCCATCTTGGAGCCATCGGTGAAGATCGATACATAGAATCTCGATAGAGGTAGGTTATTGTTCCTTGGAAGTAATTGATGGGCCTTCCAGCGTTGATGGGACCCGCTAGGCCATGTTGAGCGGATGAACACAAATGTATTCCATTCCACCCCTGAAATCACTTTTAGAAAAAAAAAGTGCCAATTGAAGTCTCAATTTCGAGAAATCACACCTCCAGGAAATCTGTTAAGCAATAGAGCCATTGTTTTACCAGCTCTGTGGCATGTGGCGCTGTCTTGCTGAAAATAAACGTTCTCGTCCATAGCATTAATTTCAGACAGCAAAAAAATGTCGGTAACCCAATCCATTCACTGAAAGAGTCACACCAGCATTAGTGTCGTAAAAATATGGCCCAATGACACCGCCAACCCAAAAACCGCACCAAAATGTCACTCGTTGTGGATGGAGAGATTGTTCTACTATCATATTTCTCTTGGGTTTTCGAAGCCCCAGATGCGACAAATGGAACTAAGCCTCATCACTCAGAATAATTTTGTGTAAAAAGTCATGATCTTGTTCATTCATGTCCAGCACTCAATCAGCCAAAGTACGGCGTTTTGCCTGATCTGCTGGCTTCAATTTTTGTGTCAACTGAGTCTTATAAGCATTTAAAGGCTTTTTATGCCAATTCCTGTAATCGTCTCAAAATGGACACACCTGGGTTTTCAGTCAGACTCTCAGCTACGGCCGCGATATTTTTAGCTGACCTTGCCTTGGAGTCTTCACATCACTAACCAGTCCGCGACGTTCAAATTTATCAATTTAATTCTCAATAGCTGTGCGAGAAGGCGCTTGATGATGACTAAAACGTACGAACTTTACGAAACATTTTCGCGATATTTTCACTATTTCAACACGTTGTGCGAGTGTTTATCGATCCATATTTAATAACTTGCTAGTTTATCAAAAGTCATCGCAATGATAGTTGAATGTTGACAGTTCAACAATGGCGCGAAATTTAAAATGGCACCCCTTACTACCTTCATATAGGTAAATTACTTAATTGAATTTGTTTATTTCTGACGATTCCTCTCTGCTTTTGTTTGTTCGTCATAAGGACATGATGAATATTTAAAATTGTAAAAAGTAGCAAATTATATAAGCCTCCCATTATAGATATAATTGAATGACCACTTAACATAACAAATATTTATATTTACATTATAAATTCCCACTTTAAATTAATGTAATGTAATTTAAATGTTATGTTATCGGTTTGATAAATTTATTTATAAAAACTTAGTGTGACGTTTTCTACATTTGTTCAACAAATCACATCCGCCTGTTTTGGACAATGGCCATAAGTGGGCGATAAGCGTACAATTTTATCTTATCTGTTGTCGACTTTCGAATATGCTAAGTAAAGATTTGGTTCTTAGAATCAATCAAATTAAATAGCCTATCTGGTACGGAACTTGGCTTAATTAGGTTTAATCTTAACAATCGTCGAACGAAAATGACATGATATTCTGCGCATTAATTTTATTTTTTTATGTTATGCAATACTCACCTACCTGCTTACCTCCACACTTACTTTGGGTTTATGTGGCTCAGTGGTTCGTAGTGAATTTTTAAACATCAAGGTTTATTTTATTGAGTACCTTACCATTTCCTTTTGTCTAAATCTAAGCTAATTACTAAACTTTAAATTCAGGACAAATTAATTACTTATCAAGCCAGCGACCTTTGGAGGGTCTGAGCCTAAGCGAATGCCGCTCTCCATTCTTCACGGTTCCAGGCACGCTGCTTCCAGTTTACTAGACCAATGTTTCTGGCGTCCGCGATTGCCTGATCTTTAAACCAAAGGTTCGGTCTTCCTTTTCTTCGTGAACTAGATGGCTGGGATTCAAAGATTCTCTTAGCTGAAGCATTCTCGTCCATTCGCTCGATGTGGCCGACCCAGTGCAGTCGACGGATTTTTGCCTTCCGGATAACATCCACATCTTTGTACTGCTCGTAGAGTTCGCGGTTATATCTTCTCCTCCATTCGCCCTCCTCACAGACAGGACCAAATATTCGACGTAAAATTTTTCTTTCGAAGGATCCCAAGATCTGCTCCGCTGCCTTTCTTATATCATCAAGCATTCAGCTCCATAAGGCAAGATCAGGTTTTTGTAGAGCATGATTTTGGATCTTCGAGTTGGGATTTTGGACGCTAGTTGTTTGGACAAACCGAAGTAGCAGCGGTTGCCTTAGGTTATCCTTTGTCGAATCTCCACTAGGGTGTCATTTATGGAGTTTATATTAAGTAATTAATTTATTACTCTTTGAGATTCGTACATTGCAGAAACGGTGGAATATAGATGGGAATTGCACTTTCAGATCATGAAAAACTTGACCGAGTTCAACACTGGCCTCCTATGAACAGGTGTTGCGTCAATATTTTATTAAAAAGTACATATGAACATACTTATGAATATAAAATTATCGTGGCCGCATTACCATTGCCCATTTGAAACCAGATATACTTACGTGGTACGGTTAGGCTAGGTTAGGTTCAAGTGTCTGCTAACTAAAGTCACTTAGACCAATGATAGGTCCATTGTGATACCATATAAATCTTTGGAAGATTCTCCTTACCTACTCCTTCAACCAATTGGAGCTTGTAATGAAGCGAAGGAGGTTTCTGACATCAGTGTTTATCGGATCGCCTAAGTCGTTAAAGTAGCATTCTCCTCAGTGGAGCCTTCCTTTGCGGGAAAGAGCTGGGCAGCTACAGAGAAGGTGGGGAATGGTTTCCTCTTCCTCTTCGTCCATGCAGCTCTACAAAAATCCTTGCTGCATGCTTGCCCATTAGACAGTGTCCTGTGATGACACCTATTACAGTTCTGATATGGGAGACCCACATAATAGCCAAGCGCGAAACCACAAAAACCTAAAATCCCCAAACGCGCGCACTGTCCTGCAATTACCGCTCCACTTTTCTGCTCTATTCCTTGCTTGGCGAAGGCGATATAAGGCCATAACTCGAAATATAGCAAAAACCTGTTGCTCCTAACCGATTTTAGACATAAAAGGACCGGAGTAGCAAAGCGGTGCAAAACAGGTTCCCACCATGGGGATCTGTTTAAGGATTTTGTGTTTGAGGATTTTCGATTTGGGGTTAGGGTACCCAACCCTCTGATATGCGATCTGCTGAGAGAAATTATATTCTTAGAGCCTTCCAGTTCCAATTTTGGCCAAATTGGGTTTGTCGCTGACTGTTCGAGAATATCTACGACGTTTTTCTTTAGGCCAAGAAAAGACTTCTTTAATCGCCACTATTTCCGTCTGGAACATACTATGATTCGGAAGACGGAAGGACAAATTAAATTAAGCCTATCAGAGAAAACCCCCTCCTTTAAGGTTAAAGATTACTCTGGCTCTTTCAATACGAGCAAATGGATAGAATGAAGCTTCAAACTCGATGGAAACTTTCTCCTGGCCTTAGATATGAACCTGACTGCTCCAGCAGTGTCGAAAGTGGCACGCGAAAGACCCCAAAAACCGGTTTTTTTTTCAATGACCCCGGACCTGCTCGGATAGCATGCAGTTTTTCTTCTCGTCTTTCCTTTAATTTACTTTGGCGAATCGATAGAATGGAGCTTCAAACTCGATTGAAACACACTCCCGGCCTTAGGTACACAGCCTGGCTGCTCCAACAGCGTCGATAGTGGCACGCGACAGAACTAAAAAAAAACGACAAGTCCACCCCGGACTGTAGGTCCACCTTAAGTAAGTAAGAATATAAGCTGCGAAAAACAAAACGCGACAGGAGTATCTTAAAAATCACGCAAGGAGGCAACGGCGCAATACTAGCAGGGACAAGCCTTTGCATAGGCAGCGGCAAGTGACGAATGGGTATTATCTACATGGGAACGGAAGAAAGTGATAACAAGTGCTATTTTAATGGCCTTAGACCCCAATGCCGGTGAAACCGGTTTGATGGGTGTATCCTTTGAGACTTGGAGAGATTAGAGTGAGACCTGAAAACTATTTACGAATTGGAATCGGGTTATCGGTAAGACACCCTGTTCAAGCAGTTCTGCTTTTGTATTTACATACATATGCGAACCGCAGTTTATGTCTTTCCGGATTAGGCCATGTCAAATGGCACTGCCGCGGATATATCTATAGCCATGGAAGGATCTCAGGTCCTATGAACGGCTAGAAAGAGAGAGAGAGAGCACATTAAAAGCAGAGGTCGAAGCTTGTTTCCTGAACTTTACAGCAAGTATTGACTCTTTCAAGATGCTTAGGACATTGTTGAATCTCTTTTCAATTCTAAAAGCACAACTATTTTTATCAAATTTTACACATCGCGTGTAACTTCTCGAGAATTTCGAAAAAAAACTCGAAATACACTCATGAGCTGCTTGTGTGTGCATATTCCATGAAAATAGCCATGACCACGTTCGCGCAAACGAATTTTTGAAAACCGTAAACGCACGTGAGGTGAGCTGTTTAAAGTGCGCAGATAAGAGTGCGTTTTCTTGCCCTGCTATTTTTAAATATTACACCAATCGGAACCAATGCGTAAGTTAATTGTTCGCATTCAATTGTTTGATTAGATAAAAACGAATTTTAATGTTGTTTTCCCAAAAGACACAAGATTAAATTACTTTAGCCATGGCACTTTATTTCACAATATTCAACTAAAATTGTAAACCTGTCGTTGACTGAATATAGGGCAGGAACGATGTCAATCTAGCGTAACCAGAAGGGTAACCTTCAGTGCACATATCCTGTGCCACGAAGGAGTTTATTCCAATTTGGTAATAATTTCCACTTGAATTTAGAGTTATGAGTGGTCCACCTGAATCGCCACTGCAAATACTTTGATCGCTGCCGTTGGCACCTTGCGCACACATTGTCGATGCTATAACTATTTCGCTGCCAAACTCAGCAAGGCACACCGAGTTGTCAATTATATCCACCGTCGCGCTGAGCAAAACACTAGAGAATTCAAGATCCTCATCATCTGTGTATCCATAGCCAGCGATGACGGCAGTAGCTCCTAGAAAATTATTAGTAGAGGACGATGACACGAGGTTGATTGGTTGAATAGTGCTTGTAAAGGTCAGTGACTCTGGTAACTGAATCACTGAAACATCATTGTTCAAATTATCTGGATTATATTGCGGATTATAAAACAGTTGAGTAGAAGTCATTGATACACTGTATGTATTTATATCAATGGTTCCGAAGATGAGGAAAATTGAAGTAAGTCCATAAGTACAGTGTGCTGCAGTCAATACCCAATCGGGAGAAATAATCGATCCACCACAGAGAAGATCATCGGATGCATCTTTCTTAAGAATCACTTGCCATGGAAGTGCACCAGTCGGAACTGGAGTACCACCGATAATTCTATTTTTCTACAAAAAGATTAAAAAAATAAGAAAATGATATTTGTATAAAGTTGAGCTTTCGGAACTTACAACAAGCTCTGCCGAAGCAGCGCTTAATATGGTGAAATAGATGAATACAATCAAAAACATCCAATCCATTGTCTACCACCTTCGGAGTACACAATTAAACTAAGGTACGTGGTGCAGTAGGCGAACATTTGTTTGAAGAAAGATAAGGCGACTGAAGATAAGATTGTTGTTGAAGGTGGTCATAAGTATATGTACTTATATCAGAAGTAATAACTAATAAATCGTTTGATTGCTTCCGATAAAAGTGGAAGTGTTCAAAATGCACTTTTAGTCACATTTAGGATTTTCACGGTAAAGTGAGTTAGATAAAGAAAATCTCGACTATAAACGGAGATTATCTTAGAAAGGTCCAACAATGGGCTTATTTGTGCATAAGTGCAGCACTTCTTACAACATCCCATCAGCACTGGCTACTTAGTTTCGTCTGATATCTTGGGCAGACCAACGGCAGCTACTCCAGCCGTTCGACTTGAATCAATTTCATAGTGATCCACTAAAGATGTTGACCACGCCTCTTTTTTGAAGGATTTTAGGATCTCCTCAGAAAACACAAACTACACCACACCCAAGCTAAATTCAAAAAAAAAAATACCTAGTCACCATTACCTCCTGCTTATTTTGGGAGGAATATGTGTTTCTGGAAGATAATTCAAACCACTTCTACAACGACCGACGACGGGTCAAAAATCAATGACAGTGTAGGTGTAGGTAGAGGTGTTTTCTCTGACAGGCTTAATCTCAGCTTCTCTTTCCGTCTTCCAAAACATTGTAGCATGTTCCAAGCGGAAATATTGGCGATTTAAGTAGTCTTATTTGCGTATATGTATGTGTATCTTTTCGGACGGTCCAGCAGCAATCAGGTCCTCGGGATCATTTTTCCCAAATTTGTTAGTAGCTCTAGATTGACGATCATCTCTTATAAAGATCGCGAAGCATTTCAATATTGATCTTTGTTGGGTGCCGGGACATAGAGATATTCCAAGGAACTGTAAGCCTCACGTACTCGCTGTCTAATAGACAAGCATGCAACAAGGCTTTGAATACATTCAAACGATTATTTGTAGAAGCTGCATAAACAAAGAGGAGGAGGAAACCATTCACCACCTTCTCTGTAGCTGCCCATCTCTTTCCCGCAAAAGAAGGATCCAGCTATGAGAAATCTACTTTAACAACTTAGGCGATCTGATAAACACAGATTTCAGAAGCCTACTTCGCTTCATTTGAAGCTCCAATTGGTTCAACGAGTAGGTGAAGAGAATCTCTTCAGATCCTTATGGTATCATGATAGACCTATCATTGATCTAAGTGTGCTGGATTTAGCTGGCAGCCATTTCAACCTAGCCTAACTTAACCATTTAGGTATGTAGGATCGTTTATTTAATATTTGTTTGTCACAATTCACAATCAGAAAGTTTGTATTAATTTATAAATAAGAAAGTAAAGAAAAAGAAGAAAATTGAGTGAAATGAGCGTTATGCTATGCAAAGAAGTCGACACAATAGAGATAAAATGACAAGTCGAAAAGTTGTAGCCAAGGAGATAAGATCGACAAGCTAAAACGGTTTTTTTTTTTCCTTTTGCCATTGATCATTTTAATTTTGTTTATAAATGAACCTGTCGGGTTTTGTTTTTTTTTTTTGGATTGCGTGCTTTTATTAACTGATATCTGAAAGAAATCCCCTCGAGTCCTACATTTTGATTAACCAAAGGCATCATGAAGCAACAAAATTCAACAGGTTTTATTATTTTTCAGATTACATCTTATTTTATCCAAAATCGTGGCTTCTCCTTCGGCATCAGCGATGTAACTCCAAGCTCTAAGCTACTCGAAGAAAAGCAGAAACTTCTTGAAAAAGGCTACCGCAAATGTGACGAATACATCATTCAAATGAAAAAGGGAACTCTACAGTGTCAGCCAGGTTGTACTCCGGAGCAGACTCTCGAGGCTGTAATGTTGCGTGAACTATCCAGCATTCGTGAACAGGCAGCGAAGGCCTGCTTTCGTGAACTGCATCCTACTAATAGTGCACTGATAATGGCACTTTCCGGCTCAAAAGGATCAAATATTAACATCTCCCAGATGATTGCATGTGTAGGTCAACAGGCTATTAATGGAAAACGAGTTCCAAATGGATTTGAAGACAGAGCATTGCCACATTTTGAGAAGTTCTGTAAGAACCTGAACATAGATATCATTTTTAAGTTTTAACCGTTGATTTCCTCGTTTTTTTTAGCAAAAATTCCTGCAGCTAGAGGTTTCGTCCAAAATAGTTTTTTCTCTGGCCTAACACCGACTGAGTTCTTCTTTCACACAATGGCTGGCCGTGAAGGTTTGGTTGATACCGCCGTGAAAACTGCTGAAACAGGATATCTGCAGCGGCGATTGGTTAAGGTAAATCTTTCATTGTTCAATTGCAGCTCTTTTGTTTAATATCTTCTTTTTTTTTTCAGTGCCTTGAAGATTTAGTTGTTCATTATGATGGTTCTGTTCGTAATGCAATAGGCGAAATCGTTGAACTTATCTACGGTGGTGATGGCTTGGATCCAATTTTCATGGAAGTGAAGAATAAACCAGTAGATTTCGTACGTCAATTGAATCACTTGCGAGCCGTTCATCCATTTAGAGAAGAAGAATCCCTTAAGTCAACAGAAATAGAACCATTTGCTAGGAGTGTCTTGAAGGAAAATGAATTCATAAACAGCCGACAGGACTTTAAAAATGAAATTCTGTAAGTATGAATCTAAAAACTGTTTTTTTGTTTGTACTTAAAATTAAATCTCTACTTCTAGAGCTTTTATTGACAAAGTTAGCAAACGTATCGGGGAAACTCAAGAGCGATATAAAAATCATCGAAATTTAGCCAATGAGATTGATCGATTCAGTAAGGGACAAATACAAATGTTTTTGCGTTGGGTAAATGACAAGTATAACCGTGCGGTCACAGAACCTGGCACGGCGGTTGGTGCTGTAGCAGCACAGAGTATTGGTGAGCCAGGAACACAAATGACATTAAAAACTTTTCATTTTGCTGGTGTGGCGTCGATGAATATTACTCAGGTGAGTCCAGAAATAATCTCTGCTTTTATAAAATACTATTTCTATGCGTAGCTAAATGGCTACATATTTGTGTAATTGCGATAAACTTTGGAACCCGTGAACAGATTTCGATGCGATTTTCACCTACTTTCAAATTTTTAATTTATTTCAAAGAAGACTTTACGTGCGCACATACTTCCAGTTTCTATGTAATTTAGCACACTTGCATTCTGTTACTAAATGCTAAAACGTAAAAGTACATAGCTAAACGCTCTTGACTGACAAGGTCTGGCGAAACTGCTGAAGACAGACAGGCTCGGCTCGAGAATAATCGGGATCAGACGTCAAAACGCAAGGCTGAAGATACTCCTGAAAAGCGGGCAACTCGACTGAAGACCGCACGACTTCGCGACTTGTGAATTAAGCAAGTAGAGACGCCTTACCAAAGGGAGGAGCGCATGAATAGATTATGTACCCATGAGTTTGGGGGTCCAAAACTCTGCACAACAAAGACATGCTTACTTGCAAAGACACCGTTCACATGATGTTCAAGATAGGGCATCCGAAACAGACGTTAAAAAGGAAGTTCATCTGCAAAAATTGCGTGCACACAATTCTCAGACACGAGAATTAGAAACAATTAAAAAAAAAACAGACTGAAAAATTTGCAGGTTTTCGTGTCTCTGGCTCAAGAAATCAAATAACCAGAGGAAAGAGAAGGTAGCCTGGAAGTAAAGCGTGTCTGTTGTTCTTCCCGAACCAGATAAGCGACAGCTGCGCACAGAGGGAGGTGCGCTTAGCTGCAACATGCGTACGGACTCAACTGCGCTGGGCTAATAAACAAAGTTCTGGGTTTTCCTATGACCATAACCGTCGACTACGCCGGTAATTCTACGGTAAATTTTGGGCGCATTCAATAAAATGTGTAAACACTGTAGCTCTGTAACCAGGAAAGACGAATCTAATGCAATTTGCTGCTCGAACGGTAAAATTCATTTGAATGACATTGCTGATTCATTCAAAGTCAAAAAAGTAAAGTGTATCATCTGGCCGGCAGTTTTCTTCAACGAACGGGCAAATGCTGGTTGCAACAAAATTGCTAACCTCGATTTCAATTTGGTCAGTTCACTGCAGAAGATGCTGCATGAGCAGAATGCCATCGTTAGATCGTTCGTTATTGCCATTGAACAGGTACCGCTTAGCGAGCATTTTGAGGTTTTGACTTATACAGACAAGACTCACGCCATCCAGCATCGCGCCGACGATATCCTTTGCTAATTTTATTGCGATCTATCTTATCCCCACTTTGTCCTGCCACGACTCGCCACGGGTGTCGGGTATTGCAGCTAGTAAAAGAAAATAGTGGTAGCGAAATGCTGTGTGGCACAACATTAGATGGTTATCAGTGGATCCTTACTGTACAATTGAAAAACAAAAACTATGCAGCAAGACAACCCATAGAGACCATTTGTGATGTAGGTCTTATATTCCTTTTTACCCCCCTCTTACGATCCTAAGCCATCATGCTAAGCAGTTAAACGTACTAACCACGACGACCACAAAACAGAAGCGAGTGAATTAAAGGCTATGTAGTGAATTACATAAGAATACATTTTATTTCAATCTCCTGATAAAACTTGTTAAAGCATCTATTTAAATACATGTACATTTTTATTTGTCACTAGGGAGTCCCACGTATTGTGGAAATTATTAACGCCACCAAAACTATTTCAACCCCAGTTATAACTGCTGAAATAGACAACAATACTAGTATGGAGTTTGCCCGAAAAGTCAAGGCGCGGATTGAAAAGACAACCCTAGGAGAAGTAATACTTATACCAAACATACTTGGAAATGTAGGACCAATTTTGAATTCATTTATTTTCCATAGATTTCATCGTACATCGAGGAAGTTTACAAACATAACGACTGCTTTTTAGTCATCAAGCTTGACCTGAATCGCATCAAAGTACTGGGACTTGAAATCAATGCTGAAACTATCCGATACTCGTAAGTATAACTGAATCTAATCTAAACAAGAAATAAAGCAAACATCATCTTAGCATCTGTACTTCCAAACTTCGTGTGAAACCTGCTCTCGTAGACATAGTCGGCTCCTCAATACTAATTGTCCGAATTGATAGCACTAAACATGGTAGTACCTTAAATGCGGAACTCCAACGACTAACCACATCCATTCAAAATGTTGTTGTTGCTGGTCTATCGAACATATCACGCGCTGTAATTGCTGTCGATGATACTGTACTACCACATACGTACAAGCTATGTATTGAAGGAGCCGGTCTTCGGGATGTTATAGCCACATACGGTGTAGTAGGTAATAAAACAAAAAGCAACAACATTTGGGAGGTCTATAACACACTGGGAATAGAGGCAGCCCGAACAACTATTATGACTGAGATTACCGATGTGATGGAGGGTCACGGCATGAGTGTGGATCATCGACATATCATGCTACTAGCCAGTCAGATGACTAGCCGGGGTGAAGTATTAGGAATCACCCGACATGGCTTGGCTAAAATGAGAGAGAGTGTTTTCAATTTGGCTTCGGTAAGTTGAAACCTAAATTAAGTTTTATATTCCCTTACCCCTTCAAAATGTGCATTCCTACTTTTGTTTACTTAACTTTCCTCTTTATAATATTAGTAGAGTATTAGTTTTTTGGTAAACAAACCAACAACTAGTCTGTAATTGATAAAACATGAAAAGTCTACAAACCTATATTTTGTCTAGGCCAGCAGACGGTTCAACTGTTGCTGTGACGAATGACAAAATATACTTACGAGTTATTTGCTTATCTGTACTATGTTTTCTTTTTAGTTTGAGAAGACCGCTGATCATCTGTTCGATGCTGCTTACTATGGCCAAACAGACGCTGTTGATGGCGTTTCAGAGAGAATTATTTTAGGAATGCCAGCCGCAATTGGAACTGGACTATTCAAGCTAATCCACAATCACAAGGACAGAGATCTACCGTCATGTGATTTACCATTCTTTAAATTAATAAGCTAAAATGTATAAAATTGTACATATATTCTAAATAGTCGTACTTTGGTTTAAATAAATACAAAATTCTAATACATTGGTCCATGGTTTTGTACTCTTTGAACGGCTGCAGTCGTATGCTGTTGATGTGACAAATGATTCCCCTGCTGATGCTGCTGTTGTTTTTGTTGCATTTGCTTTTGTTGTTGCCGAACAAGTTCTTCCATGACTTCATGATTGTACGTTGAATGTAACATGAGACCTAGAACTCCGGCTCTTGATGCCATTGTAGCTCGGGTTTGTCTTTCTTGTTCCAGCAGCTCATCCATTTTTAACCACTGACGTACCCGCTCTAAATCGATCTCAGCGCGACGAATTTTCTCCCAAACGTAATGCTTGAAACAATTTTTCTTGGGTGCTCGACAAAACTCGCCGGTCAGGTTAAAGACATTCGACACTAGAGGACAACCGCACACATCATTGTCGCTTACTTTTGCGTCTTTGCAATGTTCAGGACACAGTACACGTAATCTCTTGCAGTAAGTCTTACTGGCAGGATTATAGAAGTCGCAAAACATCGAGTTGCCTTCGATGCGTGTTTTGAATATGCTGCCGAAGCTCGCTTGACTCTCATACTTGTTAAAACATTTCTCCATATGTTTGATAGCAGTGCGCGAATGGATTTCATGACCGCAGGTTATACAATACATTGATTGCTCATCCTCTACGTCAGAGTTATCTTGTGCCCGGGGATCGAGTGTACAATGTCGCGCTCTTTCTACAATCAAGTCTAGTTCGTTATGGCGTTTATCTAGTTCAGCGAGAGCGAAACGGACAACAGCTTGTTTTGCTCGTACCTGATCTAGTTGTTTTTTGTTTTCTTCTTCAGCGCGACAACGCGAGAGACCCCATTCTTGAACACGCTGTGGGAGAACCTGTCAAGAAAATCAATTATTAAATTGTACTTCATTCGTTATTAAACAATATAAACGAGATTCACAAAAAAGAAAGATTAATCGACATCCACATTCGCACCAAACTAAACCCACGGGCAGATCTGTAGAGAAAGCATGAGGCGATCACGAAGATATAAAATTCCATGCATCCTGGATATTGAAGAGGTCTTTAACAATATGGAACTGAAAGCCATACGACAGACACTAGAACTGGGTGGTCACAAAACACAAGTCATGGTCTTAGTTGTAAACAATATTTTAATGAAACTAAAGCGGAGTGGAACAAAAGTGATAGCCTACGCCGACGATCAAGTCGTGCCAAAAAATCGTCTGGGCATTAACCCCCGTAAAACAGAACCTGGTTCTTTTTTTCATGAAAGTGGTGATGCCAACATTCGAGCTCCCCGTACTAAATGGAATACAGCTCCAAATTTCGAAAAAGGCCGAGTACCTTGGCTGCATATTAGACCGCAACTTTAGCTGTAAAGAAAACACTCAAGAAAGAACAAGGAAAGCACCTATCGTCTCGAAAGCATGTAATAGAATCTTTGGGAAAAAAATGGAAAGAAAATCCGTCATAATTCATTGAATGTATACGGCTCTCATTTAGCCAATTTAAACCTACGGGTGTCTGATCTGGTGGCTAGTTGCAAAAAAAACTATTAACCTTAAGACACATAAGAAATCCAGCGATTAGCATCAGCAGCCCTCGAAATGATACTTTCACTTTTACCGCACAGCGTATACACTAAAAAAAAACAAATGGCAGAAAAGAGCGTCCTACGACTAGAAGCATCCGTATTTTTAAAAAGGGCCTAATAGATCACACTAGTATCACTAGATGGGCGAACGAAAGAAAGGTAATTAAACCCGACAATACATCCCTTTTCACCAACCAGCGCTGAGATCAAACCAAGAACAACTATTGCCAATTCCAACTATTGAATAGCAAAGCCCTCTTTTGCACAACTAAAGTGACGAATCTGGAGGCAGCTGGCCAACAATCAAGCTGGTTGGAGACCCTTGTAGACTGACGCCAAAAGCTACCCGGACTGTAGTGCCACCTTAAACTACAAACTACTGCGCACATTTTGGGACTATTAAATGCAATTGAAGATAAATTTACAAATCATCGGATAACATGACTTAATAACATGTGAAACACATCTGACTACATACACACCTATCAACCACGTCATCCTGTCACTACATAGGTTTAATAAATGCGGTAATAGTTGCCGCCACTTACCTGAAAAATCCTATTAGTGGCTAAAAGAACTCCACAATCATCACTACAATACTTTGATTGTGGCCTAGCATTCTTTTTGCAACCTGGGCCGTAGCAATGCCGCAATCCTTCCAACTCAGGATTAATGAAAATCTCTGGACTTAACGATCGCTTTCTTTTCCTTGAACGGTCCTTGGTCAACTTGGGTTTTATTTTTTTCTGCTGCTGTTGCTGTACACACTGCCGCCTCTCGCAACGTGGTTTATGTCCTACTCTAATTAGACAATTTTCGCAAGTGCCGCAATTGGTTGCCTTACATCCTTCGCAAATCCCACACCGCAAAGTCTTTAATTCCGTTGGTGGTTTATCTTTCGGTTTCTTTTTAATTGGCTCATTTATTATCGCACCAGCTGGAACTGCAGTTTTCTCCACTGGAACCACACGAAACACCGTCTGCAAACTTGGGTCTTCTTCCTTGCACTTTTGGCAATAGTAGTGCTTAATGTGTTTAGCTTCCTTTTCAGTGATATTTATACAATCACCATGATACCATTCCTCACAACCGTCGCAACCACTATAATAGATACATCTTAGAAAACATAACATTACAAAACCTTTTATACTTATGGACATACATCATAAATCTGGAACAATCGGAAGACCGACAAATGCAATAAGCTTGTCCATCCTGTTTCATGATTGTTGCGATTTTGCTCTTCCGCTCTGGCAAATCGAACTCTCGAGCGATCTCCTCTTTCTAGCGACGCAAAATTTAACAAACATAATTTAATTTATAGAAGCCACAGCAGAACATGTACTTTTTTGTTCAACTTACCGATTTCTTATATTTCTTCTTCTCACTCATATTTAAAGATATTTATTGAATACAATTTAACAAAATCTAGAAGCCCACGAAATAATTATCAGAAAACAAAGATTAAAACTTCAAATTGGGTCTATAACAGATGACGAATATTTTTGTTTTTTTGACACAAGTCTTGATTGTTTAAAGTTGCGTTCAGCGCCTCGTGAAGATGAATTTCACTGAATGAAGCATTTTCTGTTATGTTTTTAAAATAAGCAATTTTCAATAAAAAACATAACAATAAAGTGCCTACTCACTGAAAACCACAAAACTGATGTTGACTCCTGGTTATGCTGACATCAGAGGCAACGAGCTCGCAGAAGAAGGTGCTAAATTCGGTAACAAAGCGCCAGTCTAGTCTATCTACACAATGCTTACACCAAGATGGACCTTATCAAATGCATAAAAAAAGGGTAATTATAGGTGATCTAACGGATTGAAGAACATACCAATACCACTACACAAAAACCAACGCCACAAAATTGCACCCTGCTTTCCCACAAACAGTCCGACTCCGGCTAGGCCACACTTCAGCCACCTACCACCACCTAAAAAAAGATCCTCCACCACCTTCGCTACCTGCCACACTGGTATAAATCTTCAACATCTGCTTCAACACTGAATACGAGTAATTCAAATATTAATGAACCCAAACAAACGTAAAATCGAAAGAATTAATCAATTTAATCAAAAACAAGCATTGAGCTAAAATTCAATTTAAGCTAAGTAACTATCAGCTATTAGCTCAAAATGTTTCGATTTAACATAAAGAGATTGGCATCACTTTTTCGTTAAACCCGATCAAATTTCCCCTAGAAAAAAACCTGTACTTGACAGACGATTGACAGTTTTCAGATTTTCTCTTGTTCAGCTCTCTCATATCTACTTTGAGTGTATTTTTTTTTCTCGCACATAGCAGTGTTTTTGTTATTTCTACGTCTGTATCAAAAATAAGAAAATAATCTGAATCTGCGCAGGATTTAAACTTTTTTTTAGAAAATAAAAACAGCATACGAGAACCAGGGCACACGAAAAATAGCGGAGGAACCAAAATTATACTCCCCTTCCATTGTTCCCTGTGTTGAACAAACAAAGCAAAACAAAGAAAGAAGAAAAGGAATTATCAGTTCATTAATCCAAAACAGGAACAAAAATGGACGCCTGCTTGTCCGTCGAAAAAGAACTTGACCGCGTTATCACGAAATTCACAGGAATTCGTGAATACAGTGATCTTGTTATTACCGAAGTAGCTGAGCGTTTAAATGAAATTAAAGACGCCCTGGGCGAGGATGGCCAATCAAGTGATACAGGTTTGGCTGAGGAGCAAATAAAACTCATTACCGAGGCACTATATAAAACTAATGAAAAATTACAACGCATTTCGGCGGACCACCGAGAATTGCACGGCACCGTGAGTAAGGTTGGTAAAGTGGTTGACAAGAATTTCGTTTCTGATTTTACGGCGACAACAAGGACTGATGCACTGCAGGATGAACAAAATATGCTGCTTCTGAATAAAGTAATGGCAAAGCATTACTGCCGACAAGGCATGGACGACGTAGCACAAACGCTAATTAAGGAGTCTGGCATGTCTGAGGAAACGGCCCAAGAGGTCTTCGAATCGGAGAGTAGCTTCGCCGAGATCTATAAGATTTGGAAGTCAATTCAAAATCATGATTTGGGACCAGCTCTCGAATGGACTGCACGTTTTTCAAACGAATTGATTGAGAAGAATTCTTCACTGGAGTTCAAGCTGCACAAATTAGCTTTCTTACAGATAGTGTCCCGTGGTATGGAGGCACAAGGCGAGGCAATCGCATACGCACGCAATAATTTCAACAAATTCGTCGATCGCTTCGGCAGTGAAATACCCAATCTGATGGGAACATTCATTTATCTACCAAATGGCATTGAAAATTCACCGTACAAACATTTGATTTCTCCTGAAATGTGGACAGAAGCATCGTATATATTTTTAAAAGACGCTTGCCACACACTTGGCATTAGTAAAAACTCAGCATTATCCGTGGTTATAAATGCCGGATGCACTGCTTTACCTGCCCTTCTAAACATCAAACAGGTATATACGTGATTGTTTTCCCTTTTAATTCATGTTTAACGATGATTATTCTATTTCAGGTAATGTTATCACGTCAAGTACTCAGCATATGGAGCGGTCGCGATGAACTGCCAATCGAGATCGATCTAGATCCTGAGTATCGTTACCATTCGATATTCGCATGCCCAATATTGAGACAGCAGACATCCGAAGACAATCCGCCAAAAAAATTGACTTGCGGACATGTAATATCTAGTGACGCTTTGCATAAGTTGAGCAATGGTCCGATACTTAAGTGTCCGTACTGCCCAGTGGAACAGAATTCAGACGATGCAGTCCGAATTTGGTTCTAGAGGGCACTAGAAATTGTGCTTTTGTTATTTCTACGTTTAGTAATATTTTTTTGTTTTTTTGCTTTTCATAATCGGTCCCACCCAGCGGTTTGGGTGTTCTTTTTGGATCTTTGAATAATTTATACAGAAAAGCGCTTTAGACTTAATATTATTCGATATATTAAAACTGTTCTCTTTTTTTTTTTTTTGTGTATACATTAGTCAAATCTAATAATTCGATTAAAATATTTAAACACAATACCCTTAATAAAATATATATAAACAGAACAAAAGAGATTTATAATTATTCAGGTTCTTTTAAGAACTCTACATACATAACATGAATATTTCTTCAAAAACCGGATCATTTCTAATAAATAGACTAGCAAGTCAGGTTGGTGTGAGACTGCTCGGGAGACTGCTTATTTTCGGTCATTTTCTGAGGTACTGAACTATATTTGAACTTATTTAAGGTGGCAGGTTGGACCTTGGCCCCAACCACCGAGCGTCTCCAGACAGCTCGATCTTTAGCTACTGCCTCCAGCTTCGCACGTTAAGTTAATACAGGTGTCCTTCCATTTGCATGCGGCACCTGAGTCGCCGTCTTCCCCTACTGCACCGTTCTAGCTAAGGCAAAGTCGCTGTATAATCCGTACAGTTCGTCGTTGAATCTCATTCTTCACTTACCATCTATGCCAACGGAACCGAAAATTTATCTCTCAAAACAGCCAAGAGCAACCTCATCCATTTTTGACAAAGTCCATGCATCTGCGCCATAGTGCAGATTTGGCATACTTGAGGTCTTGCAATTGTTGACAGTATATACTTGGTCTTGCCCACATTGACAGTTAAACTCATCTTTGCAGCATAGCAGCAATATAAACGCGACAGCGACTGAATTCTACAGACACAATCAACGGTGAAATAAAAATCCCGGATTTCTCCGACATATTCGGAGCTCAGGCAGATAAGGGTCTCCAGTACTAAGTCAGTGTCTTTGAAAAGAAATGGTGGCGAATGAGCCCTAAATGGATCAACGGCAGCGCTCACATCCCCAAAACGGTTTACTGGCATTGGTTTAACCAACCTCACGTCTTAGGGGTTTTTCTCATGGAACTGGCCCCTTAGGTTGTGGGTTGTGCCGCCGGGATCATGCCGGGGCATGGAAAAAAAATTATAGTTACGAAGCAATTACAAGCTTCTGATATGGATGGATCTACTGTTTGTTGACGACCCCTGTAATCGAAACAAGGACAACGGCTTTCGGATCTGCACGGGGATTGTAAAGTCCCTTAACAAGCCACCTGCAGCGCTTATTTCGAACCATTCAACCTTGACGATATCAGCTAAGAATTCCATCCATCCAACTTGAACGAAATAAAGATAGCCTTTCTCAGCCGAAACCGAGAGAATAGCCGCTGAGCTATTTAAAGCAGCGTGAGAAGAGTTGGTAATAAGCATGCACTAACTCATCTTGAAAATATTGTCGGACGAGAGCATGCCTGATGAATGGAACCTCAGCAGTGTGAATGCTTTAAACTCTATGCCAATAACCTAACAAGAGGGATTCTTCAGCATCATATTTGCGCAAATTGTGCGAAACTCTCAAGCCAGTACCAGAGGCACAATCTTTCAAAAGTCTATGCAATTATTCGCGTAAAGTGACGATATTGATATACATAATTTAATTGGCATAACTTAGCGAGCTGTCGCCGGTAAATTCGCGAGCATTGCGAACAAAATGGATTTAACGATTAACGTGGGCAAAACTAAGTGTTTTCTTTCAACAAGAGGGGGGACTCAACATCGACGAATCAGACGAATCAGTTGTACAGCGTTTGAAATGGCTAGGACATGAACACCAACGCTCCGACACGGAAAGTCTTCGACTTTAACCCGGAAGAATAACACAGTAGAGAAAAACCTCCCCTAAGGTGTTATGCACAAGTAGAAGGGAAACTTAACCAACTTGGAATACGTAACTGAAGACGGATAGCTAAGAAGCGGGATTCCTGAAGAGGCTTGTTGATTGAGACCCAGGTTCCCCCCGAAATGTAGCATTTATGGATCTCTTTGTTGCAATTGCAGCCCTAAAAGGTAAATTTTAAATAAATATATAGATTGCATTAAATTTAAAAAAGAAAAAAAAAAACAAGTAAAATTAACGGCTGCCATCATTAACGAAAGCGCTAGATCTAGCGATATGTTGGATACCTATGGATGTTTGTGGAACGCGAAAGGTTGCTGTCAATTTGCAAATGCCTGAGACAAAATCGATTTTTGTGTACATCCCCGTACGTAATCTGTTTTAGAAGTTTTTTTTTTTGCAAAAGTTCACACTAAAAGTGACCGTAAAAGATTTGTGAAATTTTTGTAAAAAATGACTGAAGTTGGACAAGTTAATAATTCGACTGACAAAATGGCTCATCTGATAAAAGAGGCAGAAGGTTTAAAAGCAAAACTGGAAGAAGAACGTCAAAAGTTGAACGATGTAAATCGTAAGTACAAATTATTTGTTTATTTTATGGGTGTACCAAAAATAGTACCTCGAAGAAATCTATTCTATACACTTTGTTTACAATTTATGTATACAGTGTCTACAGTTGCTGAAAGGCTTGAGGGAATCCCCTTTGTGAATATTAAGCCTAGGAAAATTTTAAAGGGCCATCAGGCAAAGGTTCTCTGTACTGGTTGGAGTCCGGATAAAAGGCATATAGTATCATCGTCGCAGGACGGAAGGCTTATTGTGTGGGATGCATTTACAACAAATAAAGAGCATGCAGTGACCATGCCCACGACATGGGTTATGGCCTGTGCTTACGCTCCATCGGGAAATTTCGTTGCTTGTGGGTTAGTAATAGGATTTGAAATTGAACGTTTAAAAAGTACCTCGTTACATTATACTTGTGATTCTTTCAGAGGTCTTGATAACAAGGTAACCGTTTATCCGGTTACTTCGGATGAGGATATGGCGGCCAAGAAAAGAACCGTTGGGACTCATACGAGCTACATGTCATGTTGTATTTATCCAAATTCAGATCAGCAAATTCTTACCGGAAGTGGAGACTCTACTTGCGCGTTGTGGGACGTAGAGTCTGGGCAATTACTGCAAAGCTTTCACGGTCATTCTGGAGATGTCATGGCCATTGACCTGGCTCCAAATGAAACAGGAAACACATTTGTTTCTGGAGTATGTTCAATGTAGGATGGAATTTATTAAAACTTAACTAATAACTTCCTTCTTAGAGCTGTGATCGGATGGCTTTCATCTGGGACATGCGTTCTGGTCAGGTAGTACAATCGTTTGAGGGACATCAGTCAGATGTCAACAGCGTTAAATTTCATCCTAGTGGAGATGCTATCGCGACAGGATCAGATGACAGCACTGTAAGATTACAGATTCAAAAACGAATGTATAAAATCAGTTTTTTTCATGTTTTAGTGTCGCTTATTCGATATGAGAGCGGACAAAGAGGTAGCTGTCTTTGCAAAGGAAAGCATAATTTTCGGAGCAAACTCTGTTGATTTCTCAGTTAGTGGTCGTCTGCTATTCGCTGGCTACAATGATTATACTGTTAATATTTGGGATACATTGAAAGCGGAGCGTGTGTGCTTACTGTATGGTCATGAGAATAAGGTTTCATGTGTACAAGTGTCACCTGATGGCACAGCTTTGTCTACTGGTAGTTGGGATTACACTATTCGGGTATAAGTCCAATAGAAAACGCTATGGAACTCTCTTGGAATAATGTTTTATTTTCAGGTCTGGGCCTAAACTATGCTTGATTGCAACCATTTGTTAGAACTGCAACATGTTACTACTCATAAGCGTGTATTGTATTTATATATTTATCTGAATTATATGTGTATATTTAATGTTAAAATGTAACAAAACAAAAAGCCTAAAACTTTGCAATAAAAACTACTCAACGTTGGAAATATACGCCTTATCGTAGAATCCTACGTATCGGGAGATTGACTTTCCTTGTTCGATTTTATTTCACCTTATCTTATCGTAGAATCAGCCGGGGACGCTTTCTTGAATTCGGTGGGATCGTTTTTTAAACTGCGGTGAATTTTGTTTGCGTTTCCGCCATGCTTATCATTCCATTCAGCGGATGCAATGATGTCGATGTTATTTATAGCAAAGGTTATACATTTTTTCCTTTTCGCTATTTTTATATAATTGACGCATAGGTTAGGTGTGTGTCCCCGCTTAAGCATTACTACACTTGAACCAGAATATAAGTCTAGTATGATATCACGTAGAATAGTCGTTTACCAGTGCCCGAAACGTCGCACGATATCCTTTCTTTATCAAGGAAGACACTTGATAAATATAGAGCTTGGCTAGGTCGCTGAAGTTTTAATAGAAATGCTCTTCGGTGGTTTGCCTTCTCAACCTTGATAACGATCTCATTTAGAGACTTGGCACTGCTTTACTAACTAGGATCGTATTGTAGGTGAATTCAAAGCTTTTATCATTGCCTGAGTATCTATAAATGTATTACTATACATCCAGTGTTGTCCACCGGAGTTATACTTCGTACATCGAGATGGGCTTCACTATTGCTGTATAAATCCAGTGCACTATTTTAGGCTGAAGAGTCATATTTTGACCCCAGGTTAAATCTGAGCGAGCTGGCAACATCCCGAAGGTGGATCAGATTTTGGGTGTTTGTCGAGCGAAACTGGAAGCAGCTACCTCAAGATCGAGCTGGCTGGAAACGCTTGTTGGTTGAGGCCCAGGTCCACCGCGGACTGGAACGCTATCTTAAATTACAAATGTAAATCGCAACGCAAAATATACTGAGACTGATAAGCTAAACCTAGGAAGAAAGCAGAGGTTTCTGATAAATCAAAAAGGCCAACGCAAGCTATTTCTTTGAAGTTGCTCTTGAAGGAGTTGAAAGAAAGAGTTCGATCAAATTTGTTGGTAGGTCGTGGAATCCGTGTAAAATACGGGAGTGACCACGAGGTAATTGAATCCAAAACGAAATTGCTTTCAGACGGCCTGCTGCGTTTACCGCAACTTGTTTGGCTAGAGAGTCCAGGGGGGGGGGGTTGATCTTAAGGTCCCAGTGATGTAGGGACAAGCTATTCTTAGAACCTTGATATTAAGATATATGCTTTTATCGAGTGCAGTCCACCATACTTTAGCTCCATAAAGAAGTATGGGTCTGACTATGGATTTATAGAGCCAGTAGGTAACTAAGCTATTAGCTAACGTATGATCAATCTAATGTAAACAAATGTTTGAATTTTCACGTTTTTCTTGTTCGTAGCAGTTTTACTAAGAGCTAGCAAAACTCTTCAACATAGATACTGATTATATCAAAACAAGTGTGAAGTTTGCCAATAAGTCAATGCAATTGAGGGATATTCTTGTGTGATTTGGCACCCTAGATTTCACCACAGCAGTCCACTGACGGGTATTACGCATTCTTTGGATGATCGATTAGTTGGAGGCGAAGTCTTTGGGTGAGCTGGTGGTTATACCTTCCGCCATAAGGTAGTAGTTACTTAGAAAACGATGGTATGCTATTATGAGGCAGTTACAGTGGACACAGTATGTGTTCTATACATCCTACTTGTGCTATTCAGTCATAAGATGTTTTTTTAACCCGACAGTGTCCGGTTTGGAAGCTCGTGACAATTCGAATCTGACTTCTAGTTAGTTATAGAAGTTGTTTAGTTTTTTTTTGGGAGGAGGCTTGTTTTGTCTGTAACCTCCCGTTTCTGTCTAGTAATGTGCTTTTTCTTGTAGCCAATTATTTATACAAGTTTTTAATGTGCTTGTTGGGAGACCGCGGAATGGCTGTGACATCATGAAGGTTGATGCAGAATTTTGTCTGGCTAGTTCATCAGCTTTTCCATTGCTTTCATATCCGCTATGTCCAAGTACCCAAATGAGATGAGCTCTGTTTGTGTTTGCCAGTGATATGAGTAATTGTAGGCAGTCCCATACAAGTTTGGAGGAATGTAAACGTTCTTATTAGATATATATGTGGTTATGTTCTCTCTGATGCATAGTTCTAGCCGAAACATGGCAACAAATATTGCACCGTTTGATTGATTTTTCAGCACTGGGTTGCGCGCCAAAAGAAGTGAAGTCAGCGAGAACACAGTCAGCGGAAAGATGTTGCCGAGTCGAGCGTTAGTCGGCGATCTGACTGCGCTTTAAAATAACTTATAAAGCTTGCAATTAAGATGGAAATAAATAACTAGTTTCTATTTATTTGTTTTTCTATATATAATTTTAATTCATAAAAGGTTCTTCATTTGTTTTATATCTCTATGATTGATAGATGTTTTGTTTTTTTGCTTCTTTTATAATATATAGATACATTTATATATTTATATTAAAAATGCTTGAAGAGCTGCACTACTTTTAATCGTAAAGTAATAAATAAAGACGGGCAGGCAATAAAATATAATATTTGCAGTAAATAGTGTCCATAATTAAAATTATAATATTATTAACATTATTTGTTTATGTATATATTTAATCGTCCATTTATATTATTTGTTAATTTTTTGTTTTTATTTTTCTTTCACTTATTTACTTTTCTTAAGAGTAAAAAACGATCGTCGTTTGGGCTCATCCTTCTGGGAGGTTGCTGGTAGCGTTTGGGACCGGCCTTCTGCAACTGATAATTGGTCACTCTGTGCTTTCAGTGCGTTCACCCATTGACCCATTTCGGAGTCATCATGTGCTTGTAATAAGAACTCTCCACCATTTGAAAGTCTAAGAGTTAGAAAGTTGTTTAACATACAGATAAAAATTAAAAAGAAAATTCTTTAGCCTTACTTTATTCGTAGAACGTGCTTCTTCTTTGTGTAGTCGACGGCGATATCAACTGAAGCACCCTGTAAATCCATGCTAGGCTCGCCACGGAAAGTTAATTCTGGATTTGTTTTGTAACCCTTTTGTTCCTTGTAAAATGTGAGGCGTCCTGCGCGTGCCACCAAATATACCTAAATATAAAACATAGGAGATTTGTTAAATATTCAGATACAAAAATGTTATTGATCAAAAAGGATTATTTTTTCTAGAGCACTTTGAAACAAAAACAAAAACTTGTACAAATAGCAAGTATAACTCGTTTGCTTCAGTGATACGAGCAAAGGCAGACCAATCACATTGGAAGTGTTCCTTACTCGTCGAGATGTTTCACAAAGACATAATGTCCCGTTCTTACGTCAATAAGTTGTCTACCGTCTTTTCTGCTGAGAGACAACAAGAATGCCGCGGACTTCTTACTGACGTCGGGAAATATTTTTTTTTTTAATTCACTAGCGCTAAAGGGGTTATGAATGCCCTTATGATGCTATTCACACAGCGCTAGTGTTGCTGTAGTGATTTTGAAACTCAGGTGGTATTAGGTTTGTCTTATGCTCCGAGAGTGCGGTCCAGAATGACTGCCTTCATCCTGGAAAATCAGCCTGTTGTTAGAAACCCAACCATTGATTGAAACTCTAACCCAAGAATTCAATCTAGTCCTGCATTCTCGAACTATTTTGGATCTCGTAAGAGAATTGGACATGGCCTCGCTACAAATGTTCATTTCGTTCACTCAACTTGTTTTTCGTAATATAAGTTCACAGCTGTAAGTATGGCATACATTTCCGCTTGAAAAACAGAAGCAGGGGAAAGTACAGTCTATTGTCGCTCCCCACAAAGACTCCAGTACCTAAGCTATCAAAGGTTTTGGAGCCATCTGTAAAAATTCAACTACATCCCGTACCAGGCTCAGAGTGTGACGAAAACCACTCCTGCACAAGGAAAGTTCACCGTAAATCCATACAATAGTCTTAATTGCGGAACCTTTGCGTCAACATCTACAAAAAGTATTATGTTAGCTATTCAGTTGCTTCGCTGGAGAGAGAAATGAGAGAAGACGGCGACTGAGGAGCTTATTCATGCCAGATTATACTCTCAGAGGTTTGTCATTGGGCTAATGTTACTACATATTGCCAGAATAACTTGAGTAAAAAATAGAAAATAATGGTGAACTTAAACTTATGATCGGTAGTGTATATATAAAACGTATAATGATGGGTACATACCTTATCCCATGATCGATTTGTAGCTTTCTTTGTGGTAGATTCCCATTCATGTTTTCTAGTAAGATATCCTTCAACGCCTTCCTCGAATGCTGTGCTCGTTCGTTCTTCATTAAGAGAAAAAACATTATATGATAAGTATACTCAAATTGCTGTTGCTTTTTGCAAATATGTACTTTTTAATTCAAATCTAAACTACAATTCTGGAATATTACTAAGCAAATAACGTAAACAACAATCAAAAAATAATCTAAAAACACAATACAACTACAAAATTATATTTAAAAAAAAAAACGGTCCTGTTTAATTCGATAGATCCCTAGAAAACACTCACATTCTCATTGCTATTACACTTCTTCTTTTGCTAAATATTGTATATATTCATTTTTTTCTTTTTCTTAATGAAAATAAAATGTATTTTAATTAAAAAAAAAAAAAAAATGTACCTTCATCATCTGAATCAAGTTTTGAGGAATTACGTTTCCATCTAAAACTTCTAAATGGACTTTTTGAACGCGAGCGGCTTCCAATTCTAATGGTTCCCCCAAGACTGTGACGTCCTGTGTGCGGTTTGGTTTCCGAATGAATTTCTGTTTAAATGATGTTTGTTCGATTGTTTATATATTTTAGAAAAAAAAATCTTTTTTCATTCCAATTGGGTTTTGTAAATGTTCAAAAATGCTGTACAAATGTTATAAGATGTCTTTCACCATCAGGCATAGAAGAAATTTTGCGATGACTTTACTTTTTGTTTGTTAAATCACTTTAGGTATAGTAGATGAAGGAACCAAACCAATTTTTTTGTTTTGTTTTATTTTGCTTAGAAAAACAATCTGTTTCGATTATTATTTAGAAAAGTTCAGTAAATTCCCTGGATAGATACCTCATAGCCGACACCAAAAGCATTTATATTTATTCTTGCTTAAAAATTATTTTTACATTCATTTACCTGCGTAAAAGCATATAACCATATTCCATATTCCTTACCTTAACTTAATGGCCATACCATGGGTTTATACATTTAATATAAAAAATTAGTGCCGACAATAGAATATCTGGAAACGCAATTGCCGAAAGATACACTGGTAGAAATGTGGTCACCGTTACTGAGTGATTAGAACCATTGCTGAGTAAACTAGCTAAGGTTCGATTCTCAGAAGAAAACAAAACAGCACCGCATTGGTAAGAGCGATAAAAATGAATCCAAGAATTGTGGTGGATTTTTTGCTTACCACTGAACTCAGCGAGATGTCACCGGTGCATTCTCGAGTATATATTGAGACAGAAGCGACAAAAATCGGTTTAGCGGCAGCAAAGCGAAGAATTTGTTGTCAACAAAAAGGGACATTCAACATCGAAAAATCGGACTGAACGTCAGAGTAGAGAGCCATAATTTCGATGTATAAAGGGACTTCGTCTACCTTATAATTATTATTATTTCAGGAGGGTTGTTCACAGCCCTTGGCACTGTGGTTTCTAACGAATCCTATTGTGCTTTCCCTATAGTGTTCCTAGATAAATTGTTTCACTTCAGCAGATGTCAGGAAGTTAAGGAACTTCTCTGGGTGGATTCTCGAGGAGGCAAGAGAGCTGGGCATTTCGCTAGGATGTGTAGAAAGGTCTCTTCACTCTCAAGGCAGAGTCTATAGCTTGAATCCGTTCATGCGATGTAGGTGTTTGTTCAGAGGGCTTGACTATTTGAGAAGATAAATAAAGATCTCGGTTTGGAATATGGGCGAGAATTCACCACGGCTGACAGAGAAGTTCGCACATGATGTTTCTCCAAAAATTCCGTAGCCAGTTCCTGTTTACATTTTGGATCCGTCCGTATACGACTTCAGAAGGTTATGGTTTGGGTTTGTGTTTCTCCCAGTCCTTCCTTGACGGGATATCTTTTGAGAAGTTTTGTTGAAACCGTATTCGGGTAACATGCCATCTGGAGGCATGCTGCAGATCGTGTCTTGCCAATCGCTGTTTCTTCGGGCTGAAAAAGCAATTGAGTCGTGAAGCCCTATCCCGAAGAACCAAGAAGACTCTATACAAGATATTAATCATCCCAGATCAACTCTATTGCGCCGTAACATGGACTCTATCGAAGACAGATGAAGATACCACTGGTTTCTTCGAGCGAAAAATTCTTCGAAAGAAATTCGGTCCCGTCTGCCTTGACGGGCTTTGAAGGAGGAGATTCAACGACGAACATTTTTGAGCTGTACAGCGCCATCGACTTAGTTAAAAAAAACTGCGCAGGACATTTAGAGTTGATAGACACCAACGCTCCGGCCCGACGAATCTTCGATTATAACCCGGAGGGACAACGCAGTAGAGGAAGACCACATCTGAGGTGGCGTACACAAGTAGAAGGGGACCTTAACTGACGTACGTAGCTAGAGGCGATTAGCTAAGGACAGGGCTGACTGGAAAAAGTACAAGTATTTGTGTTTTGATTAAATCGAAAACAGAAAGCTCAAATTACTTACTAGACTACTTTGTCTTAATGTCTACAATTAGAATGACAGTTTTGCAAACGACTGGGTTTAAAAATCGGAATACATGAAGATGGAAATTATATAAAATCCGAAATGTAAAAGAGTAGATATTATCCTCAGAGCGGACTGACGAAGACTGACGAGTTAAAAAAAAAATAAAAGTTGGGAAGCAAGAGATTAAGAACAAAATAAGGGAGGATGACCCTGAACAACTTGGAGCGGAGCAACCGAATAACTTGTAAAGAATGCTGGAACTTGGCAAAAGTAACGACAAGAGATAGAAACCACCGGAGAGAGTTCCTAAAGAAGAGGAAGGCAGAAACCAGGGATAGAACCTTAGTGGGCTGGTTTGTGTATGTTTGTATGTACGTTTTAAGGAGTCAATGGCCGCAAATCTCCAATCGATGAATCTACGGCAGTTTTAAACCAAATCACTTTATCCTTAATTAAATTAAATTTTTGTGAGATTTTTAGCGTCATGTAGTAAGCATAATAATATTAGTTATTCGTTCTAGGGTCTAGCCAACAATACTAAAACATTAAATTTTACTTGATTCTTTCCTTACTAGAACGCTGAGCGGTGAGGGCTGCGCTTGCGTGGATTCTAGGACATTTATGCGGCTTATAAGGAACACGAACTGATTCAGTATAAAATTAATCTTTGTTAATAGGGCTTGAAACTCAAACAAATTGTTAATATGTATGTAGTTGAAATTTGTGTCTAAATGTGTGCTATGCAATTTTGTGTATTGTGTATATAGACATAATGTAGGTGTTTAGTTAATTTTTCACTATTCTGATTCTTGAAGTACTATAGTTTTTGAGGTTCCTAGCTCCTGTTTAAAATGATATGAATATAATAGTCTTAAAAAAAAGAGGTATTGGGAGAATCTGCTAGCTAAAGCCAGCACACTCATTCAACAATTAGAGCTTCTAATGAAGGGTATAAGATTTCTGACATCAGTGTTTGTCAGATCGCTTGTGTCATTATAGTAAAATTCTTCTAAGTGAAGTTTTCTTTTGTCGGGAGGGAACTTGGCAGACATGAATGAAATAATATTATTTGATTCATGTTCGGCAGGTACAAAGGGAAATAGTGTTCGTCTTCTCTTCTTCCATGCAACTTGTACAAAAATCGTTAGAATGTACGGCAAGCCTTGTTGTATCCTTGCCTATTAGACAGTGTCCCGTGATTACACCTATTATTTGTTTTGTCACTAGACACGTTATACCACTTGTCCACCTAAAATTTGTTCTTTCGATAGCATACAGCTTTATTTTAAGTTTACATGTAGCGATCGGTATACCCAAGGTACCTGTATCAAGTAGTATGGGGTATAGTTTTCCCATGTCTTGCGGGGTCTTCAGTCTAACAAAGATGGGTTATCGATCACTAAATGGATTAATTACAGCAGAGCAATTCTGGTATTAAGACTAGGTCTAAGCAAAGTTCTAGGAAGACTTCTTCTATCTTGCTCCGTCCTTACCCTAACTGGACCTTCAAAACGAGCATTTTTTTTCAACTTTTCCCCACGGTTCCATCTTCCTCTAACTCTCCCTTCAAAAATACTACTATTGATCCAAGTTAGCTGGAGACTTTTGTTAGGTGAGGCCCAAGTCTATCCCGGACTGCAGCACATTCATAAGTATAAGATCAATTAACTTAAGAATATCACTCTTTATCTCCAATTCCTGAGACTAAGATCGGGGAATTTCCGAAAAAAAATTACAAAAGTGAACAAGTAGGTATTGCCAAGTCACAAAAGTCCGTAAAGATGCAACGCGCTAGTAGGTTCATTACATATGTAATATGTATGTGTATTATTTTAGCAGTTTCTCCTGACTTCGTTATATAAAGATGGGAAAAGATACTGACTACACTGTCTTGTGGCAATAAATTGTATGCGCTTCAGAGTAGATTTCGTTAGAAAAGTGTTCGTATGCTAAATCTGGGGGGCCTACTCTGTACATATTCTGAAGGCAATTCAAAACTCAATTTACAAAATCTATATAAAATTTCTGTTTCGAACGATTTGAGTTCAGACTATGTCGGGCGCTTGCGCTTTGAAATATTGAGTAGAAACAATGAGGTAATCTGAAATGTGATCTTCATAAGTATCATAAAGGTCTCTACAATGCCCAAGTAGAGCTATTCTCTACTGAACATATCATTTTCCTAACCTCCGAACGCCTGACCACCTGAAGCGACATTTTGTTTTGTAAACTTCCAGGTCGCGCTTTGTCACAGATAATATCATAAAGTCACTGCAAAGCGCATTAATACCCGTGCGCCCAGACGCGAAATTGTGAATTGCCTTTTAAGTTTCAACATTGAACAGTTAAGTACACTGTGATTCGATTTGGTTAATTAAAAAAAAAACCAATTACATCACATATTATAAATAATCAATATTTCCTTTATCATATAATTTTTAAGTCCCACAACCTTAGGCTGCTAGTAACCAACAAAGAACACACATAAATTAATACATAATTTTGAAATTTATATTATTAATTATTTGTGTTAATTACAGGTATAAAGTAAATATTTTAAAACATGCAGTAACAAAAGAAAAGTTAGAATATAAATAACACAAGCACCACCGTTTGCATGCATTCTAAACAAATAGTTCTGTGCGTACATTTTAATTTTTTCATTTTTTGTTATTAAAAAGAAACATATGGAACACGAGAGAGAATGTTTATATGAGTATTTTATGTAAGTTATTGAATTTGAGTGCATCTTCTTCGCATTACCTGATTGAGTCGCGATTGGACCTTCTTTTTCCAGGGTTGGCGATGATCGTAAAACGACTAAACGATATTGAATTACATATCCAGGCATGCGTATTAATTCACAAGAATCGTAGAGAAATTAGTTTTAAAAACAAAAGAAGAACTCATGTTTTGTTAAATAAAAATTTTTTGTATAAATATTCTTGAAATTTAGATTTTTCTTATAAAGCAAAACACTCGATAAAACCTCAAAAAATCCATTTACATTCGTATTTTTAATTCATTTGTTAGTTAAGTGTGTTGGATTCTTGATTTTTTTTTTCGTATTTACAAATTTTGGTCGAACAGAGCATACATAGTATACATAGATAGATCATGTGGTGAACTTACCGTTGTCTTGGTCGGGTGATGCGGCATCTAGAGCATCTTGCTGTTCAGCGTCACGCTTGGCTTGTTCAGCTGCTTCGGCTGCAGCTCTAGCTTCTAGTTCTTCGCGCTGACGTTGTCGCTCGGCTTCTTCTGCCAACTCCTGCCGCCGCTTCATTTCTTTGAGCTCAAACTAGAAGGAAAATATATGTTTATAATGAATCGTCCAAAAGGACTAGGTGAGTTCCAGAGCACAGCTAGTCGTGTGACTCCCCCCAGTAGCTTGATTCGGTGTTTTTCTGTTTTTCGGCACACTATACCCAGATGTCGCACGACATCCTACGATAATGAGAAACACGCTACTTAAGTCACAAGTCAAAACGCCACAAAACGGAGTCGTGCGATACAAGTGGTATAGTGTGACAAAACACAAAGATCTTACTGTTGTTAGTCGCTCAAGCGCACTGAAACGTTCCTCCTGCGCTGCAGCTGACTTCTCGAATGCCTCATGTTTCTTTATCAAATTCTCGACTTCGTCAATAGTGTGACCCAATTCGGCTGACAATAGATATGGTTCTTGTGCAATCAACCAAGCTTCAGCTACGGCAGCATCTCGCGCAAATTGGTACACTTCCAATACTATATAAAAAAAAAGTAAATAAAAATAATTGAACATATTGTAAAGAAGGTAATGATGACTTAAACTATTACTCCAAAGAACGCTATAAGGCTAAATGTGTGTGATAATTTACTTAAACAAGGTTTTCTGAGCTCCAAGTAGGAGTTCCTAGCAGCAATACGATGTGTGTTCTGTTCCACTCCTTTCCCCTAATCGTGCCGTCTGTTAACACTGAAATTTTGATGATCGCCTTAGCGTAGTGCGTTGGATTGCTAGCGAGCGGACATAGGTTCAAGCCTCAACAAAGCAACCAAACGTTTTTCGCAGGCAATGATCTCCGAGAGTATAATCTGTCATTAAACAGCTTATAAGTCCGCCGTTCAGAGTTGGCAATAAGAACTGTAAGTTATGAATACCTTTAGGATGCTGTTCACACAGAGCTAGTGTTGGTTTAGTGTTTCCGAAACTCAGAATTCAGTCCTTGCCTCAGGGTGGTGTCCAGAATAACTGGGGAGAATTGTTGGTATTTTTGCCATTGCTTATAATTTACAGTATTTCTTTCGAAATACCTGATGTCATTATTACTTTTCAGTACGATTAACATTTCAAGCCATAAGACTACCCTACTGTCAGTATTGCCAGAAGAGTTGGCATCACACATTTTTTCGTAGTTCATCGCCTTTTTTGACACCAGAAGTTGAACCCAGAGTCTTCAGCGTGACAAGCGTTGATGCAAACATTGGTGTACCCATGCCCCTGATATGAGAAAAAATTTCCAGGGTGGTTTCAGATTTGGCAAGCTTGTCGGTTTTGCAGTTACCAAGGATGTCACTGTGTCCAGGCTTCGAACACAGGTGATAATTAAATTGCTCAGTCATATCATTAAGAGATGATAGACAGTCGAGGACTGTTAGGAAATTGTGAAAAGTAAAGCTGCTTGGCTGTCGGTGAAGATACTAATATCTTTTGAAGATATTATGTTCGACGTTAGCCACGATAAACCTTCCTTTATTGCTACAATTTTCGCCTGGAAGACGTTACAGTGATTAGGGAGGCAGAACGCCTGAGTGGATGTATGAGTGGATATTGCAGCTCATACCATTATCAGTTTGTTGACGGATTTTTTGAAGCTTTGCCAAAACTCCGATGTGGGAATATGGTTCTGACTATGGACTAAGTGCGTATGCACAAGTAAAGAGTTATAAGCGAAAGCTAGTTATAAAATAAAAAAATACAACTAAAAATATAAATCTTTACTCACTCAATTGCAAATTCTCCCAACGTTCCTCCCACCGGTGAAGTAAAGCGTTTCGGCTATTGGTTAATTGCAATAGGCGATCCTTGATATCAGCCGATGCGTAGTGATTTCTCGACAGTAACTCCTTACCCAACGATAAACAAGCCGAGAAATTGTCCTCTCTCGTATCAATTTCTGCCTTCAGACTCTGGTGGTTGTTCATTAGTAGTTCAACTCCAGACACATCGCGTGGTTTCTCTGATGTGTTCATTTGTCGGACGACGTCTTCCATCCAAATCATCAATATCCTAACCATGTTGAAGAATCGGAATAGATCACCAGTGTCGGCAAGCTTCATCTTTCTAGCATCACACATAGCTTGTAGATTAGACCATGCTTGCAGTACCTCTTGCTCCCGGTTTGTGATCTCTCTCGCCTTATCACCGGCGTACGAGTCTTGGAGTTTAGCTGATTCCTCTTGGATTTGTTGTACTTGGGAGTAAAGAGTCATTAGGTCTTGCATGAAATTGTGATGTTTACGTTGCAGAGCTGACACCGAACCGGCATCGCGTCCAAGTTCGTCTGATACTCCGTGCTGTTTCTCCACAATTCGACTGAGAACATCCTTGCAGTCGTGGAAAAATTTATGTAACTCCCTAGAGGCTGCTAACATTTGTGTGCGTGTTTCGATAAGTTCCAGTAGATCTTGCCATGATTCGTTAAGGCTATCTTTCCATTCCGCAATGGTGGCTGCGTCCGAATGGCCTGCTTTAATAAGGTCGTCAGCGATGCCATTTGCTTTGGCAACACGCTCTCCGCCCACGGATTCAGTATCCCTCGCGAATTCCTTAAAACGCTCAGACAATAGAGTTACATGATCGTAATCTTGACCCAATTCAGAGGATCCTGCTACAACTTCACGATCTGTGATCCATTGCTCCAAATCATCAACTTCACGATTTAGCATGAACAGCTGGAGTGCTTCATTCAATCTTGCGCGTCTTTCACCGGCCAGATCTTTAAGTCCGGCGTAGAGTTTATCTAACTGTGACTGTTTCACAGCTACACTATCTCCAAATGGAATATCATCGGTTGTGAGTTGGCGGGCGACTTCACCCAACTGACGAATAGTGTTGGCGTAATCTTCCACCGATTGTTCAAGACTTTCGTGCTTTTTCATAAGGTTCTGCGCACTAATTTCATCCTTTCCGCGATCCTCGACCATCATGTAAAGTTCCTGTTCACTCATCCATGATTCAGCCTCTTGGGCATCGAAGAAATACTGCTGCACACGCTCTGACTGGTCCAACTGCTTACGTCTATTATCAATGGCATCCTTGAGTTCCTGCCACTTTTGAGTAAGCTGTTTGATAAGATCTTCGAATTTATCGGCGTCTTCGTGACCCTCATCGATAAGCTTTCTGCCATTAGTGCAAATAGCCATGATCCTTGGTTCATGATTATCAATTTCGGTAGCCAACGATTGATTCTTTTTCTTTAGCACGTGCACATTGAACAGGGAATTACCATAGTCTTTCGAGTTTGCTACAGGCAGCTTCTCGTCAATCCACAATTTTTCATCCTCGACATCGCGACAGAATTGGAAAGCTTCCTTCTTCTTTTCCAGCTGAATTTGGCGTTCAACCAGGGGTGCTTTAATGCGCTCAAATCTCTCCAAAACGGCAGTTTTCTTCGTAATAATTGGTTCAATTTTCTCATCCGGAACGGTTTTCTGTAGGTACTCAGTTTGTTTGTCAATTTCTTCAACCTGACGTGCTTTGACAGCCATTTGAGTTTGTATGACTTGTTGTTTCTGCATCAAAATGTTAACTGATGTCAAATCGTTTCCTGTGTCGGCATTTACAATTTGTTTTTCTAAGTCAGTAATATATGAGTCGATGTCATCACAGGTCTGCTGGACGAGAACCTCTCGGTTGGCATCGAAAAGCATGGCTCCCTTCTCTTTCGTGTGAGTCTCTAGATCCTCAAATTGCTTCGAAAGTTCCTTAAGTTTCGGTTCGATAACCTCCTTAAACTCTGGTTTCTCCTCCATCAAGTCTTGAGCAGCTTTTTCGGCTTCAAACAGCCGCTCTTTGTTGGCTGCAATTTCAGCCTCGAATGCTTGATGGCGTGTCCATTTGGAATGAATAGTCTTAGCACTGCGGTATGATTCATCTTGAGAGGTGACATATTTTTCCTGCACCCATTCAGTGAGTTCTTCTAAATCTTGAAGGAATTCATGAAGTTTTACTTGATTGCGGAGTTTCTCATGCTGTTCGATAGCTCTTACACGGTTACCATCACGTCTTTCTCCAATAACTTCAGCTCTCTTGTGAATCTTGTCGGAATCGAAATGCTCCTTGTCCACTAGAGTGTCTGATACTTGGATGAGAGTGTTAATTTTGTCATCATTGGCATCCATTGTGGTAAGGAATGCCTCGTGACGTTTCAGTTGATTTTCAGCTTGTTCTAAGTTCACTGGAGTATCGTCTTTGCTAAGGAAATGCTCCTGTTGACTGAGTAACACCTCTGTTTGGCGGGCATCTCTATTGAACAATTGTTGGTCCAAGCTTTGCGACAGCAATACCTGTCGATTTTCCCACATTTGGTGGAGTTCTTCCCATCCTTCTTTCAAAGCGTTCAAACGCTCCCTCAAGAACATGTACTGTGGATCTTCAGTGGTTCCTGGCTCGGACGTCAACCTCTCGCCATACTCCATCATATTTTTGTAGTCCTCGGTGTAGTTATCGATCTCTTCACGGATCGATTGATGTTGATTAAGCAGTTTTTCAGCCTCTGGAAGAGAAGCAGGCGTATCTTCGGAAGCAACATCTGTTTGTGTCTTGGTCAGCCAAGTCTGGAAGTGATCCAAATCACGCAGAAAACGATGCAAGTCTCCCGCTTCCTCCAATTTAGAATCGCGGTCTTTGAGCATTTGTGTTAGCTGCTCCCATATAAGCTGGATCTGGGCAATACGTTCGCGGATTATTCTTGCCTCTTCTGGGTGTTCTGCCTCAATGCTATCAGCCTCCTTGCTTAAACTGGTAAGCTTAGCTTGAATGGCAGCTAGATCGCGCTCCATTCCACTAAGGCGACGTTGCAAAGTCATCACACCAGTCAAATCCATCTCCAACGAATCGGTTTCAGTGAGGATTCTCTTCTTGTCTTCAATCCATGAGATGGTTTCACGACATTCAATGTAGAAGGTTTGTACTCCATGAGCAGACTTAAGGTCATCTCTCTTTGCTTCCGCCTTCTCCCGCAAACTTGACCATTCTTGGTTTAGATGGTTCTGACGGGCGAGAATCTCATTGGAGTTCGGGTGTTCAACATGCAACAATTGCCTTGCCAACTGATTAACAACGGCAACTCTCGACGCATTTGAATTCATTTCCTTGTCAAATCCATCATACCGATGCTTCATTATCTCAACATCCTCGATGTCTTTTCCAGGAGTCATAGTGTCCAACATCTTAGTCTTCTCGGTAATCCATTGTTCTACTCCATCGGCTTCTGACATCAGTTTGTACAAGCTAAGGGCATCCAACAAACGTTGTTTTCTTAATTTAGCCAACTCAGACAATTCAGAAAATCTGGAATCAATAGCTTTAGTACGTTCCTGCACTTTCTCCTTTTCCGGTGGATTCAGTGTCAATTTATCAGCATTTTTGTGCAATGCTTGAATAGCTTCCTCATAATTAGCTAACTCATCGGCAACCACTTTGTGTTTTTTCAGCAGAGATTGTACGTTAGCCTCATCTCGACCAACGTCTTCACTGGAGACCAATCTCAACGTATCCAACATGCAATTGTCAATGTCATCTGCATCGGCGAACAGCTGGAAGTATTCTACTGCATCCTCCAATCTCTGACGTCTGTACTTGGTAAGATCCAAAAGATGATCCCATTTAGACAGTATCTCCTTCAAACGATCCTTGATGCGATCGGCTCCAAAGTGTCCCTCAGTTATTAATTCAGCCCCAACCTTTGCAACATTTTGCAATTGGTTGTCGTGTGATGTGATTTCTGATTCCAATGCCTTGTGCTTGCTGAGCAGTAGATTAACTGTGGTCAGATCATGACCCACCTCATCAGTGCTGACAATTTGTTCTTTTTCCTTAATCCAATTTTCCTCATCGGCCGTGTCCCAATAGAATTGCCATAATTTACGACTTTCTTCCAAGCGACTACGTCTTTCTACTGCCAAACGCACTAATTCGGCGTAAGCATCCTCCAGCTGTTGTACACGACTAACAATGATCTCTGGATCACATGGTTTGTACGAATCTGGATCATCGCTAAGGAATTTTTGAGAATTCTGTACCACTACCTTCACACGTTCGCCCAAAACATTTATGTCTGCTTCCACCAAAGCATGCTTTTGCAATAAATCTTCCACACCCATTAAATGCTTGCCATAGTCATCTGTAAGCAACAATTGCTTAATCTCTTCCATATTGTCCAAAATGTAAAGCATCTCCTGGAAGTTTTGCTGTAGCTGCAAAGAAATCTCCAATCTCATACGACGAGCGCGTAATAATTCCAGCAAATAGTTCCACAACCGCATGACATTCTCCTTTCTCAAAAGAATACGCTTAATGTCATGATATCTCTCTGCCTCAAGTTCATCACAAACAGCCACTACTGCCTGCACACGCTCTTCATAAGCAAAGATGTCTGTTTCAATAGCCTCGTGTTTCTTAGCTGCCGCTTCAACTGCTGCCAAATCAAAGCCGAAATTGTCCTGACTCACCAACCTCTGGTTCTCTGAAAGCCAAGTTTCGCGCATAGATGCCTTGCGATCAAATCGCGCTGCTAGCTGCTCCAATTTCTCCTGTCGAATAAGTTCTTCACGCAGAGCTAATTCACGCTCATGCTCAGCCTTCTCCAATCGTTCCCAAGCCTTATTTATATCGGAAATCATTTTACCTTCTTTTGGAGTGTATGGTTTCTGGTTGTTGGCCCTCATCTTAGATTGCAGGGTAAACAACAAAACCTCCAAATTTCCCTTCTCCACAAATTTAGGTGGTTTCTCCACTGTACGGTAATTAGAAAACTGCGACAATTGACTCTGGACTCCGGTCAGAGAATTTTCAAATTCACGATCACCCAAAGACTCGATTGTTGTCTCAATCCACTTAAGAAGATCGCTGGTGAAACGCTCGTAATCGTTTATCATTTTATCGTTTTCCATGGCGATACCAACAACCTTGCCAATACGTTTTCCCTGCACTGTCTCCTGCTTAAGCTTGCTAAAGTAATGGTAGTATGTAACCACATAAGTGATTATCGACTTCTCGTCGGGATGTTCGACAAATACATCTTCGGCGTCTAGCAACTTGGCTAAACCAAGCTTGTCTTCGGCTATATTAAATGCATTGTTTAAGTTGTGAATCGGATTCGATTTTGAGAGCTTCTCGAACTGAATCAGATCCGGACGATGTTTGTGAATGATGGCATTAAATGCCAGACCATCGCGCCACGAAGTTGTAAAGTTACGCACATTAACATTATGATAGCCGGCAGTTTTCATTTGACACCACAAAAGAAGAGCATCCTTGGCGGATTTAGTCTCTTTGTTGTCTACCTCTTCGATGGTGATATCTTGAATCTACAAGGAAATATAAATAATAGTAAATAGTTTAAAAAACATATAATTAATAATAACTCCATTCACTTGAGGTTTTCATATAAAAATAAAAATGTCTACACTTAAGAAGCCTTTGCCCAAAAAAATGAACAAAAACGTAAAATTGTCGAAACGGCGTTTAAGTTTTTGAAGCTCCCACTGAACCTACTGAAATGGTTTTTAAAGTATTGGATTGGCAAGAAACTAATTTCGGTTTTTACAGACCAAAGAAGGTCCTTTGTGATACCACATGTATCTGTAGTTTCTTCCAGAAACCTATCCGCAGAATGAGCCAGAGCTTACTATGAAGCGCTGGAGGCTGCCTATGTTGGTGCCAGCCAGTTCTGTTTAGCTTACGGTAGGCTCTTCGTTGAGCTAAGAGGGCTGGACTTGTACAGAGAAGGTGGAGAATCGTCTCTTCCTCCTCCTCACTCCAGAAAATGTCAGGAAGTTAAAGAACTTCTCTGGCTGGATAGTAACAAGCTGTTCCGTAGGGACAACTTCGCCGCCGAGGATTCTCCTTCTAAATTGGAATTGTACAGATTTCTCTTCACTCTTAAGGCAGAAACACATATTGAATCTGTTGCATGGTTCATGCAATTAGTTACTTCTAGGGTTACTTCTATTAAGGTTCACAACGAAGCTAGATTTTTTTTGTGACGGTACTGAGAAAAGCAGTTTTGAGCATGCTTGTCCAGGTGTTTTTAGCCAGATTTCTCTGGATTCTAGTATGCAAAGACCCTTTGCGTGTCTTGCGAAGACAGATTTGCTTACTCCACACAAGGGTTCTTTTGCCAGTGAGTCGGCTTTTTCATTACCTACAAATCAATTATGTGCAGAAATCCAGTGAAGGATGACCATGTTGTTCCTTATGAGGTCTGAAATCACATTGCGGATTTCAGGACTAGTTTGGATATGATGACAGGTGAGTCGAGTACCTTTAGGGCAGCTTGACTGTCTGAGAAGATACATTTTTTTTCCCATGGTGTGAGAGGACTGATTGAGTCTTACACAATGATTGATAACAAAGACCTCGGCTATTCACCAAGGCTGATTGAGAAGTTTGCACATGATGTTTCTCTAAAAATTCCGGAGCCAGTTCCTGTTTCCATTGTAGACCCGTTCGTACACCAGACGAGATGAGAAAGTGATGGTTGGGGCTTTTGGTTATCCACAGTCCTCCCTTGACGGGATAACTATTGAGAAGTTTTTGTTGAAGCAGTATTCGGGTAGCATGCCGTCTAAGCAGGGATAAGTGTCCTCCTCTATAGGACTTTTAATCTGTATATTTTCGAATATACAGCCAAACAAAAAGCAAAATTTAGCAGATAAAGAAGCAGAACGATGGTCTGCTTGCAGTTATGGGTAAATCTGTTTGTGTTTCTTCAGCTTTGTCAGGTGGAGTAGGTGCATTTCCCAACAAGTATATCTAAAAACATATTTTGATACATATCATTTACATTAATATATGTGTGTACTGTAAAAAAAATACACATATTGTCTATACTGAATGTGTATAAACGCATTCAAATGCCGGCTCTCGTAATAAATACAAAAAAAAATCGTTATAATAAATGTTGTATAGTAAAACAACAAATCAACCGTAAATTGAGAAACTCAAAAAAAAAAATAAGAAATTCCAACACATCCATTTATTCGTATTTATACGAATTTTACTTTTGCTGTATTTTTGTCGGAGGCAAATGATTTGTTGACAAGCAAACTTTGATTTTCGAATTATTCTTTATCTGATTTTCGTATCAATAAAATTTTGTTTGGTTCCTCTTTACGCTAAGTACGAATCAGAGTTCGATATTTTTGATAGAGGCATCTTAAGGTTCCCTCAAATAAATTAAGATGGAAGTAAAAATATAATTTGAATAAAATTTTCTGTTATTTACCTGGAATCTTAAAATGATGGTCCAAATCAATCCCAAATTCAGAGATGCATTGCCATCTACAATATCATGCGAGCCAATATTCTCTAAATGCACACGTTGGTCTCTCAAAAATTGCAACGCCTTGTCAACATTTTCCAAGCAGTGAATTCGCATTTTACCCTTTGTCGGTTTCGGTAGCCTCTCACCAGATAGAACCTCCAGTAGTTTAATTAAGTTCTTACCATCTCGCATATCGACATAGAGATCAGCTATTCGACAATTAACTCGACACAAATGCGAGTTAACCCATTTGGTGAAGGTCTTTTTCTGGACTGTTTCACGTTCAACGGCAAGGGCCTTTATGCGCGAACGCTCAAACAGACGTGAACTGGAGTTTCCTCCATCGTATTCGTATTCGTCAATATATTCGGAGCCAGGCCCCTGGCTAGGATCCCAACGAACAATTGATATGTCCGTAGTCATTTTTTATTTGTTTTACGCACTAATTTCTAAAGATGTTAACCTCTATTTTATCCTCCAATGTTTTTCCTCTACTCTATACTTTAATTCGCGCTCTTGCTATCTGGAATAAAAAGAATAATACTTAAGAAACATTGTTGTAAATCTAAACAATTATTTGATTATTTGAATGACAGATGAAAGTTCAATTTTCGCAAATGTCATACTATTTATTTGTTTGGATGAAGCTTTTAAAACCTAGGAACTGTTTTCATTTAGCGAAGCATCCACATTAGTTTTTTTTGTCAGGAGTGGGTACTTTGCTGCCAAATAAGTCGCATGTACTAGGTGGTGGTGTCACTTATGCCCCGCATATATAGGTTCTTAACAAGAGAATTGTGGTCCATTATAACTCCAATAAGTGTTTTCTGGTAGTGAAACAAAAAATTGCGCGGATTGCTAACAGAATTTAAAAAAGCTTTAGTTTGGCTTGCCTGTGTCCTGAAGAGTTGTGCCATTTACAACAGTGGATAGAAGGTCTGACCAGGGGCGCTGTATACAGACAGATTTGACACAAGTTCAGAAATCTTCCAACCTCAGGTAGTCCGATTTTTGGAGTTTTGCAAAAGCACAGTAATGTATTATTGTAGTAAATGTTTGCATATGCTCTTTTCGTTGCTAAACCCTATGTTTTGCCATGGGGCGTTCTGACAATCTTAAGTCAACCAAGTTTACTGAGCAGGATTACTCCTAAGTACTCAGCTAAATGTGGTCGCCGTGGCTTAGTGGTTAGTGCGTTGGACTGCTAAGCGAGAGACACAGGTTCGATTCTCAAAAAAACCACCAAAAGTTTTTTCGCGGCACCACCTCTTCGCAGGCATGACAAACCTGCAAGAAAACAATCTGTCATGAAAAGCTTCTCAATTCGCCGTTCGGAGTCGGCATTAAACTGTAGGTCCCTGTCATTCGTGCGAAGAATATAACACGCACAACATGAATGGTTGTGAGAAGCTAGGCCTTGGCTCTCCATGAGCTGTCGTGCCAAATTACATACATACACTCAGCTAAATGGCTTCGTCAAGTGCATACTACTGGCCTAAAGTATTACTCGAATCTGTTCTATTAACTACCTCATTCTCGTAAAGAAAATCACTTAAGACTAGAGAGAGCTGTGAAAAAATCCGCACAACAATAGCATCCGCGTAAGTCTGAGCTTTGAAGTTAGATCTGTTGAAAATGTTTCCTCTTTGAAAATTTTTTAAAAAGTTGCCAAACTTTCTTTTATTTCAAATGACGTTGTCCATTTAACCAACTGCTATGTAACGTCAAAACGCATCACATGGAAACAAGCAAAAGAGTCTTTTAAATACAAAAAAAATATTCTTCAGCGATAATAAAATTATTAGACAAACAAAAATCCACTTTGGAGAACGAGGTATGTATATGCTTGCCAATACCTTTTATTTATTTAACTGATAAGCACAAGGTACTTGCGTATCTTTATAAGAACAAACTCATGACAGTACATAACACATCAATTTAATTGTTGATAAGATTTGTGTGCGTGAATTTAATTTTAAGTATAAACGTACGTATATGCATGTATGTACAAATATATAAGAGCTTCTACAGCTTTGCTTTATTTTTTTTAACAAGATAATCACAGTGAATAGTGTAGAAAAAAATGTTCTTTTAGATAAAGAATGACATAACATTGGTAACCACTGAACACCTAATAGACCTTGCACGAATCCTTTGCCTAATATGTATTCCATTTTCTGCCTGTAAGCGTTTTTTCTTGAAAAACAAAAAATTAATTGAAAATTGGCTAATGCAAAATAAGCTGAGACTAAATGTCAGCAAAATAACGACTATATGTTGTATGTTTACCGTCTCTCCATACTCATATACCAATCGGAGGGGAAAGCCCCTATAATCGATAAAGAGAGCATTCGGAATATAATATGCAAGCAAGTGGAAAAAAAATTGGGTTCCTAAAACGAATCAGGAATAGAGTGTCAACACTGTGCTTAATTATAATGATGTATGGGGATTACTGCCCACTGATTGTCCAGAGTGATAACGTCAGTCTCTGAGAGTTAACCCTATGCCCTAAGGAGCTCGGTGTACATATGTCACAAGTTGAACTTACTTCACATTTTCATGGAAGAGTTCAGCGTGTAGATATCATTTCTTGACTTACACCAACATTTTTAAGAACGTGACTTACACCACTATGACTTTTACCGAATTTGGCGGAACGTTTTTATTAAATAACTCTCTCAAATCACTGTTACTGAGGAGCAAGCTACTGCAGAAACAAAAATAACGACCCACCCCTATTGTGGACCACGCATACAATTTTGCGGGCATGATTAGCTAGTACTCAAGTATAATGCTGATAACTTTATTCTACACTTCACAAAACATATTATGTACATTTACTATTGAGTGATAACGATCTACCAATATTCAATGCGAAATAGACTTGACCTAAATCTGTCTGCCTGTTTGTCTATACACAAATTTTGTGCACGTTTTGCTGAAAAGAAAAGGTGTCGTCGTCATAGTCAATTGTGTGCCAAAATTATACTTGATGACTCAATAAGAAAACGTTTTCTCTTTTTGACATTTTAAATGTAAACGAACTGTTATTTTTTTTCGTTTTTCAGCACAATACTTTTTTTTAATTAGAAATGTTGTCACATTTGCTTCGAACAATGCATACGAAATAGGAAAATTGTTCATTTTCAAGAATTGTATTCTTGCTTTAGTGAGTCTTTCAAAAATTCTTTTTGTACAAAGAGTCATTCCATGGTGACAGTCTTAACAGTTTGATTCATTTTCTGACAAAATTTTAAATATATCTCGCCAATTATAAACTGTTTACAAAAACTAAATGTGTTTTAGTTTTACTTTAGGTATAATTGTTTTCAATAATTAGAAACGTAAGTTTCTGCTATATTTTTGTTCCTTTGGGAGAAGTGGAGAATTCATCATGCACCGTCAGGCGGTTGTTACACTCACCTTCTTGGCAGGCAGCAGGGAATATAAGACTCTGCTGGGTCCCTAACCAAAAAGAGGTGTCTGGAAACGAGACAGCCGATGAGCTGGCAAAGAAAGGATCTTCATTAGACCCCGATCAAGTCGATACCACCGTTAAAATCCCACCCTGTAATCTCAAGCAGGTTGTTGGGAATACAATTCGAAGAACTGCAAATGTTAGATAAAATGAGCTCAGCTCCTGTGTCATAACAACGAAACTATGGCCATTCTACAACAGAAAACTGCAAATGGATAAAAAATCCTTATCTTCTCTAGTAGGTATCATCACCGGGCATAACATGCTGAACTACCACGTAAGAAGACTGGGATTAAACACGGATGTGGTGACGAAGTAGTAGTTGAGGACACTCCACACTTACTTTGCCACTTTCCAGCGTTCTGCCAAGTACGATTTAAGACCCTAGGAAAACACCTTTTTCAGGGTCTAGAATAACTGTCCAACAAGGCTGTGGTTGATTTACATAGATTTATCAGCGCCTCGGACTGGCTTTATAGAAAATAGGCTAATGGTTCCTTGTAAGGGGACAACCCCTTAGGGTATTTTTATTATTAGCAAGGCTCTGCGGCATAACGCATATGGCCTAGAGCCAGTTAGACAAGGAGGTCCTCTATCTTCCTAATGAAGTTGAGGATGTCCCCAGTTGAGGCTTTACGAATGTCGTCCGGTGTTAAAAATTCTTTGTGGAGAAAGCGTTTTCTGACTCTGCATACTGCCACGCACTCACATAGTACGTGCACCGCTGATTCGTCCTCCGATAAGCAGAGTCTGCATTCAGATTCCTGAAGTATATTTAGTTTATGTAAGTGATATCTGAGGCTGCAGTGGCCAGTGAGGAAGCCGGCAAGTCTTCTGATGTCTTCCCCCTCTAGGGTATCACAATGGGTTACATTGACCCTACCTAACCTAAGGGTGTCTAATACATTTGGCATTCAAACACATCGAATCCTTGTTCATGCGCAACTCCTAATGAAGCTGTTGCCTCCAACTTCGCCCGGTCGTCCTCCATAGCAGAACAAGACTCGGTGATGAATTATTCAATTTTATCTGGGCTAATGATATGCATATGTATACAAATCAATTACAATTTAGGTACCAACGCATCAATTAAATATTATCAATTCTTTTTTTGTCATACACACAATACTGTGCGTTCTGGGGAAGCGCTTAACTCACTTTTAGTTCGCTCGAATCTTACATCATTACTGTTCAAATTTATTTCACTTTCATGTTGATTTGGATAACGTTGTCATAATTAGCAGATGTTTCAGTTTCCAAATCGTTCCCACTTTTACGCTCGTTTCATATACATATGTATTTATTTAAATGAAAGCTAAAGACCTTGTTTTTTTTTTTTATACATATATTTGACACCTTCAGAGGTTTTTTTTTTAACACTACATTCGAATTTGGAATATCAATTGATTCTGCTTTGACTGTCGGCGTTTATATGTAAATTTCCCTCATATGATGAAAATCAATATAAAAAAAGGAACCAAGTTACAACACGCGACTTCAGATTCACGAAAGAACGACTAATGGAGTGGGCAGCTTTTCTGGTTTTTTTTTTTACCCTGTATTCCTGATTCGTTTTCACCTTAACACTTGTTTCCCTCATTCACATTATAATCAACAATAAGCATTTAATTTACAATGCAATTATCTGTTTGGTTGGTTAGATACACATATGTATGTATGGATGTATGGGGTTCGTGGAGTCGCTACTGCACAAGACGAGGAATGATGAAAGCCAGGTCGTCGTGCATGTAGGCATATTTTTTTAATCCAAATCTGGCTACATATGACGACAAGTAATGAATTCATAATGGAAAGAACTTTACGGACACTAGTGGACATGCACATACTTACGGTTAAAAGAAATATGAATAGCCTAGCACATGAATACCTCTCCTCTCTCTCTCTACGTATGTATGTATTTTTATTTTTTATTTTTTGTGATTATACTCAACATGCTAATAGTTTTTTTTTTTTTTATTCTCTTGTTTTATTTACCAGCCAGGAAAAGGAAAGCTGATCATTCAATTATGGCGCTGCTCAAAAGATGAGATCACGCTATAAACAAACTGGTATAGTAAAAAAATATATAGATCTGTATTGTGAATTCGATTTTCAGTGTCAATAGAATTCGCTTTGATGTAACAGTTAAAAAGACAAAAAAAAAAGGTGTGTTGTACGTGTAGGGTAGTCTGGGGGTTGAATAGATCACCATTGGTCTATTAAGGTTAGAGGATTTCATATGTTTCATGCATACAGCATACATGATGTGAGTGATGTCATACATAGCATACGTAAACTGGATTTTATCGATAAAGTTGATTTACTTCATGTTTTTATTGTGTTTTTCTTATTGCAATTTGGGAGTATCATGTGACTAAAAATGCACAACTCAGAACAGTAAGGGAGTACAACGGAAAGAAAGGAGTTTGAATAAATTTGATTATTTACAAACTGAAACTGCGCCAACTATAGTGGTACAGCGTAGAAGTCTCCGCAACATTGCTTGTAAGATATTATCTTATCTGCCGTATTGTGTGAGCTCCTAAAGCCCTTTTTCAACGACCTGATTGGTCCATAGCAGTTTTTAGACCAGGAAAGTCCATCACCGACCAAATTGTCGTATTAGTTCTTAATAGTCCCAGTTATGCTCTTGCATGGACTTTATTAAAAACGGATGACATTGCTCTTGGCTGATTTGATAGGAAAAGTCATCGGGTGATTTTCGGTCCCGTCTGCATAGACAGTGAGTGAAGGAGGAGGTACAACGACAAACTGTACGAGGTGTACAGCGACATCGACCTAGACGGAAGAGGTGGCTGGGTCATGTAGAGCGGATGGACACCAATGTTCCGGTACGAAAAATCTTCGAATGCACCTTCGAAGGACAGTGCAGTAGAGGAAGACTGCGCCTTCGGTGGCGCACGCTAGTGGAAGGGGACCTCAACCAACTAAGCGTGCGAAACTGAAGGCAGCTAACTAAAGATCGAGCTGGCTAGAGATGCTTGTTGATGGAGGCCCAAGTCCATTCCGGATTGTAGTTAGTAATCGCTGTTTCTTTGCGTCATTGGTTAGCTTATATGTAATATCTTAAAAGTTTAGGAATTCTGGCCAAAATGCAACTAGCCTACCCATAGATGTGAATAAGTCAGAAATAAAAAAATATTCTGTAGGTCTGGTCTAGGTTATCGATACCGTCCGTGATGTACGTGTTATATTTTCCACATGGAACGAAAGGGACCTACAGTTTTTGATGGAATTTCCGCGACGATTGACAGCTAATCTCCTTAAATCACACGCCTTGCATTTTGACGGTGCGATTTTACAATCACTAGATTTTCCATTTTCCGTTTTGCTTCCTTTTCATTTCAAAAATTGAAATTAACATTGTTGGGGTCGATTGTTTTCCTAAATGCAAATTCTTTCGAATTCACTCACCTAAAAAAAAATAGAAAAAATACTGTAAGAATAAAGACGAGAATAAACGACCAAAATGTTACTTTTCTTTTGGAGTTGCACGACAGCTAATGTAATGCAACCAATTCCATACTTAAACTTTACAACTGTTAAGCGTTTCATTTGGAAGTAGCTTTCGCTCGCGTTAAATGCTTATGAGCTCAAAACAAGCCTCGTTTTTCGGCTGCCGGAAATGAAAATACAATTTTATCGACGGTATTTAGAATTCAGTTAGATAATTGTACATGCATATGTATGTCTACATGTCCCTATTCCCAAAAATTATTTATATGATAGCGCCACGAAGCTAGAAATAAGAAGAAATCAGGTGTATATACATATTACTAGGATGCAGGGGTATTAAAACAAATAATATGCAGTTTTAAAGCACATAGGTATCATATTAACTATGTACATGCAGCTGTGTAGTTGTTGATTAGAAACGATGCACCCGTCAATGAACAATTTAATTTTAAATAGTGTAGAGTTTGCTCGGCTTTACTCATCAATAGCATGATGAGGATGGTAGCATCCTATGGCCCATCAAACAAAGATTAACCGCATGGGTTCTGATGGTAGACGATTTATCTAATGGCCAAAACGACGCGAATTCGATCCAAAGTACACTTTACCTGTTGTTAAACATGAAAGCGGATCTATCAACCTGTGGAAATGCTTCTCGTGGAATGATGTTGGACCAATCCATCGAATTGATGGCATCCTTACAAAGGACGAAATACGTTAACATATTGGAAAATGTGATGGCTCCATGGACAAAAGAAAATTAACCGGTGATTTGGACGTTTCGACAGGACAACGATCCAAAAATTATTTTCAAGACAATTCCATTCATGTTTTGAACAAGTCGTCATGGAGCGCTGGAGTCTTTGTGGAAAGCGACAACGTTAGACTACACTGTGCCTGTCTTGCAAGCAGAGATATTTGCAATACTTATGGCTGCGAACTATTTTGTGAAAAACAAGTTGAGGGGACGGAGTATCGCGACAGTCAGGCTGCGCTTAAGATCTGCTCAATCCTCTTACTAAAATAGAATAGTTGGAGAATGCAAGTCTAGTTTGAATTCGGTTGGAAGACTGAATTGGCTTAGTCTTGTCCTGAATACAGCCGGATTACCGGAAATGAATTCTCCTACGAGCTAGCCAGGCAAGGTTCAGAGGAGAGCTTCTCCGGCCCTTAACCCACGTTACGTTTGCCCATATCTTCGGTTAGAGCTTCCATCGATGGTTGGGTTTCTAGCTTCTTTTTTTTCACTAGTGCTAAAGGGCTAATGAATAACCTTATGATGCTATTCGCACAGCGCCAGTGTTGGTGTAGTGGTAGTAAACTAAACATACTCATCCCGACGTCTGTAAGAAGACCGTGACATTCTTGCTGTCTCTCAGCAGAACAGTCTGCAGACAACTTATTACCGTTATTATGGGACACTTCTCCTTTGTCAAACATCTCAACGTGTTAGGTTTAAGTGACATCACTGTCTGTAACGCGTGTGGAGAGGATGACGACACTGCGGAGCATTTTCTATGTGATTGTCCTGCCTTTGCTCATATCAAGTGCCAGATTTTTGGGGCTGTGATGAGGGCCATTTAGTAACCTAAGTTTCTTATTACTGAAGCTCTTACTCGACTTTCTTAGATAGACGAAGACAACTCAGTAAAATGGTTGTACCTGCTAATAGTACAATGGACCTGTTTTTGTGTCTAAGTGCTCCAATACATCGACAAAAGAAAAGCGTGATCCCTCCATGTCAATTAGCTGAATACAAAACCAAACGCTAAGATCATTCGTCGGAAAGCTGTCATAGTTCAGCGTCGTAAAGAAACCAATTATTTTGGCCAAAAATAAGAGAGCAATACTGAGATTTGCAAGTGACCATATTAATTGGATATCTTAATGGAAAACGGAACTACTCTCCGACGAATCGAAATTCAATCTGAAGGGATCGGATGGCTTTCACCGTGTCCGCCGGCCAACTAATAAAACACTGAATCCTCGAAGCATGGAAGAGGCATCATCATGGTTTGGAGATGCTTCTCTGGATATAGATTTGGCTCCATAAAAAATACACGGAATTATAAACAGGTTTAGTTGCCTCGATAACATTATGCTTAGGAGGAATTACCCCTGAAATGGATATTTCAGAAGGATAATGATCCAAAGCATAGTTAAAGTTAAAAAGTGGTTTGAATAAAAAAAAATCTAAGTCTTGGAATAGCCAGCACAGATTCCCGATCCTAACGGCATAGAAAATCTAAGGGAGACTGTACATCGGTGATTAGTTTGGGAGAAGTTGAGGCCTAGGTCAACCCCGGATTGTAGTGCCACGCTAAGTACGTTTATGTACATCCAAGTCAAGAAGGCCCAGAAAAACATCCAAAGATCGATAATTTCCAATCTTCTTTAGAGTATGTTAAGAAAGTGTAGAGCAGTTATCAAAATATGAAATACTATTATGTATTTATTTATTTACTATGAAATTGCAATAGTTCTAGTTTTGACCATCTTAAAGTCGATATAAACATTTGTTTTTGTTTTTAAATATAATTATGTATGACACTTGTTTCATGTATAAAAAAAAACAACAAAATATATATGTTTGTGTTAAAGTTGCTTCAGTTTTGACCAACACTGTATGTACATTGTAGGTACATATATCCATTATTACAAATCGCTACATGAAATTCTAAATGCCAAGAGATCTGCTTCCGGGCAACAAGAGCACTCTATTCACTTATTAACACTCCCAATCCAACTCCAAATACAAATTTAACTTATAAATTCTCCACGTTTACTCACTCATTAGACAAATATGAATCCATATCCAAATTTAAGTAAAGAAAAATAAAATTAATGTAGGTTACAATTATTCACTTCTAAAAATATCTACACACACGCAATACGCATTCCCCAATTTTGCTCGACACCAGTCGAAGTCGAAAAGTTAAAGGAAAAATTTAAAATCAGAAAAAAATACATACTAGCTATACATGTAATCTAACATATTTAAGTTAAAAACACAACTGAACAAGTTTGTGGATTGTGGTTAACTATAATTTAAATGTCAGTCCATTGACTACATGCTCACACCGAACCGATAGACCTAGAATGGGGGGGAACTATGGTGAAGAGTGCACAAAAAATGACCTAATACTAATTAAGTTCAATTTAATTGGAAGCCTTCAACTACAATCAAACCCGGTGCTACATACATAAGTATATACGAGTTAAACAGACAAAATTTTATCTCTCGGCACTTGTTAAATATAAAACTTAATTACAACAACTCATTTTTAATCAGTTAAACGAGTAAAAAAATAAAAAAAATAAAAAAATTGTCAATACCAAGTATGAATGATAGTGATGATGATATAATACTTTATTTAGAACATTTTTCCCACTTTGTTCCGTCATACTCCAGGCTATGTTTGTCTCCCTTTCACTCGGAGAAATGTATGCGGCAAGTGAAATATGTACTCATTTTGAAAAGGGGGGAAAAAATATCTTAAAATTAATGGAAAACCTATTTATTGCCGAGAAAACACAAGAGGTATGTGAGAAACGAGATATATGCAAACTTTTCCCCATCTCACTCTGAATTAGCAGAAAATGACACATCTCACCAAAACTTCACCATCCTCCGGAGATTCCCTGCTGCCAATAAGGATACACAGGAAGAAATTGGAATTTTTTTTTCTGCTGTTTGTGCGATTATCCTACCTACAATGATGTCATCGAGTTTGTTTTCTCGTTTTTCTTTTCACAATTCTAATTTGTTTTCTCTCGTTTTCCAATTGTTCCTCTTCTTATATTAAACTTGGGCGTTGTCCACCACTAGATTTTTTTTTTCTTTTTTTTTTTTATATCTTGCTGCACCCTTTAACACAATTCAACTCACCGAGATTAAATAAAAAACTAAATTTATTTCACTTGATTTCTAGACGGAAGTGTGGAAAAGTATCTTTCATTCAAATGTATCTTTGTTTTTTGGGTATAAATCTTGAGTACAGTTTAGTAAAACACATAACACGAATGGGTACAAATATAATAGATATAGATTAGAACAGAGAGTTCAGTGGTTTCTCACTTTGAAACATGTATATGCACTGCACTGAGCTGAGAGAAGAAGCCTTGCGACGATGACTGAATTCGATTAATCGGCTCGGCTCTATTCAAGTTTTGTATACAACGCAACGTACTGAGTGAGTGACCGATAATTCCTTTCGATGGGACTGACATGGCACTGGAGAGAATCGATCGAATGTTTGGATGAAGAACGCATGCGTTGTGCTTTAATATGTGAAGGAATGGATTGTATATGGAACGATAAATTTTAACCAGCGGGTGTGTAACAAGATACAAGAGTGTCACTTGTGTCAAAATGAAAATAAAACAAATGAATAGATTAATTCATGTCATTTTTTTTTAGATTTAGTTTTTATTGCTTCTGAGATCTCCAAATATAAATGCATAATTTCTCTTTTGCGGGAATAACATTTTACATCATGTTAGTGTCACTTATCGTCTTGGTTTTGCACAAATCGAAAACTACTATGACGTTACAAAGACGTCAAACTTAGAAACCAAAAGTGACATATTTTTACTTGAAAACGTTTATTTGGAAGCATTCTATGACTGAATGACGCAAAAAAGATTTCGGACTTCCGATACAGTTTTTAATTTATTTTTCATTTGTATTTGTTTTCTGGCGATCAAAGAATAGATCTGTTCATTTGAGACGACACAAGCGTCCACAGGTTTTCCTACACCAACCTCCGTTTAACAACTCCTACCCCCACCTCCACGCTGTGAACGCTGGGTGTCTCGTACCTCAACCCTAAGATTATATCTCAAATTTATGCAGAGTTGTTGGTGACAGCTTATGATTGAGGAGAGCACTCTTCCTTGGGTCCAAATGGCAGCGGAAGAGCTATTTAGATAGAATCATCGGCGACGTCCACAGTTTCAGTTAGGTCGAACTTGTATGAGCTACTACGACCTGCAAAGAGTGGCTTATTCGGTCATGGAAAAAAATTATAGTTATGAAGCAACATGTCTCGGATATGAACGGATCTATTCTTGACGGCCCCTGTAAACGAAAAAGGACCACGACCGTCAGATTTGCACGTCCATTAAAAGACCACGTTGAGCCAGACAATTAGGGAAGGCCCTGGACTGCTGCAAAGTAGATATTATCGCCATCCAAGAAGTGCGATGGGATAGGCCGGGAGGAATGAGGATGAAAAACTGCGACAATTAAAAGCAGCGCTTATTCTTTTGCGGATTTGTTGTTAAGGATAGATTTAGGCAAGAAGTCTTAATTTTCAAATGTGTGGATGAGCGGCTCACGACAATTCGCATCAGAGCTTAATTCGCCAATATAAGCTTGATATGCGCGCACGGCCCCACAGAGGAGAAAGACGAAGACAAAGGCAAAGCCTACACGACACCACCTCCAAAAATGGATTCAAGCTGATCGACTTTTCTGTGGGGCGAAATATTGCCGTAGCTAGTATGAAGATCTCCTGATCAATCAACCTTCAACCGGATTGATCAAATTACGAGCGTTCCGGAGGGCGAACATCGACTCGGATCACTACCTTGTTGTTACCAAAGTACAGCTGCGAATATCCCGCACATCGTAAAGGCAAGATAATGCTGTGAGGAAGTATGACTTCGAACGGCTACAATCGCCACACAATCAAGTGTCCCTTTATCTCTCAAGAAGTCCTTTGCTGCCAGCAACAAGTATTGAAGACATTGTAGAAAAGCCATCAGGGATGCGGCCTCTGATGTGATGGGTTTTTCTCAGTCACCAAAACGAAACCCTTGTCGCTTGGTTGATCTATCGGCAGTATGATGCCGATGTATTGGTAGAATGTTCAGTATCACCTCTACGGCTTTCGTTGGTGTAGATGCTTATGCACCTGTTACTTCTAGGCATGCCATTCATTGCGTGCTTGTTAATAGATATTTCTTCTGTTATATAGGTCACTTAGGTATTTGTAGATATACGAGTACACTTAGTAAACGTGGAAGTTAGTTTTCTGGTGAAAAGAACCACCTCTATTTTGTTCGCGCTTACACTTAGACCATTCTCTTCTGCTTAGTAGAGAGAGGAGCCCCAGAAAATGGTAATGAAGTTGATGCAATTGCAACCTTTGATAAACATTTTTCAAAGCCATTTCCTCATCAAGACTATATCCTCCTTCAACAAGACCTCGATAGTTTTTCGATCTCGTGCCTCAAAAGTTGTCTGGAATTAAATATCCCCAAATGCCTAACCATTACCTTTTCTCATAAACAGCACCAATCTCCTCCCCGACTCTACCTTCTGCACAGGCAACCTATCTCCTCCTTTCAATCTCTTCGAGACCTCGGCATTTTGTATGTATATGGATGAGATAATCCTTAAGGCCAACTCTGTATTAGGCTTTGTAAAACGGTGGTCCAATGAATTCACTTATCCATTCATAACCAGATCTCTCTATACTATCTTTGGTCGCATCCTCCTTGAGTACGCTAGTCAAGTGTAGACTCCGTATCATCGTGTGCATATCTCAAGAATCGAAAGGATCCAGCGCCGTTTTCTTCGATTAATTTAAACACCCTTGAGGAACGCAGAGATGCAACCGACATTCACCTCATTCATCGACTACTTTCAGGTCACGTTAAATGTATGTCACTTCATAACACTATTTTCACAATACTAATCCTCGTAATCTACGAACCCCTTGTCACTTCTATCTACAAACCCACCACCCCTCCTATATGACTCGAACGAACCGATTTCCTACTTGCTACGAAAGATTAACTCGAACCTTACCCTTTTTGACTTTAACCGCAACAATCCTTGCCTTAAACCCGACCTTTTTCACCACCCCAACTAATCTTAGTTTTAGGCTTAAGTCTAATCTTAAGCTAGATTACGATTGTTAGGTGACTGAAGTCTATTATGGTTGGGCCAAAAGTAGGCTCTTCGAGGTGAGAGGACTAGATACGTACAGAGAAGGTGGAGAATCGTCTCTCCCTCCTCCTCGTCCATACAGCTTCTACAAAAATCATTATAAAGGAGGCCTAGCCTATTGGCCATTGGTGTCATTATCTCGGCTTGGAAGAAGCTGCAGAGATGCCTACTTTCATATGGAGAAGACATCTACACCCACTTCTGATTCTGATTTGAAGTCGTCTGTGTTGTAGCTGAAAATCATCCTTCCACTCAAGTCTGGAAGAGATAGTTAGTTACCCCGTTAACATGATGATTGAATTCGAATTGAATCCTCAAAAACCATCATGTATACCCAGATCGAATTCAACAGAATTACTCGATTCGATTGCAAAAATTTGTGCAGCTTAAAAGGGTGGAGGGGATTTTTCTCGCAGTGACGTCAGGGAGCAATAAAATGTTGGTTTTACCTTATCTTCCACCAGTATTGCTAGAAGACGGAGTTTCGAAGTCTTTTTTCATTGCTACTTTCTTACTGAAAGGTAAATGAAGACAATTTTGAAAGAAAAATACTCATGGAAACACTCATTTAAATCCTTGGACTACGTCATACTACAACAACGGCGGATGAGGGTACATTTTTTGAATTTGCCACTCACACTACTGATGCTTTTCAAACTAAATTTGAATCAAAAACAAACCAGAGTTGCCATTGATTTTTGTACTCATAAGTGTTACGTCATACGTCTAGGGAATACCTAATTTCAGTTCACGTAATGTGACAAAAGTCACTTCAAAATAAGTAATTTGACTAAGGGAATAAGGCTGATAAACTTATTTTTCTTGAAAATGTGACACGATGGCAGCGCGTTCAATATTAATTGAACTCTGTGAAAAAAAAAAAAAACTCTCCACCAAATGATTTGTACGAACGAATACGACAGTTTTCATTTAGCTTGCCGTCTTTTTTCATCTTTAGTTTCGCAATTCGTAAAGTCTCAAATCTTAACTCAATTGTTCTGTGTTCTGTTTGACTTTGGTTTAGTAAATAGTAAGTTCAACCAATCATCAAGAATTTGCTAAAGAATTGAGCAACGTTTCGTTCCAGCGGCTGTGGTCAGTACCGCAAATGAAAAGAAAAAAAAAATCAAAGTAGAATTTGTGTTAAATCTTCATTGTGGATACTCAACTTGTTCTCATTTAAAAAGTCTCTTTAAGAAAAATAAGTTCAGCCCTTCTGAGCTTCTTTTATAGTTCAATAAATCGTTTAGATATTAATTAAAAAAAAAAAATCACCTTCAAACAAGTGTAATTTTGCTCAGATATTTTTATGATTTATCCCCTTTAGTAAGCATAGCCATAGCTAGTCCCCTAAATGTAAAACTACCTGGAGCCACAAAAAAAGAAAAAAAAAAAAAACAAAAACGAAAAGACAGAGAACGAACGATAGGCAAATAGCGATAGCGACGGAGAAAAGTCTACACAAAATCGACCCCGATGAAGGGAGCAGAAGCAGAACAGCAGGCCGAAGAAGAAAAGAAAAACCTCTAGAGGTGAGTAGTTGTGTCGTGTTTTTTGTTTATATTTTGCAAAAAAAAAAGTCCTTTCCATGTTCCATGTCTCAATGCAATGTGCAATTTCGAATACGAATTTGATAAAGCAAAGTTTTGTGAAATAATTTCAAAAGAATTTATGGAATAATTGAGTAAGAATTTAGCGCAAATCGTTTTGCACTGTGAAAAGACCCATTCCTTAGAAGTTTTCATTTTGGGTTTCTTTAAACCTCTTCTCACGTTTTCTTCTTTTCTATTCTAGGGGAAGTATAAGAAGTTTTGAACGCCTAGGGTTTACGTTTTTCCCTGGTTTTCGTTTTTCGGTTTTATTTCCTTTCTTTGGTGGTTTAATGGATGGAGTTCAGTTTGCTATATTCTTCGGAAAAAAACTAGAAAATACATATATTTTTTTTTTCTGTCGAAAGACGAAGCTGTTACATATGTGCTAAGAGTGTGCATTTTCTTTTGTTGTTTCATAATATGTATTACCATATGTACATATGTATAGTAGAATATTGGCATTTTGTAAATTTTTTTTTGTTTTTCTTAAAGAAAGTGTAAAGATACGGCAGTGAAACTATCCCTTTTGTTACTTCATAAATTCTAATTAATATCACTTACCTAGGTTATTTGCGATAGGTCGAATAACTCCCTAAAATGCTTGCTGAATTTTTGTAGGACCGAGCGGTAGACGTATGTAGGTATGTATTTTAGAAATGTAATTGCTTCTTTAAACTAACAACAACGTGTATGTCGACAACTAACGTTAACAGCACAAATGCCCATTGATTGAAACTTCCGTGAATAATTAAAGAAGTTTCGGAGGATGAAAAGTTAAAGTTGGTGTGCATTACAGATGATTATTCCTGGTTCCTAAAAGATCGAATTTATCTGCTCAGTGTTTTTGTCAAAAGAGTACCAAAAGTTACAGTTTAAAGCATTTTTTCTAAATTCAATTGTTAAGGCAGGTATCCCTACATTTTATGTAGTATGTATGTATATAGGTATGTAGGAAAAAGCTAGCATTAACTTGCCTATGTACATATATACTAATGAACGGTCTACATTCCGGTTGGATCTTATCTTAAATCAACTAGCCAGCTCTATATTTTACTAAATGCGAGTTTTGTGATAAAAACAATTATGGTAGATTTACCACGAGTTTTACTGGTCTAAGTGTGCTGGCAATAGTTGGCAGCCACTTCAACCTACCACGAGTTTTGGACATTTTTTATGTACTTACTATCTATTCTCCTTTGCTTCACATCCTAAAATGAAAATGTCACACAAACACAATACAACCCGTTACTCGATTATGAAATGACACTGACCACAATGTCAAAAAATATAAATATTTGGCGCGACAGCTCATAGAGAGCCAAGGCCTAACTTCTCACAACCATTAATGTTGTGTTATACTTTTCGCACGAATGGAAGGGACCTACACAGTTTTATTGCCGACTCCGAACGGTGGATTGAGAAGCTTTTTCGTAACAGATTGTACTCTTGCAGGATTGCCATGCCTGCGAAGAGGTGGTGCACCGAAAAAACGATTGGTGGTTTTGAGGATCGAATTTGTGTCCTCTCGCTTAGCAGTCCAACGCACTAACCACTAAACCAAGGGGACCAAAGTGTCATATCAGTTCATTTCTCGTACTCTGACCACACATTTAATTAACGCTTGCTCGATAGTAACGTTTATTTTGCCGCTGATCTGATAATTGGCATCGTCCTCTTTAGTATGTGCTCCTTTATTCCTTACCAAATGAACGGCATCTAACCAAAGGAGAAAGCTTGGTTAAGCCAGAACTCAAAGAGGCTATCAGAAAGAAAGAGGTAAGAAAGTATAAAGAATTCTGTCTCGTCATCTATGTTGCTCCGATTTTATTGATTCTAGAGAGGCGGGGATAGTGATATTTCCCTGAGTGGCCCGTATTACTATTGGCCAATTGAGAGGATTTCCTCAGTCTTAAAAACTGCTTTGGCTGCCATTTGCTTCCTATAAATATCAATAGGAAGTAAGTGGAGCATTGTCTGCAGCGCCGCAGTAGGTGTTGTTCTTATCCGTTATACAGATGCATGATTGTCGCTGGATACTTGTAAGAAGATACATATTACTTTTATTGTTCAATGCTGTTCACCAGACTAGTACTCCATACATTAGAATAGGCCTCACTATAGCAGTGTACTATTTAAGGCTGAAGACCCCATTTCGGGCACAAAGCCCACCGGTAAGCATAAAAAGCAACAAAAGCCTTCTTGACACGGCCCAAGATATTAAGCTTCTTAAGTTCCGTGCTTTTAAACCTTGGCGAGACGATAAAAGGTAATCTGTACTGCAGAACCAGTTCGGTATTTGCAGCGTTAACTGCAGCGTTAAAGACTAACTTTATCCGTTCATTAAACCAGTCTGTTGGCAGTCGATTCCATTAGGTCTCTAATTACATTAGGAAACTTCCCCGATATAGCTATCGCAATGTCGTCGGCGTAGGCTTTAAGCCGGAATCCCTCTACTCAGGATGTTGAGCAGCTTGTTCGTATGAGCCAGAGAAGTGGCGAATGGTCGCGGTAACATCTCCGGGTTTTGAAATACATATATACACATGTATCAAAATAAAAGTGCACCTTAGGACATACATTTCCAAAAATCCTTCTCTGGTGCGTGCATTTAATTGTAAATTGATAAACGGTTGCACTATCTTAATCAATAGGTTATTTCCTCATTATATATGTATACGCATTTAATACCAGAAGCATTGTTTCATTACATTCTTCCTTTTCGTTTCAGATGTCTGGAGAAAATGACGACTTAACAGAGATCATCATAAAATTCGCCAATGATGTTCAAAAGTTTACTCACCACTTAAAAACAACAGTAAATTATAAAGAACAAATTCAGATACATATCAAAGATCTAAAGAAATTCGAAGATCTCGAAACTGTTGCTGTCATAACTTCTCAGGTGATGACTGAATGGAACAAAATTTCCGAAGCAACTAAGTCAATAGAAGACAAATTAACAAAACTAAACGAAACATTAGAACTGAAGCGGGAGAAGAATAGTGTGGCGAGAGAAGTAAACAGTCAAGCGGTTGAAAGGGATAAAACTCCCATAACAGAGGTCAACGATCACAATTGTGAAGAAGAAGAAAACAATAAAGAAACAGAACTGGAAGTCGATCCTTTAGTCGATTCTGTTGCCATCACGACTGAAATAAAAACGCCTTCTGTTGCAAGAACCCCAGATACAGAAACCCCTTCTGATGAAGATGGAAAACTATTGGAAAATTCTATAGAGAAACCTGAGCTGAAAGAGGATGAAGGTGTAGAAAACACCACGACTTCGAATGGTATAGATAAACCCAAACAAGGAACAATTCGCCTCGTTCCTCTGAAAAATCTACTCTCAGCGCCAGACCGATCACCACATAATACTCTGCCTTATCAATTGACCATCAGTGACAGTGACGATGAAGATCGTACTTCTACCAAAGTTAACAGTATATTTTCCAACAGAAAACTTCAACTGAATGAGCAAATTTTTGAATTAAGTGACTCAGATGAAGAGCAGACCAAAGCATTCACAAAAGAGAACGGAACATCGCAACAAGCAAGTGTGCAAACAAAGAACCTAAGTATTTCAGAGAAACCAAGGAAAAAGTTTACACCGGTAAGAAACTCGATAAAAGAAAATAGAAAGGACAATTCAGCATCTAGTGGCGAAGACACCATCACATCAAAAAAGGAAGAACCCAAGTTACCCACACCGGAAGAGGCTATCACAAATTCGATAGAAAAAACTGTCTCCAAAGAAGATCCTTCAGTTGAATCCGCCATTTTGAATTCAAATATCATACTAGAAGCCTTTAACACAGATTCCTTGGAGAACGGGCAAAGTAATCTATTGAAAGAAATACCCGTTGGTTGTTCTCCTGTTTCTTCAGCTTCGTCGGCAACAGTGCTTGTAAGAACGAAATCATCAACAATCTTTACGAATTTGTCCGAACTAAATCACAACGGTTTTCAGAAAGAATGCGTTGTTCGCATTAAGCGAACACCGTTAATAACTGCCAACAACAATAAATTAGATGTATGTAACACAATTTAATTCAGTAATCGACTTAAATACGTTTTTATCCCTTTTCACATGCCCCCCGACAATCTAAAGAAAATGGGCAAAACGTTACTTTAATTCAATTACATTTTTCTTTCACAGCAAAAATAATATATAAATATTTTTTATTTTAATTTCAATTTTTTTTTTTTGCAAATATGTACATAGTAGTTGAAAACCCGAATTGCAGGAGAACGGATGCAGTCGTTTGCATTTGTCAATTTTGCTAAAAGTTTCGATACTTGTCAGTTGAAAGGTTAAGTGAACACCAGTTGGATGTTAGGTAACGGTATCAGTTTTTGTTGCACTTGTTTTTCTAGCAAACGAATTAAAAGTAATAAACTAACTCATCCGTGTAACAGTTGCATTTTTTTTGCCCACTTGTACTTCGTCTGCGATCTGTATTCATTGAATTTGAAATTTCCATAATGATGTTTGTGCTCTTTTGCATAAATGTACATATGGGTGTGTTGTAGGATAAATATCTGACCGGTGACAAAATAAAAAAAATTGGAGAGAAACGATGCACACTGAGTTGTACATTTTATCTCTCTCTTCCGATTGGCGTCGTAAAAAAATAACTGTGCGCTAGTTCTGAATAAACGGATTCTTTACTCGCTTTTTTTTTGTCTAGGATCGATGTCTTATGTAGAAAAGTGATAATGAGAGCCCATAAAGTCGTTCAACGCCTAGTTTCTCGCAACTGTTCGTTGCGAATAATTTTTTTTCGCGCGAATGAAACCTACCTATAATTCTTTTTGCCAAATCCGAACAAAGGATTGATAAGCTTCTCAGACATACTAAATACGGTTTTTTTTTTAAGTTGGCTGTGCGACTGACGTAAGAGCTATTCCGACCTAAAGACATGGAGATCCCCCAATGCATTTCTAATGTCTTTGGGAGTCAGGATTCCCTTGAGGAAAAAGCGCCTCCTGATGCGGCAGAGAGCCGCACACTACACACTCACACAATTCGTCTTTCTCTAGACAAAGTAGCATTCAGTTTCCTGAACTATATTTAGTTAATGTAAGTGATATCTGAGACTGCGGTGTTCAGAGAGAAAACTGCCAACCCTTCTAATATCGCGCCTTTTGGGATTTAAGATGTTCTTAGACGGATGACCCTTTGTCTCAATAGGGCAAGTAGTTCCGTTTTCTCATCTGTCTAGATTTCTTCTAAATGCGGAATAAGAGATACCGCAGAAGGGTTCGGCTCCTAAATACGCACCTTTCAGAGGAGCTTTTTCTGTCTAGTTGGTCAGCGATTTCAGAATTTAACTTTGTTTCGCTTTGATAGGTTTTAGAGAGCATTGAAGCAGTCAGCACCCGTTTTTGGGTTGCAATAATGAAAACTCTGCTTTAAGCGCTGCTCTGTTGCTTCCATTACCCATTACCTGTGAGTGGTTGTTCGGCCTGAAATACACCAGGGCACATCTTAAGTGTCTTTAAGACTTTATGATTATAGTCACAAATATCTGCTCCAACACCGGAATCCATCTTTGATCCATCAGTATACCACGCTAGTCCTTTTATATTCATCAACGGATTGCTGGTTTCTCAAGAAATGTGATTCGATGAGTTCAAGGACTTGACTGTCACATTTTTCCTTAGCCAAGATAAGACTTCTCTAATCGCCGGTATTTCTGCTTTGAATATCCTTCAATCATTTGGAGAATAAAAGTTGTTAATCGGCATTCACCTTTCTACTAATTTTCAGAACAACTTCCTTTTAAAGCAGCATTTATATTCATTTCTATATAATTATTCTTTCTTTTTTTTTGCACTAAATCAGGTTTCCTCCTTTTGTATGGAAGCAGATACAGACAAAGAAAGAATTATTCACTTAAATTGAAAGAAATACCTTTTGTTACTTAACTTATCTGTATGTTTCACTCGACTTTTCAATTGACTTCAGGGTGCGTTTCTTCATTTATTTCAAAGAGGAAAAAAAGAAATCCGAACCTGAAATAGAACAACTAAGTAGTTTAGGATAAATTACAATAGTAGGTCCTTGCTTCTCGTAACCATTCGTGTTTTTTAATATTATATTGTCCACACGAACGGAAGAGACCATAAGCTTTTATTAATGATTCCTTGCAGTGTATTGAGAAGTTCCTTATGACAAATTATATTATCGGAGGAGAGATGGTGCTGTGAAAAACCTTTTTATTTAGTCGAGATTCAAACTTGTGTCAGCTTACTCAACTGTCCAATGCACTAACCATTGAATTACGGCGACTAGTTAAAGGTAATGTACTACGATAAATATCTAAGTGATGAAGTTCGTACATTGATGCTAGTATACTAAGTTCTTTGAGGGACAAATTTATTGAAAAGACATTTCCTCTGCAATAGCTGTTTTTTAAAGTATTTCTCAAGAATAAACCGAATAATGACATGGAAAGTAAGCAATAGAGTAATTTTGTTAATTTTTTATATGCAAAAATCCACTGAAGCATACAAAATCATAGTCCAGGGTGGACCAGGGCATCAACGAACAAACTTGTCCAGTCAGCTGAATCGTTAGCTAGCTGCTTGTTATTTTGGAAGCCAAATTGGTTGAGGTATCTTTCCGATTGAGTGCACCATGCACGATTTCATACACGACCTAAAAATCGATAAGGAGGTGGTGGGTATCGATTTGAAATTCCTGCGTTTTTTCCAAGATCTGCCGTAGGGTGCAAATTCGGTCAATGGTGAACTTTCCTGGCCTTAAACCATGCTGATATGGACTATTTAGGATGTTGACAAAGGACTTTTGGCGCTCACACAATATGCCAGATAAGGCACTTATACGTCTATATGTAGTTGGCGCAGTTTAGAGGGCCTCATTTCTAAAGAATTGGACATACAATGCAAAGGTTCCATTCATATTTTGCTCGGTAGCTATACCATCAGCTTCAGTAACTTTGTTCGACTTCTTCTTTAATTCAAAATAAATCTTAAAGTATTATATTTCACGAAGTAGTGGCTGTCAAGGGTCACTTTATGTTTCAAATATTTGATACGAATAGAAAAGCAAGGAATGGTATCAACAAATTATTCCAAATGATACAATTTTCATGCACTGAACATTCAGAATGAATTAAGAAACGTACCCTACGTCGAAGTGTCACCTTTATATTACACTTCTTAATAAGATAATTTTGTTTAATTTCTTTCAGAATCATAAAAGGGGTACTTACATCGTGAGTAGTAGTAGTCTTAAAAAACAAGTGAACAAGACAACTAATAAAACAATGGCCAGTGACTCAGATTCTGATGTAGAAGCTATACAGCAAATAGATGATAGTAATGATAGTACATCTTCAAGTGAAAGTGAAATTGTTATAACACGTAAGAAGCGTGTGTTTCAAGAGTTAAAAAAAGAAAGTAGCGTTAGTTCAGACTCGGATACGAGTCGTAAAAATAAATCTGGTTCAGCAGCACGGAAGAAACGAAAAGTTTTAAAAAAATCCAACTCGAGCAGTGATGATGGGAGCAATGTCAATGGAAGTGACGACGACGATGATGACGAGAAGAATACAAAAAGGAAGAAAATTCGGAAGTTAATCAATGAAAAGAATTTGGAAGATGGCACTAAAAAAGCTACTAAAGAGGAGGAAGAGCGTAAAAAGCGAATTGAGGAGCGGCAGAAAGTGGTATGTTTTATATTTTATTTATTCTTAAATCTAAATCCAACAACATCCGTCTCCTTCATTTATGTATGTATATTTTTCATTTCAGTACAACAAAATTTATGTGAAACCAGAAAATATTGAAGTAGATGAGCTAATTCTTGACTTTGATGAGGCTACCAAGAAACCGCTTCTGAAAGTGGACAGTGGTTTCATGAAGAAACTCAAACCTCATCAGGTGAACGGTGTTAAGTTTATGTGGGATGCCTGCTTTGAAACGATCAAAGATTGCCAAGAGAAGCCAGGATCTGGGTGTATATTGGCCCATTGTATGGGTCTAGGTAAAACCATGCAAATTGTCACCCTTTCCCATACGTTGCTTACACATAGTAATATAACGCATGTAGAACGTGTCCTCGTAATTTCCCCGCTAAGCACATTGAATAATTGGGCGAGAGAATTCCATCATTGGATAAGCTTTGCCCGAAAGAAGGATATCGAGGTATATGATATGTCCAAATACAAAGATAAGAACACTAGGGTATTTAAATTAGAAGAATGGTTCAACGAGGGTGGAGTGTGTATCATTGGCTACGATATGTATCGAATTTTATCAAATGAGAAAACAAAAGGGATGCGAAAGAAGCAAAAGGAATCATTGCAGAAGAGTTTGGTTAATCCGGGACCAGATGTTGTAGTTTGTGATGAAGGTCATTTACTAAAGAACGAAAAGACTAGCTTAAGTCAAGCTGTCACAAAAATGCGCACAAAACGTCGAATTGTTTTGACTGGTACTCCGTTGCAGAACAATTTAAAGGAGTGTAAGCTTAATGTGCTTCGGATACATATAACCGCATATCTGACATCCATTTTTTTGAATTTATTTTGCAGATTATTGTATGATTCAATTTATAAAACCGAATCTCTTGGGTACATACAAGGAGTACTTGAATCGTTTCGTTAATCCCATCACAAACGGCCAGTACACAGATTCAAAAGTTGGAGACATCCGTTTGATGAAACATCGTTCTCATATTCTACATAAAATGCTGGAAGCTTGCATACAGCGCCGAGACTATTCAGTATTAGCTCCATATTTACCACCGAAACATGAATACGTTGTATTTGTCACGTTGTCTGACGTACAGAAACAACTGTACGAGCATTATATGACAATACAAAGGGAGCTGATTGGTGAGGCTAGTAGTAATCCGGGCAAAGGAGCGAAGCTGTTTCAAGATTTTCAAGATTTGCGTCGGATTTGGACGCATCCGATGAATTTGAGAGTTAACAGTGACACCGTAATTAGAAAAAAGGTATATACATATGATAATTCATTTAGGGGGGAGTATTGTACGTAATTATTATTTATTATAGCTCGCACGATACGATTCTGAAGAATCGATAAAAGATTTCATAGACGACAGCGATGATGCGTCGTCTTCGACAGAATCAGACAGTTCGTCGTCAGTGGTTGAAACAGAACCAACTGTAAGAACTCGCACTACCCGTTTACAAAGGGATGTATCGGATAATGGTAATATATTCAAATAAATCTATTAGCGATATTTTATTTTGGTTAAGTAAACTTTATCTTATCTGCAAAATTCGTTCACTGGTCGATGGGGTTGACTCTTGAGATGGGGATGTTCGTGTAACTAATTATTGTGTTGCTTGGCGAAAGAGTCAAGAAAGATTTTACATTAGTCAACAATAAAAAAAAGAAATACAAATTTCTAAAATTCCATGTTCATAACATCCAAGCGGCTAATCGGAAATTAAATTTAGATTTGTCCATTAGAACGTTCTAAAAAGAAATTTAATGTTTTGCTGGTTCCAACGAAGGTCTGGGCTAACATGCATGCCAAGCACTGAAGAATCGTTCTGCCCGTCGTACACTACATGCGGAACTGATTCAACCAACTACACAACAATTTTTATTCAGCTCAACAAATTTCAGAGCCTCGTACACTAGTGTACGTGTAGTGTATAAACTCACGTTGGTCGCTTTAGCCAACGCACTTCGACTAAAAATTTAACATGTTCGTGTTGAACGCGTTGCGATCCCCGTACACCTAGTTGATCACCTTATTCAATCAATTTATTTTGGCAAAAAGATCTTTTGCTCGATCATATCCATCGCCATATTTGTTGTCCATTTTTGGCTTTCATCCTTTAAATACAATGCACAATTAATGGCAACATATGTACCATTCGTTTCCTCAACATCAACACGTTGAATTGAACTCGATTTTTTGCACCCCAATTGATGATTGCATTAATGTCGGAGACGAGCTCGGTTGACATTCAATGTCGCTAGGACTTAACGGAAGAAGATATCGAAGGACGCATAAAGAAATAAAAGAAAAGTGTTAAGTTAATTTGTATACAAATTTTGCTGGATAAAGAGGACGTAGGCCGCGATGCCTATTTAATGTTTTTTTTAAGGTTAGGATTGTATTTTTTGTTTTTTAAAAGTATTTTTGGCCACATCTCGAACTCCAGGCGGAAGAAGTCGTAGGCAAATGCTAGTTTATATTAAAATGTTAAAAATAATAAATGAACTAATTGTCAGGAGTATGGAAGTGAGGCAGACGCATTACACCCATGCATATGTAGTATGTATGAATTGAATTCCAATTAAACACACGTAACAAGCTCTTTCAAATTGTTCTTAAGAATGTTTTACTTTTTTCAGTTTCAGATGATTGCGTGGAAGTGCCAGCAAAAGATGATCCATCCGAATGGTGGACGAAATTCGTGGATGAGACAGAACTGAACAACATTCATCATTCACCAAAGCTTGTCCTGCTCATGACACTTCTGCAGCGTTGTGAGGAAATTGGTGATAAAGTATTGGTTTTCTCACAGTCGCTACAATCGCTGGACGTGATTGAACATTTTCTTTCATTAATTGATCGACAAACACGGGGTGAAGAAATTGAGGGTAATGTTGGTAGTTTTAGGGGTTATTGGCAGCCAGGTGTACATTATTTCCGTCTGGATGGCTCTCGCACAGTGGAGAATCGTGAGAGCATGTGTAGGAGTTTTAACAATCTAAGCAATTTACGTTCACGCCTGTTTCTCATCTCAACACGAGCCGGTGGCTTGGGCATCAATTTGGTAGCAGCGAATCGAGTTGTTATTTTCGATGTTTCATGGAATCCATCACATGATACACAAAGTATTTTCCGTGTCTATCGATTTGGGCAGTTAAAACCTTGTTACATATATAGATTGATAGCTTTGGTATGTTGAAATTTAATTTTGCACTCATATCTATATACATATATTAATTTCTTTTATTGCAGGGTACAATGGAACAAAAAGTATACGAAAGGCAGGTGTCGAAACAAGCCACGGCAAAACGTGTTATAGATGAGCAACAAATTAGCAGGCACTATAACCAGAGTGATCTCCAAGAGCTCTACTCATATGAACTGGAACCGATTGTACCTCGAGAGATTCCAATTTTACCAAAAGATAGATTATTCGCAGAACTTCTTAGTAATTACGAAAAGGTAATTTATTTATATCAAACGTTTGATATTCTTTTAAAAAACAATTCATAGCCGACGCTTCCATGCAACGTATTTTAGGTTTTCTTAGCACATCAGGCTCTAGCATCCCATATCAACACTTACCTCGTAAAGAACTTCTTTGACATCTTTTAATTTTTGTGTTCTTAAGTCAAGCTTTGTTATTGTATCGGGTATTTTCGGTATCACTTGGGCTTTGATAGAAAAAAAAAAAGCTGTGATCAGGACTTCAGAAAAAGCACGGCTCCGTGTCTACGGGGAACGAGTGGATGACCGTGAATAGTCCACAAGGCCACACGATTTTCGCAAGCTCGCAGGCTTTTTTTTTTGCTACAAGGATCGCGGTCTCCATTTATGCTCGTAGTGACGTAGTTTGTCAGTTTCCACCTCAGCATGGCTACTGTTCTAATCCGGAATTCAACTTCTAATAGCTAAAACTCAACGTCCGCAAGTAAATCATCCACTACCTTTTTATTCATAGAAGGCCAAGCTCGGAAAGCAATTCAACTTACAACGAGGTTGATGCGCTGCCAGAATCCATCTTAAGAATTGTCAACAGTGTCATATCAAATAAGTTCTTGCACTCTGACCATAGATGTACATCACTGCAATGTCTATTTTCGACGTTTCAAGTTCCTCTATGTGCTTACCTCGGGGTGATCTTCCTCTACGGTGTTGTCCCTCCAGGTTGGATTCGAAGACTTCGGGCCGGAGCGTTGGTGTCATTTCGCTCTAAATGTGTCCATCTAATTCGTAGTTTTTTTACCAGTTCGATGTCGCTGTACAGCTCGTATAAGTTGTCAACGCACACGGGACCGAAAACCTTCCGACGAATTTTTCGCTTGACCCGACGAAGGGTATCTTCATCCGCCTTTGACAAAGTCCATGCTTCAGTGCCATAGAACAGGACTGGGATGATAAATCTCTTGTACAGAGTTTTCTTAGTTCTTCGGAAAGGGTCATACTACTCAATTGCCCTCTCAGCCCAACGAAACAGCAATTGGCAAGGGTTATTCTTTGATTTCTGTAAGATGTCGTTTTCAGAAGTGAACTAAGGTAAACGTCTACTCAGAAATTCTGTCTGATATGTCGATGTTGAGTGTTCCTTCTTGTTGACGGGAAATACTTAGTTTTGCCCTCGTAGATCGCTAATCCCATTTTGGTCACGCGAATGCACCGGTGACAACTCCCTGATTTCTTCCGATTAAAACAATATGTTCTCTATGTATGACACAAAAAATGGGTTGAAAAATACTACATTGGCCCAACTGTAGTTAAAATCTTTGGTCATTCGAGAAAAATGAAGAATTCTTCACGTTATCAATTCGAATGCTGTCAGCTTCTTAGACAAGGCCAAATTTCTTCTTGCGCATTTTGCAGCCAGCTTAACGCTCACAGATTGTCTCACCACCTGTCCTTGAAAGCGTCTAATTCTAAATTTCCACTTCCGCACTCATACTGGCGATGGTAGTGTGTTCATCTGATAAGGCGTTCATTTGCCCAAAGCTCGAGTACAGCGTTCACATCTGGCCTGGTGTGCCAAAAACTGCCCTACACATTCTAAAAGTAATTCAAAAATGCGCATTAAAACTTATTGGTGTCAGGGAAATTGCGAAGTCAATAGACTCGCTTGAACACCAAAGAAATGTTTCCTGTCTCTCCTTGTAATATCGATTCTTTTATTAAAAGTGCCCTAGCCCCATTTACATTTTCTCCGCAATATGCGTCATGCATCGTCGAATGCACATCGGTTTACTCTTAAGATTACGTTCAGACGTGCAAATGAAGAGATTCTTTCTTTGTTTGTAAACTTAAGCTCAAGCTGGATGCTATTGATAAAACGAATTCTAGGTGGACAAAGGGTATAACCTGTCTAGCGACTAAACGGATTTGGCCACGGCTGGATCTGAAACGCTCTAAGAACTTGATTTCTCTCAAAAGATTGCATATCAGATCCGTAATAGGTGTCATCACGGGACACTGTCTAATAGGCAAGCATGCAACAAGGCTTGGCGTCCATTCAAATGATTTATGTAGAAGCTGCATGGACGAAGAGCTCTCTCCCGCACAAGAAGACTCCATTTAGGGGAATTCTACTTTAACGACTAAGGTGATCTGATAAACACGGATATCAGAGACCTCCTTCGCTTCATAAAAAGCTCCAATTGGTTTAACGAGTAGGTTTGCAGATCTCTTCAGATCCAAGTGGTATCACAATGGACCTATCGCTGGTCTAAGTGTGCTGGCGATAGCTAGCAGCCACTTCAACCTAACCTAACCTAACCTTCTTTGGGCGTACAACACGAATATGTTACGATCTACATAGCTGTGTTTCCTCTTCACTACACCCCCCAAGAATTTAAAACCAACGTGCATCTCCTTCGTCTCTCCTCTAATTTCCCTAATGTCCGTGCTCCAGCTAAAGGGTAGACATATACCCTCGGCGCGCGGTAATTATACAAAAAAAAATCTGTTTTGGATTTGATGTGTTGATCACTGATCGATGTCTTGAGTGTAATCTAAATCTCCAGAATGTTGTAGCAATCGCCTTAAGCAATCTCTTTTTTTTTTTTACTAAAGTCCAGATATATTTTTTTCTACTTAAAATTTGAATATCTTCTTTTCTTCAGTTACTTTTCAAATATCACGAACACGACTCTCTCCTGGAGAACGAGGATAGTGAAAATCTAACCGAGGAGGAACGTAAAGCTGCTTGGGATGAATATGAAGCGGAAAAGACACGACCACCTCAACCAACCATGCAATATATGTCCTATGATCGCCAATCATTTTTAACGAATTATGGCAGTCCATCGGGCAGTGTTACATCAAATAAGATTTTCGGATTTAGATCTGACATTCTCCTGCGTCTACTAAACATGAAAGGAAGTCAAGACCATCCGGAGTTGACAAGCGCTCAGGTTATTCAACTGGTTCCAGAATATCTGCAGCGCCTTTATCTTGAAATGAATAATGGTGATCCAACTGTAAGTATACTCCTTTAATACTACTATTGTATTCATATTTATTTTATTTTGTTTAATGATGGAAAATGATATACTAGTACACGTTAGTATATTCACTGCAATCTACAAAGTAGAGCAAGAAGTATGGAAAGTTCCATCTGAAACTTCCATCAACTTCGTTAAACGCCATGTCGTACTACGAATGATGTATGATTTGTGTATATTTGTGCTTTGGATAAGCAGTGACAGAGTTTATCTGACCCCTGGTGATTAAACGTATGTAATGATTAAACGCACAATCATTACGGCGACTTAAAACTTTACAGAATGTAGATCCTTATCTAGCCTTATTTCTCGCATTTTCAAACTACAGATTCTATCAATTTGAGAGAAGCGTCACGTAGAGAAAAATGCTAAGATCGTACTCGTTTAATCAGCTTCCACTAGAATAACTCTATGGATTGTTACATCCTGTTCGGTGCCACCGTTGGCAGAGACAACACTAAATATAGAAAGTTATCGACTTTGTTGGTCTGTTGTCCAGTAATGCTTAGTTGGTGGGCGGAATTAAAAAGACTTAGGGCTTTTGTTTTTGCCAAATGTATCTTCGACATTTAGGGTTAAATCATAATGTACCTTAATTCTTTTCAGAATTACCCTAGCTACAATTTAGGTAACTGCGGAACTACCTCTCCAGTTTCCGCACCCCATCAGACAACCTTTCATTGGCAGCTTAATGATCACTCCACATTACTGGAAAGCACTCGGTTCCCAAGCCGTAGTATTCAGCGCCGCTTAAAGACGTTCGGCATGAATGTCATCAATGACGACCGCTTTTTTTCTTGTGTTCTTCGATTGTTGTGATCTCTCACCGCTTTGCCGGAGGTTTGGTTCGAATTTGGAAATTTACTGTTACCAACGGCTCATTGGTTTTGAGACTACATAACTGTCGTTTGGATATCGCATCTACTCGCCCAGATCTATGGGGCCTTCCAAAAGTGCCACTGGGCGCTTTTTGGTTTGGCTGTGCGATCGAAGAAGTGTTGTGTAAGTCACTCCCACAGTTTTAATTGTCGATTCCGAGCGGAGAATTGAGAAGCTCTTTCATGAAAATGTATACTCTCGGAGGTTTGTCATTGTCTGCCGACATGTGATGCCTCGAAAAACTGTTTGCCGGGTCTTGAACCTGCGTCCGCTCGCAAAGCATTCCATCGCACATACCACTAAGTTACGGCTACCGCAAATTATGTACGCACTTAAATTTTGTTGTTATCGACTATTGCGACGAAAACGCACTACCTTTCACCTACTTTTGGAGGCTACAGTAACTTAACATATTTCTCTATTTGCAGTTATATAAAGAGCTTCTTGAATTACACAAAAGCTTAGAAGCCCCTGGTGGGATGTATATGAACCCATTGCTGTTTGCAAATCAAACAACAGCACCGGCGCCAGTTTCGAATCCATTTGCAAACCCGGTCGGAAGACCCTACGGGCAGGTAAGTTATGTCATGCTGGTGTCTGAACAAACATAGTTCTTATTCTCTTTGCTTGTTATTTAGGTACATCCGGGTACATCTAATTTTAACAGCAACGAGGTATATGAAGTGGACTGATTACATTAAAGCGAGACGAGAGCGGAACAGCAGGCATATATTAGTTATGGTTACTTTATTATTAAAATTAATTTTTATTTTTATTACATACTTCTTTAATTTAATTTCGTGTTTAGTAAATAGAAAAAAAAAACTTTCATTTAACTTTCCAATTCACGTAAAATAAAAGGAAAATTTAACAATACATATATTGGAATAAATATTCATTAATGCAAAGAAAAAAGAACTTAATGTACGTGAAAGTTATTACAGATATAAGAACAAATAAAACAAAACTACGTGTATGTACTTCTACGAAATGATAAATTGAGTATTTTTTTTAAGTTACTTGGAAGTCTATTGGAATATAGGAACAGCATAATATCTATTGGTTGTGAAATGTGGTGATAACTAGTTGGGAGAGGTGGTGGATTTGAACCACTGGTTTATTCAACAAGCGTCAAAACGTTCGAGAGCTTTCCACCATCTTCTATATTCCATTGGACGACGAAAATCACCATCATAGCGCCAGAAACGGGTATAAATACCACAAGCCTTAACTGCAGACACACTCGGACTAATGTTTTAGTAGAGTTGGAGCGGGATTTTAGTAGAGAAACATTCGGATTGAGATTTTAAAAGAGAAAACAATTGGAAAGAGATTTTATCAGAGTTTGATTGACATTAATTGTTTGAGTTTTTGAAGAGTTGAGAATTGTTGAAATTAGAATAGATAAACAGTGGTGTATGAACAGATTCGGACTCGGATCACTTGGAAATAGAAAGAAAGTATCCAGATGCAGGCGAAGTTCACCAGAGGCCAAAAGATCGAGATCTGTAGATCATACGGAACATGGTAGCGATGGTGGTAACGTCTTCTCAGACTGGACATTCCACGTTAGAGAAACACAATAGATCTGTAGAGATCTAAGTGAAGGCTGCATCACACGACACAGCCACCCCTTCATCCAACTTATCTACTTACCATGATACAACTAAACTAAAACGTGACGTCACAAGGGCGTAGGCATACTAGAATATTTTCCCCATTTTACTTTATTTCTTTTTTTAAATTCAAACGTCCTCTTTTTTAGTTGGCGGTGGAACCCTCCTCAATAAATTTAAATTTTGCTTCGTTATATCCCGGATTGGTTTTCGGTGGAAACAGTATTACGCTACGTATCGCAAATTTGAACGGAAATTTCACTCATCTACCTCTCACGTTATGCTGCGCAAAATTCCGTTATTTGACCACTGTCAACTTTTTCATATACCACAAATCGAACAGAGCCATAAGCACTTTTTTTATTTGTTTTTGTCTGGTTTGTCTAGAAAATATTTATATGTTTTGTAACAAAGAGTTGTTGTGCTAAACACTAAGCAGTGCTTTGTGTGTTGTTAAAGTATTTTAATACACGTAAACTAAATTCATAAAAAAGAGGAATAACTTTGTCTACATTTAAAAAAAAAACCCACTATTCACAATTAATATCTGTTTTTCATCACCTTGTTTAATCTGTATGAATTTTTTGTTCGTACACCTTAAGTTGGAACACTCGCCAACATAAAGGAAAAATTGAAACATTACGAAACCCCTGACCTCCAATGTCGGAATTGATGTCGCTATGTTACTATTAATACATTTTGTACATTTCTGTCCAATTGACCCAGTTTTCATTATTTGAAAAAAAAAAATGTATGCACAAATAAAAACAGACTTCACGGATTGCATACTCATCCCACGTCATGGTGTTCTCAGCTGAGCTGGTTATTGAACAAAAAGAAAAATTCACAAAGTACATGTTAAATTGCGTCTTAAAAAAAAAAGTCTTAAGAAGTTGTGAATTTTACTGCTGTAATGGGAAAAATGGGAAGTGATCTAGCCTGACAAGGTTTCAATAAAAAGACATGTCGACACTGCTCGTTTAAAGTTGCTTTGCGCATTCAATCATCATTGATGGTGTAAGGTTTCACTCTTTGATTCCTATAAAATAATTATGTACCACCATCTGCGGAGCGATGGTATAACATTTGTTGTAAAAACATGATAGTACCATTAATATGAAAGCTATTGTCTGTGGTAGTCACCGCTCGCGGTGTTTTAATGTATTTTGTTTTAAATAACTTCCTTATGTGAATTGTCATTCCAATAATGAAGTTGATTAACAGGCACTCAGTGGCTATAAATTCCTCGATTTATCTATTTCCCATCACACTAGTCATCTATCAAATAAAAAAGTGTTTGTGTGCCTTATTTGTCTGTCTGTTCACCTGTTTTGCGTAGTTTTTTTTTCTGTTTTGAGTTTTCGATTTTTAAAAAATGTGCCTTTTGCAGATTACAAAATAACGGCAGCTGGCGGGGCTCTTTTAAAATTGAAAGTATCAAACAACAAAGTTTGGCAGAGTAATTTAAATTTTAAGTGACGCTGACTGAGGAGTAGGTAGAGATTGATAATAAAAATAAATAAAAAAAAGGAAAAAATCAAGAAAAAACATTGCCGTTCACATGGGCTTTACGTGAGTATAAATGTTTTCATGGATTTCCTTTAGTGGTTTGATTGATTTAGAAATTTTGTTTAGATTTCGCACATAAAATAAAAACAAACTTTGATAATGCCATCCTTATTAGAAGCGTTGGAGCGAAAGTATGGTCTTGGGGATGATGTCAACATTGAGGAGTCGATTGTGTCTATATACGTGCCCAAGCTGCCACCGTTGTTATGGTATGTTCAAAAGACATTTGTTTATTTAATTTTTGTCGCGATAATTGATTTCTGGCACATCAATTATAGATATGGTTAAAAATATTGATCGACCTGGGTTATCATAATAACTATACCTAGCTATTACACTTATTGTTTGGTACATCTAAGTATGTACATGTGTAGGACTAAAAGTACAAATCATAACCCAGTGAAATTCTTCACAAATATGGATTTCTTCATCATTTCATCTCTGAGAGTAAAGCACAGATGTTTTTTTTTTTTGCGGAGGGTAGAGTAGGTGGTTCGAGGCCAACTGGCCAGGAACGCAATTAGCGTAGCAGCGTCGTTTTGTAAACCGCGATTGAAGTGACCTGGTTCTTGGGTAGTCTGCGCACTCCAGACACTACAGCAGTTGTGTGCGACATAAGGGGCCATAACTCGGAACATAACAAAACCCTTTTGCACCGTTTCTTGGAATGTCACTGTGACCAGGGACCCAACAGAGTTTAATATCATACTGATAAGCGATTCGTTTAGAGACATGCGGCAGTCTTTTACTGTTCTAGATTTGGTTGTGTAGAGATGGAGATAGACTCATTAAAAAGGACTTCACGCTGAAGCATGGTTTGAAGCGCAACTGTTTGAGAAGTTCAACGCACACGTTAGACCTTCTCGAGAACTTTTATGCCGGTTTGTTTTTCTAGAACCGACTAAGTAAAGAACGGATAAGTCCCTGTACAACCTTCTGATTCTAGCCTTGTTTAGTCAAAAATCAATAACAACATAAATTGCTGAATATAAACTTAGTAACGTAAGGGATTTTGTACACTCAATCCAATCCATTAACAACATCATGTGAGCTTAGTTTATTCAGTTTGTTCTTTTATTTTCCTATAGTGTCCCCGATTTATTAGTTTTAAATGATTGTGATATCGACTGTGCTGGTGACTCAGACGGTCTTAAGGAAAGATGTCGAACAGTTAAGGAGTTGGATTTGGCCCAAAATAATTTGGGAGATTGGAATGAGGTCTTCCACATTTTGCAACACATGCCAAGGATTGAGTTTCTTAATCTTAGTAAGAATCGCTTTTATGGACCCATATCAAGTACGCCTGCTCTTACTATGAGCGGTCTAAAGAGTGTTGTATTAAATGGAACTTGTCTTGATTGGTACAGTATAGAAAAGCTATTAAAATGTCTTCCTGTGTTGGAGGAATTGCATTTGAGTTTGAATGATTATCAGAATGTTTTGATTGATACAATTGAAGCAAACGAAACATCTGAGGCTGAACGAAGAGATAGTAAAGAAAATAATGAGATTAATGACACGACATCGAATATTACCACCGCTTATCCGACCACATTTGCCAGTACAGATAACGAACCAAGTTGTGAGAATGTCAATTCAAACAATGCATCATACAAGAAAGTGCCCGCTCATAAAGGAGTGAAAAAACTTCATTTCACAGGAAATCCAGTGGAGGACTGGAAGGAAATATGTCGGCTGGGCCGAGTTTTTCCGAATTTAGAAACATTGGTGCTAGCTGAATGTCCATTAAGGTGAGAGATGAATATTTCTATTACAAAGGCGGCATTGAAGTTATTGTATTTTTACAGATCAATTGAACCAGTACCACGGTCAGATACCCCGGAAGTTGTTGCTGAAGATACGAATAATGTTGACTCACCCCACGAACATTTTAAGTAAGAAAGAACAAACAACTTAAAACTTTTGTTTAGGAATTTTAATCTCTCAATAATGTTTCACATAGCAGACTATTAGCCTATTTTGAACGTATCATATGTTAGTACTCTGCTTCCACCCGAATAAGGAGTGCTAACCTAACTTAGTCAATCTTGCCATGATCAAACCATTACTACAGTCTGGGATGACCCTGGGCCTCAACCAACAAGCGTCTTCAGACAGCTCAGTCTTAAGCCAGCTGCCTCCAGTTTGGCAGGCTAAGTTGGTTGAGGTCCCCTTCCACTTGTCTCCCGGCGGTCCATCCAGTCTACATGACCCAGGTACCTCAGTCGTTGGACCTTTACTCTTCTGGCTAAGTCGATGTCGGTGAACAACCCATTTGCCGTGCGCATCCCCTCCTCCACTCACATCAATGTATGCGAACAGGACCATAAATCACCCGAAGAATTTTTCTCTCAAAGTAGCCAACATCGACCTCATCCATTTTTGAAAATGTTCATTCCTCTGTGCCACAAAGCTGGACTGGGGTTATTAAGGTCTTATATAGGGTCACTTTTGTTGTTCGAGTGAGGGCTTTGCTATTTAATTGCCTTAGCACAAAGAAGCAGCGATTGGCATTATTCTTCGTTTGATCTCAGCGCTGGTGTCGTCTAAATTGATAGCCTAGGTAGACAAAGTCCTTAACAACTTCAAAATTATATATGTCGAGGGTGAGGTTCTTTCCGAGACGTCTGTGTTGAGTATCCTTTCTTGTTGACAGTATAGACTTGGTCTTGCCCTCGTTGACCATTAGACCCATCTTCGCCGCCTCCGTCTCAATAGTGGCGAAAGCCAATGTGAATATTTGGTGGACTTTCCTGGCCTAAAGCTACAGTGATATGGACCGATCAGGTTGCTGACGAACGGCTTCAGGCGTCCACACAGTACAGCAGATAGCATCTTGTAAGCGATGGTAGCTTCTGTAGTTGGCGCAGTTCAGAGAGTTCCTTTTTTGAGGATCGGATAAGCAATGCTGAGGTTCTATTCATCCCGACCATATTTTACAGATGAGTTGATGTTTGCTCCTTACCATGTCATCGCTTCTCGTTCTGAACAGATGGGCAGCTAGGTCAACTGCTCCAGCAGCTTTGTCGGACTTAAGTTAAGATATAGCTATTTTCATTTCGTCTAGGTCGATTGGACGTAATTGTTTTCATTCTGCTTGATAGCGGGATATAGTTCATAGTTTTTCCCTATTCTCAGAGATCGACTGAGATTTTACTATACGTTCTGCGGTTCTTTTTTATTTGCTCTATTTTATACCTCTCTAGATACCAGGAGCATTTTCAACGTTTTTATTTTTATTAACACATTCAAAAACTATTAACTAATTACAAGTTTTAATTTTTCAGAAATTTAGCCTTCTTAAATTTGAGTAGTACTAACATTAATACATGGGACGACATCGACAGGCTTGCCAAGTTTCCTAGTTTAAAGAATCTTCGTGTGCAGGTACAATTTAATTAAAACATTCTACGTTTTTGTTTTTTGTAAACAATTTTTTTTTCCCCCTAGAATTGGCCTTTGTGGGACAAATGTGAATCTACAGAGTACGAAAGAAGACAGCTATTAATTGCCCGTTTACCATTTCTCCAAACTTTAAACGGTGGTGGAATTATAACTGCTGATGAAAGAGAGGATGCTGAACGTGCATTCATTCGTTACTATATGGAACGTCCAGAAAGCGATAGACCACTGCGATACGACGAATTGGTTACGAAACACGGAAAACTGGATCCGTTAATAAACATCGATTTGAAGCCTGAGAAAAGGGTGAAGGTGAATTTCACATATGGCGACTATAACGAAGTTCGTTTAGTAGATGTTTACAGGTAGGAAGAGGGAAATTACAGTCGAGTTCCCCGAATTGATTTTGGTGTTCAGTGGAAACTCGTGTTGAAGAAATTCGACTGTATTTGTACTTACAGCGATTAACGGCTATTTTTTGTTTTATTTAAGAACTGTTGTGGATCTAAAATCTCGTTTAGAGAAAATTGTTGGACTCTCAGCTAGGAATATGCGGTTGTTTTATATCGATCAGGACTTAAAGGACTTACAAGGACCAGAAGAGATGAAGTTTCCCAATAAACAGCTTTATAGTTACAATATAAGGTCTGGCGATGAGATACTCATCGTTCAGAAGAATTGTTAACGAATTATTGAATCTATTTTGTATTTACTAATTGGACTCATTATACTGTAAAATATAATATGACATACAACTAAAAAGAGTAAGTTTAATTCTGAGTAAAATGTGTTTGTTTATTTATATTTTGCATATATTGTAAATCAATATGCTATTGGTATAAAGCTGTGTGACATACGCGGGGGTCCTATCACATCGTCAAGTCCTCGCAGAAGGACATGGGGAAAACAATTTAAATGTACATGGACAAGCTCATTTTATTTCAACGGCTCGCAAATGAAAAGGGATAGAGGTATGATTTAAGGAGCGTTAGACAGAGAAAGAAACTTCGCATCATAAGCTATATAGTTATATGCATCATTGTTTTTAGTTGAACTTTGATGATGTTGAGATACTGTGTGTTGGCGTCAGTGGAAGATGAGATCACAGTGAATATTGCTATTTCCTCTTAAGGGTGCCAAATCGTTTAACGTCAAGTTTCTCCTTTTTTGGGTCATTCGTCGCTTCTCGTTCGACAGTCGAGCTCTGAATTAAGCAGCAATGAGAAAATGGCAAGGTTCGACGATTGATGTTGCTTTTTTCGTCCCTTGGTCAACACTACCGCCTATATGTTCACCAAGTCGAGCTCGGGTGAACAACAACCAATAAAGAGATGCCACTTCAGAAGTTTTACCAAAAGGTAAAAACAACATGTCAAGGCTAAAAAATCCAAACTGACTGCAATGTTTGTCATTGCATAAACATAGAGGTAGAATCGCAGTTAACGCTGAGGGTGAAGAAAGAAAGATTCCTGCAGATATTCAAAAACCTTTTGCCAGCAACTTTATTGGTGCATATTAGTGTGGCTTTTGTTCAGAAAGGTCCACCGGCCAAATATTCACACTGCGGCAGATGTAGTTGAACCCTCATGTATTTCAAATCTGCCAAACTCGTCCATTTACCCAGAAGGAAGATGGAAAATGTTCGTTGCTCCATCAAGGTCGCTAAAGAACTCACCGAGACGTTCGATGCTAAAAAATAAGGTTTAGACGAGGCTGCCATGCAATTCTTTAATATTGTTCTTGAAAGCATAATGCAGGCTTGAAATGCCAACATCCGAGGTAAAATCTTTTAAATGTCCGTGACAATAGTAATATAACCGAGAGAATGCAGCATGATGTCAATAGCGCATTCATGAGTATTGAGACCGAAGCGACTAAGATGGATTTAGTGGTCGATGCGGGCAAGACCAAGTATGTGCTGTCAAAGAAAGGGACACCTAACACCAACGTCTCGAATGGAACGCCACCCTAGACAAATATAAGTACGAAACCAGCGCTGACATCATACGCAGAATAACCCCTGCCAATCGCTGTTTCTTTGGGATATCCAACTGCAATCAAATTAAACTCAAATGTATGTTTTATGATTAAGAAGGTATATTTATGCCGTCTAATCTATTTTTTATTTTATTTTTTTTTGCAATTTATTTTATGGATTATTTTTTAACAGATTTTGATTTACTTATAAAACTCGTGCTCCTGTTCGTCCTTTTTAATGTTATTCTTGTAGCCCTTCTCAAAATCTTTTGATAATACAATATACCGATTTTCACGCACGGCGTGCATACCTGCTTCTTGACAAATTGCATTAATATCGGCACCAGAAATTTTATCTGGACGCGCTACAAATTCCTCCAGATCGACGTCTTCGCTAAGGTTCATCTTCGACGTGATTGTGGAGAATACCAAACGCTTCTGCCGACGATCTGGGAGTGGGAATTCAATTTTTCTATCTAAACGTCCAGGACGCAGGAGAGCCGGATCCAGAGTATCAGCACGATTCGTTGCCATGATAACTTTCACATTAGTTGTTTGATCAAAACCATCCATTTGGTTAAGAAGTTCAAGCAGAATACGTTGAACTTCGCGATCGGCGCCTGTTTGAGCATCAAAACGTTTGGTGGCGATCGCATCGATTTCATCAATAAAAATGATAGCTGGAGCATTCTCTTTTGCTAGACGAAATACATCGCGCACCATACGTGGACCTTCGCCAAGATATTTTTGCACGAACTCGGAGCCAACGACACGGATGAAAGCTGCTGTTGTGTGGTGAGCCACTGCTTTAGCAAGCATTGTTTTGCCGCAACCAGGTGGTCCGTACATTAAAACTCCACGTGGTGGATCAATACCTAAAAAAAAAATAAACTAAATTAGTAATGTGCGTTTATAAGGAACACAAATATAATTACAAACGGAAACACTGTTGATTTTTTTAAATGAAAGAGACAAGGCAAGACCAAGGAGAAAGCCAGGAGACACAAGGTGATTGGTTCTTAAAGACAAAGTTCAGTGTGTGTCATTCCACCAGACTGGCAAACCTGATGTTTAGTAACAAGCCATTTTTCTTGGGTGTCTTTGAAGCATTTGTTTTTAGCTTCCAATCATTGAATTACGTAATGTTGTGTTCAAGACTGGCTTAAATATTGAAACCAATTGCATCGAGCGAAACGTTAAGTCTGCAAAGATGACTGCTTCAATAGCTTGTTCTCATTTCTGAATTGAACTTGGTTTTTATATTAAATTATCTTTGGTTTGAGGGATAAATGGCATATAATCCGTGAATATTACGATTAATAGAACTTCAAACAACAGTCTTTAATAATTAACACGTACATAAATGTCCAAGAGGACCCTCAAACATCAACCAGACTACGCGCCATGCAATTGGGTATCAATTGACGGTTTTTACAGCGAAACGACTGGTAAACGACTTGAAGATGCGCATCAGGTATTGCTTGCACACCGCTAATCGCTTGTAAATTACAGCTAAGCTCTCCTAAACCTCGAAGGGCCTTTCCATCTATGTTAATAAGCAAAATTGTTGCTTCTGGGGCACTGAAAATCTGCGTGTAATGCACGAAGAGCCATTACATTCTCTCAAAGTCACTGGTTCGGTATTTACGAGCGATAGTGGACATTCTCCAGTAGCGATTCCCGGCTGCTTAAGTTCCACAAGGTAAAATTTGAAAAATGACAATGAAAGGAGGTTGTATGTATTTACATATCTATTTAATAAATTTTAATTGATTGGAGGTATTAGTTTGTATTTCATGTGGGCAGGCCTTATAATATATCATGAGGCACAAATGGATCGACTTTTTTACAATATAGTACTGCATACATTTCTTCCGTATCTGATGCCGGAATAGGACGAGTTCCATCCACCTCTGCGTATGTAGCGTACAAAAGTCTGCTGACTTCAGTGAAATTAGCTGCAGTCGCTGCTGCCTGTTCACTTTGAGTAAACCCAATAAATGTTACAAGAGGCATTTTCATGCTTTGTGCAACGCGACAGGCGCCATAGAACAGTATCGATGTCAAATCATGTGTGTTACAAGTATCTGGTTCATTTTGGGTTAATTCGAAGATATGCATTACACCAGTCGGCTTATTCAACTGTTCATCGGCCTCCGATATCATTTGACGTGCAATTGTGATTAGCGAATTCAACTTTCGATTGTTCGATACCAAACTGATGGCTGTCCTAAACATAAATCAATACACGAGTACAATAGCAATAGTCATTTAAGTGGTATACATAAGAGTGTACAAACCAAGACCTCATTGCTTTTGTCATTGTTTTCATTATTGCGGCAGCCACAATTTGTTCTGTCTTTTTGTCAACAATAACCAAGCTGCATTCATCGTGGAAGATGTGATCCAAGTAAAGGTTATGATCTTCTTCGTAATTTTCTTCCTCTTTGTATTTAATCATTTTGCAAATTGTATTTTCTTCGATGTAATGTTTTACTTGGAATTCCTTGAGTTGTTTTTGAAAGGATTCTTCGATGTCGGAGAGGATTATGTGATCGTATTTCTTCCAAACATTTGGGTAAGACATATTTTAGAATTTATTGTTGCCAAATTTGTAGACATATGTATGTACTCGTATTATATTTGTTGAGATAAAATTCATTGAGCTCTTAATTTTTGTGTCTGGGTACTTAAAGCTTTAAGTTAAGATCTCAGTGTGAGACAGTTGATTTCAGGAAACCCAACTCTATACCCAATGGAGTAATACTCCTTTGAAACTCATCATTAAAGATGATCAAAACTCAAGCAGTATTATTACTTTCAACAAAACACAAATTCGCACTATCACGGGTGTCACTACAAGCTACTGCCTAATAGGAATACACATTAGGAGACTACGGGATCTTTTCAATGATTTTTGCAGAAGCTGTAGAGATGAGGAGGAGGAAACTAGAGCTCACTTACCCTGCCACTGTCCAGCACTATCTCACAGCAAAAGAAGACTTCTAGGTCACTTTCACTTCAAAGATAACAGTGACCTAAGACAAAACCAAACAATGGCAGTTTTTTTTGGACACCACCGTCTAAGCAACGCCAACACTATGTGAACAGCATTATATCAATACTTGTCTGTTTTAGCGCTGAACAGAGGTGATCAGGGTTTATGCAGTGGTTGTCTACTACGATAGACATCCTCCCGAATAAACACACACCTACCATGGAGCCTAGAGTTGATCCTACGAAGACAGACCGTAGGTAATTAAGTTGACATAACAACTGGGTTTGAACTCCAAAGACAAAAGAGATTCTGTGTCCAGTGATGGACTATCAGTATGTGCTCGGCATCAACCCGAATAAAATTTCGATTTTCACAGAGCGCTCTCTGGGATTTACTCGCTAGTATTTAACATTACCCAATCAAAAAGACTTCTCAGCAGAAGTCCTTAAAAAATCATTGATAAGATAGTCAAGCTGCTATTAGTCATTTCATCTAAAAGTTGCCATGATGAGCTCAAAGCACTCACCACGTATCACAACGTAAGTCTTTGGTCCCGGGACACATCATGGTATCCATGGGAACGAAAGCGGATGACCTAGCTAGAAAGGAATAAGAACAAGACTTATCATTGGTCGATCACTCAGTTCTCAGTACTGCCCCAACTTGAACCTTTTAAATCAGAGACGAGCTGACAAGAGATGGAGCCTATTCTCATCACTCTGGACTAGTTACTAGCTACACAGATCAAACTAAACGCTCTACATAGGGATTATCACAGGCTACAACTTACTGTCAGGTCGCTTTCAAAGAAACATCCGTAGAAGAGAGCACAGCATACTTTCTATGCGAATGCCCCAAACCTTTGCAGAACTAACAAGATGGCCTTTGGTGAATACTAACCCGACCCAACAGCTTATGACAACAAACCAACTAACAAGGACCCTTTTTCCTTGTCTTCTCTTTTAGACTGGACATTCTTCGCTAGGAGAACATAATGGATCCGTGGAGATTCGAGTTCATTCACCCTTTCTATCTAACCTAACCTAAGAGAGTTTTCAAATTCCAACTTTAACTTAAAAAAAAAGGAGAAACCGAGGATGCCAAGGAAGTGGAAGCAAAGTAATCAAGATGTGAATTATAAAAAAAAAACCTTACTCAAACGCTTATCCTTCATTAATAACTCTAAAAATGGTTTTTCGAGTAGAATTCTCCCTCATAAGGCATTCTATAGACATCACAATGGGCTGTAAGCCAAAGTGAGTCCCATTCTCACCTATCTACCTAACCTAATACAAATTTGAGTCAAAAAAAATTAGTAATTGTACACTGGTTGGAATAAATATTTCAATATAAAGCATAGAAACGTAGGTTAGTAAGATAGATTTCAGCGATGCAATCAGAAAATGAAGGAGTTGTTGGGGAAAATCAGGGCCAAACATTTGCATTAATGAACTCGATTTTTAATTACTGCGAGAAGTTCCCCAGAGATCGAAAGTATACCAAAAATGTTTCTGATTATATCGGTCAAATACATTCAGCTTTATCCAATGGCCGCATGGAAAAATGACGAAATTGTCAACATTGGAAAGTTACCCACTAAATCAGTGAAGAATTTTGTCTTCAGGTGTTGTTGGTCCAGAATGGGGAAGCAAAAGTAGTATTGATGACGTCAGAACTCCCACGTAACAGAGAATTTTTAAGGGTGTCCTTAAAGAGTGTTGCAAATTTCAGCAGCAAGTGCTTTCGAGTCGGCTATCAATTTGCGAAATCTTTTTAAAATTTGTATTCAATACTTTGGCAAATTATCATGGAATCATTTACTCTTGGAAAATGCACTTCATTACGAACATAGAGCGCGATAGCCGTTGTGAGGGACAAAGGGTACTCATGGTGAACATATATAAATACCCATTTCGATTTTACTCACCGATTTGTTTGTACAGCTCAAAGTGGGTCAATGGCAGTTCTACAGCTTCTCGAATCTCCTGCTTTTGCATATCCATACCACCAATATCGGCGTAGCTTACATCAGGTTTCTCATCCGGTTGCAACATCGAAATCGAACTATCGGCCTCTGGTGGAAGAACATCAACTAAAGCATTACTATGCTTATGCAAGGCAACTGAAGCGGATGGCTTCAGTAATTCTCGATCGATTGTGGAAAGAATTCTCACATAGTAGTTAGAGCCAGTGGTGGAACCCACAATACCAGTATTCTGATCGACAGCTTCTAAAAACTGACCAATAACAAGAGGAACAGATTGGATGCGTTTCACTTCTTCCTGAGCATGGAGATATTCTTTCTTCAAATTTCTTTGTTCATCCTTAATGTATTCTTCTTGAACTTCGAGAAATTCAAGAGTCTTTTGTAATTTCTGCAAAAGCTCAGGGTTGGTTAGTAAAATAAAACAAAGAAATGTGTGATTTTGTCACCTTATACCGAACATAAAGATCATCGACATCGAGTTCATCCAAAGAACTATGTGCGTCCTTTGGCTTGAATTCAGCAATCTCCTCCTTAAGAAATTTTATAAATATTTTTGATTAATTCAGATATATATTTATAATGTTGTACACTTACTTTTTCGAGTAAAAGAACCTCAACTTCAACCATTTTAATATTTTATTCGAATGCCGATGATGATGACTGTGTAAAATAAGAACAAATTGATGTTTGATTTTTTGACAACGTACGATATTCGAGACTCGAACTTGATTTGATCTGTTTGTAATGAAAACTTCATAATTACTTTAGAGCAGTTCTTGCAGTATTGCCAGTCTACAGCAAATGATAGTAGTCCTGAAAAGTGAGCCCAAACAATAGAAATGGAACCTGCATGTACAAGCAATAAATAAACATATATATTTGGGCCTAGCTTTTTGTATCCATTCATGTTGTGCGTGTTATATTTTTCACACGAATGGAAGGGCCCTACAGTTATATTGATCAACTGCAGGTGTGGATTGAGAAGCTTTTTCATGATAGATTAAACTCTTGAAGTTTTCTCATTGCCTGCTAAGTATTAAACCGAAACAAAAGAATGCAGGTCGCCCTTCGTAATCGTAGGGATCTTCACCGAACATCAAGAAATCAAAATTGAACGAAAATAATTTATGTACAGACTGCGACAGTGAGGAAGAGCATAAAAACGACTCATACTTTCTTACGTATTGCCCAATCATTGTTTTATACGCAATGGTTAACTGTTTGTTATTCTTTGCGTTCAGTTTATTATTCTATAACTCGAGATTTAAATTGACGTGCTTTAAATGATGAAAGTTCAATTATTTTAAGGAGTTCAGTCGAACAATAGTGGAAATAAACGAAGTATTTCAAATCAAACACTTAACTTCACCAAAAGTACATGGGCCCCGTGCTCAAAGCTGCTCAATCATGTCAACTGTAATCAGGCTCATTTCAAGTTATATTACTGAATGAATGAAACACACCCATAGGTAGCTGAACGCGTTTAAGTTGGTTCATTACGAAACACACTCTTTAAAGCGTAAATGTCATGTCCTACACGTGATTAGATTGATTTCTGTTTTGCCTAAATTTTATGAAATTTTGAATTCTAAAGATGACTTTAATTAAGTTTGATAAAAACAAAATAAGAACACTTTTGAAAAAAGAAAATGACTATATATATGATCTGTTAACAAACTTCAATGTGCCAGACTCGATCGACGGTAAGTTCCTTGTATTGCAATGCATTCGCACTATCGTTTACTTTACCAACGATACTTTCAGATATAAACTACAAGGATTACCTTCTTGAGAGCAAAGGAACCGGTCCCAAAAACTTAACAAATGGCAAACCGGCTACTGTAGACGAACTCGAAGACCGTTTAAATACAATCAAAAATAAAATGAAGACAAAGAAACGTAAAGTGTCGGAAAAGTCTTTGAAAAGGCGTGAAGCTAAAAAGCTCAAGAAAAACAAAGAATTTAAAAAGGTCCTTCAGACAGCCCACAAGACAATTAAAAATGAACAAACTAAGCAAGAGAATGGATCTAGTGTCGATGAAAAAAAGAACGATAGAAAGAAAGTTATCCCAAAACCGATTTTCAATGCCGAAGGAAAGATTGTGTTTTCCAAGTTCGATTTTGCTGCACATCCTGGTGCTAAGACGAAGAAATTCAAAAAGGAGAAGGTAATGAAAAATCCACAACAGATTCTCAAGAAAATGAAGGAAACTGATAAAAAAATACAAGAACTGAAAGAGCTGGGTGATGATGAGATGGTTAAGGAACTAAAATCGGAAATGGCATGGAAGAAGGCATTCGATAAAGTCGATGGTAAAAAGGTTAAAGATGATCCCAAACTGTTGTACAAAGCGATAAAACGGAAAAAAGACGAGAAGAAAAAATCCAAAAAGAAGTGGGTGGAGAGGAAGGAGAAAGTGGAACATACGATACAAAGCAGACAAAAGAAGCGCACAGAAAATATCAATAAGAAACTTAAGGATAGAAAAAATAAAAAACTTAAGAAATTGTCAAAAAAAGGTCGAATTATACCGGGTTTTTAGATATAAATGTGTGTGTTTATTCATTATTGTCTAACTTTGGAGGTCTCACCACTGAAGCATTTTGTCTACTGTGCGGTGTCGCCTCTCCCAATCAGAGCGCTAGTGTCAATCTGCTCTACACTTTGTTTTATTTGGACCTTTGATTAGGTGTGTGTTAAGTAGGGGTTTGCCAGGGGAGAGAGGACTCTACCCCGCACTCAGGTCAGGAGAGACCCATTGTGAAGGAAGGTGTCTTGCTTTCGGAGCAGTCTCTAAAGCACTCTCCTATCGCCCTAGGGTTCCGAACCAACTTAAAGTTTCAATAAACCTATAGGGGTCTTTGATAGGAACGCCGCATAGCTCTTCGGTATCTTGGAAGGAGTGTCTTTCAAAGGATTTATGTCTGAGTTGGCAGAGAAGGTAGGCTGTGTGCTCTTCCTCGTCTCCACAGTTTTTGCAGAGATAATCCTCACTTAGCCTCCGGTTCTTCATATGATGCCCTGTAATGACTCCTCCTGTCTGTATTAGTTTTGGCCTTGTACATTGCTTTCTCGTTATTTTACAGGAGTCCAAAGAGCTCCATCTACTGTTCGCTTGCGCGAGGGATCTGTCTTCGCCGATTTAGCCTTAATACATACGAGTGCACTGCGGTAATATCGTCGGCGTATGTACTATATGCTTTTGATCTTGCACCTATAAGCGTCTCGTGAAAGGAAATATTTTATTTGGGTTTATATTAAGCCCTTCAACTTGGCTGGTACCATACTTTATTAACTTTGCATGCGAGTTTTAACGCTTGTTTTCTTATACGTCCGGTTTTCAATTAAGGTTTTGATATATTACTGAATAATTTTAGTGAGTAGTTCAGATCGTATAAGCACTCAAGTTAAACGTTCTCAATTGGCTTCAACGCGTGTCTGAAGTTATTTGTTCTGTTTAGTGAAATAGAACCATTGTCCTTTTGGTATCATTGAAACCGAACGTGATTGAAAACGCGATTACCTGTTGCGCTGCTGGATTACCGATTCCAATCAAAATTTGCTTCTTCATCACCATTAATAAGGCCCAGGTACAAACCCTAAAAGTGATTGGTGTAAGCTTAAGAAATAATGTTTCTCACACGAACTGTACGTCGCTTGTTCCCGTGACATCAGTCACACCAACCAATTTCCTCACGCACCCAAAGGTTGAATTTCCAACATCGTTTTTCACCCAAGTCCTTCGCCAACTTTATTCTGTCCTGCCTCATGCCCACTGCGTCCTCCCCTATCCCCAACTAAAACGACACGGGTACTGCAGCTTGTGAGTGTATATTATATATTTTTCTTTTTGAAGGCTATTATGAAACATTCATTTATAATGCCGTATAAACAACTTTAGGTATGTGTTCTAAAGATAATACAAATAAATTGTTGAAATTATATGAAATTCAATTTTTTTTCCTAAAAATAGTTGCGTTTTATTTCAAGGACATCTTTAATCATGAAGTTTCGCAGATGCCAGAGAGCATTGGCTATTTCCTCCGGTTGCTTTTTAGCATGTTCTCCCAGCCATTGGGCAGGCAAACGTGTTGGATCAACAATAGGTATTGTCTGTTGAGTAGCCTTTAAAGTCTTTTGCCATGGTCCAATGTGAGAGCTATTACTTTGAAGACCTTCAATGTATCTGCAAAAAGAAAAAAAAAAGAAGTGTTTATACATAAAGATGAATGTTTTTGTTCGTAGTAATCTAATTCTAATTCTTTTAATCTGAACAAAATTGTATACAGTATACCCTAGGTGGTAATCCAGATATAATGGTAAATTTTATTAAGAGGTCGACTTTATGGATTCTAGAGACAGCCATGTATTAAATTCAACTGATTCTTTCAAGAAATGTGGAAAGATATCGAGATTACCATCATCAGAATCTCTCCCGCCACCGCGGTGCCGTTTAAAACGGCATACAGGCGATCAACTTGCAAACACGAATACCAAAAACCTTTAATTTTACTCCAGCCGTTTATTTTAGATGGCAACCTATCTACAAACGACCAACATCGACACCAACAGGACCATGTTGACGACTTGGTTGACAACCAAGTTGATCGTCTGTATGTCGCTTAAAACCACCACAAAATTGGTTTTCTCAACCGCAAATAAATACGGCACCCATGCGCAGTAGCAAGTTTCTTTCGCATGCGCAACGTAAATAAATACGGCATCCTTCACCGCCGCGCCGTGTAAAACCAGCAGGCACAACCACACAAGTGTTTTTTGCCCCGTGTCTGGCACTGGTACCCGTATTCCCGTGTCTGGCACCCGTACCCGTGTACCCGTGTCTGGCACGTTTACCCATGTACCTATGTACTCGTTTACTCGTGTACCCGTATACCCGTGTCTGGCACCCGTACCCGTGTACCCGTGTCTGGCACGTTTACCCATGTACTCGTGTACCCGTATACCCGTGTCTGGCACCCGTACCCGTATCTGGCACTGGTACCCGTATCTTTCACGTGTACTCGTATACCCGTGTCTGGCACGTGTACCCGTGTCTGGCACGTGTACCCGTGTCTGGCACGTGAACCCGTATACCGATTCTGGCACGTATACCCTTATTCCCGTATCCCGCAGGTTTATCCGTATACCCGTGCCTAGCACGTGTACCTGTATATCCGTGACTGACACGTGTACTCGTATACCCGTGTCTGACACGTGTACCTGTATACCCGTGTCTGACACGTGTACTCGTATACCCGTGTCTGGCACGTTTACCCGTATCCCGTGTCTGACACGTTTACCCGTATCTTTCACGTGTACCAGCATACCCGTGTCTGGCACGTGTACCCGTACACCCGCGTCTAGTACGTGTACCTGTATACCCGTGTCTGGCACGTGTACCCATATACCCGTTTCTGGCACTGGTACCCGTATCTGGCACGTGCACCCGTGAATTCGTGTCTGGCACGTTTACCCGTATCTTTCACGTGCATCCGCATACCCATGTCTGGCACGTGTACTTGTATTGTAAAATCTAAAAAAAAATAAAAAATAAAAATATGTTTGAAATAAAAAAAAAAATCCTGGAATTTTTGCGCTGTTTCCGGGATTGTAATTTTTCGGGATTTTGTGATCTGGGATAATGTTTTCCGGGATATTTAAAATTTTTGTATAACCTCATTCCGGGATTTTGTGGCTTTCCCATCTGGCACTTGTACCCGTATACCCGTGTCTGGCACTTGTGCCCGTGTCTGGCACTTGTACCTGTATACCCGTGTCTGGCACTGGTACCTGTATCTGGCACGTGTACCCGTGTCTGGCACATTTACCCATGTACTGGTATACTCGTGTCTCGCACGTATACCCGTGTCTGGCACGTGTACCCGTGTACTCGTATACCCGTGTCGGACACGTGTACCCGTATCCCCGTGTCTGGCACTGGTACCTGTATCTGGCACGTGTATCCGTGTTTGGCACGTGTACCCGTGTTTGGCACGTGTACCCGTGTTTGGCACGTGTACCCGTGTTTGGCACGTTTACCCGTGTCTGGCACGTTTACCCGTGTACTCGTATACCCGTGTCTGGCACATGTACCCGTGTACTCGTATACCCGTATCTGGGTACCTGTGTCTGGCACTTGTACCTGTATGCCCGTGTCTGGCACTGGTACCTGTATCTGGCACGTGGACCCGTGTCTGGCACATTTACCCGTATACCCGTGTCTAGCACGTGTACTCGTATACGTGTCTGGCACGTGTACTGGTATACCCGTGTTTGGCACATAATCATACCAAGAAAGGTCGCAGCCTAGCAACCGCGGGCCTAATAATAGATATCCTAAATATACTTTTTTATTGCACTCTTTCTAGTTCTCTGCCCTATACGAGGAAACACGGAATACAGAGATACTACATGGTGTTTGGCACGCGACCCGTGTCTATGGTGGCGCGTACACGTGTTTAAATACACGCCTTGGATCGAGAGTTATGGTACAAAAGTACCTACTGAAGCGAAGCGGTGTTAGCTGAAACACATTCAATTTATTGGACTTTCGGAATCGCATTATTATTTGAAATTGGATGCTAGGATATACTTATCAGTATGTACTTCAAGTTCATATTCTGAAAATTAAATTACTAAATGGATTCAAGCTTTTACAGCTCTGCTCGCTTAGCTCTAAACCAGGCATGTCAAAGATACGGCCCGCGGGCCATGACTAGCCCGGGAGACAATTAGTTGCGGCCCGCGACATGAATTTTAAACTTTAAACGCTGCATGAAATATTTGTATGATTCTTCCTCACAAGAGAGAAGAAGTAAGAACAGAAAGAGGAATTAAAAAATTAAAACAAATAAACACCTGTGCCTATGAAGTGTCGCAAAAATTCAAATCAATCGAATTTCTGCGTTGGATACGTATGTATATAGCTTTCATGAGTAACTAAGGCTAGACGCAGTGTTGTGATTTAGCCTTAGCGTAAAATCGTTTATCTGTTTTCTGTATTTGAGACACTTCCGTGATTAGAAAGACTTTTCTGTGTTCTTATTGGTGTGCAAGTTCGGTCTTATAAATTTTATTTATTAAGAATTGTTTACCGTACAATGCCAACTGAAAAAAAAGTTGATAGTGAGTGCCGATTTTTTCGGCCAAAGTGGAAATTTTGAATTTTTATATTTAATGGAAAAGTAAACCTCTTTGTTTGATTTGCTATCAGATTATTGCCGTTTGAAAAGAATTTAAGTACCGTGACATTGCGCGTAGCGACATTATGCCAAATATAAAAATTTGGTCTTCAAATAGCGACATAAGGCCAAACACCAAATGAGAATATAACAAAAACCTTTTGCTCCTCACTGATTTTGGACATAAAAGGACCGTAGCAGCGAAGCGGTGCAATACAGATTCCCAATATTTCAAAGTGTTTCAATGAACTCGCGACATACAGCCAAATTGGCCAAGTACCACTTTGCGAAAGCGACATTATATCAAATGTCAACATTCGGCCTAATATCACTTTCAAAAGCGTCATTATGCCAAACTTCTATATTTAAAAATTAAAAGCTTTTAGTGAAGGCGAATTTTTAAAAGAATGTATGCTAGACATCGCCGATATTTTATTCCCATCACAGATCCAAGGCATCCAAGAAATACCTTTGGCTAGAAATACAATTGAAAAGTTGTGGGAGTCGCAGCTTTGGGAACAAAATCTTGACTATTTTCCTAGCACTCGTGGGATCGGCATGCAGATTAACGCAGATAAGCAAAGAACCGTTTGCTTGATCTTATTGCTGAATTTGATATGCGTTTTGCAGATTTTCGCAGCCCAATACGTACGACTTTCCTCTTTGTAATGATCTCTTTACGTTTGATGTTGTTAAAGCACCGACTTATTTGCAAATGGAACTAATAGATTTGCAGTGTGCTACTGCTTTAAAGAGCAGGTTCAATGAAGATGATATTTTAGCATTTTATACAATTTACTTCAAAAATCAAAATAGCTATCCCAACTTAAGGAACCATGCTACTCGCATTTTATGCATGTTTGGAAGTTCATATGTGTGTGAACAGATGCTTTCAACAATGAAGATTAATAAATCTAAATACCGTTCAAGACTTACAGATGAACATCTTCGATCCACTTTGAAAATCAATACAACATCATTGAAACCAAACATCGAGGAGATAATGAAAAGTAAAAGAAGTGAAGTTTCTGGATCCTCAAAATAATATGTCGGTTTAATATATCTCTACTTAAAAAAAATTATTATTTTTTTTCTGTAATAAAATAATTTTTTATATACTTTTACTTATACTTAGTATTGCATTTGCATTTTACTTTTAATCTGGGCCCGTTGTCCTACTCGTGATAAAAAATTGGCACTTAAGGAGTTTGAGTTTGCCATCCCTGCTCAAAACCCTTCCTTGTTGTTGAAATTCCGTTCGACGTCTTTCGGCTTTAACTCGTGTGGTACCTAATTGCCTTGCTTTTGGACCATTCCTAAGGATTTCAAACGATGGAAAATGGCTTGTTGAGTTTCGGCCAATGAATCTGCAAGTTCTTGTTGCATTTGGAAAGGATCTTGATCCAATAATGCCTCCAATTCTCAGTCTTCAAACGTTTTGACCGGTCCGGAACGCTTCTTGCCTTCCATGTTAAAATACCACTTTTATGGCGTTGAAACCATTCGCAACACGTTCTTTCATTAGTAGAAGCCTCATCGTAAATTTCTATAATCATTCGATGGGCCCCAACCGCAAATTTTTTCGAATTAAAGGCGAAAAGCAAAACTTCTCGCAAATAACGCAAATAAGCTCGAAAGTCGACATTTTCACATACAAAAAATATATGACGCCGATGAAAATGCACAAATGTAATGATGAAGAGTTGTTGACAGATGCACAAGCTTACCATGTGACGTTTCTGACCAGCATGTACCGCTAGCGCCGTCTATTGGAAAATGGCGGATTACCATTTCTTCTACCCCGCTCTTCCAAAAGGAAACATTATTTGTTTTATCTTCAAATACATAATTTAAAAGCGTTTTTATTAGATCGCTTTGGTGTCTGTCTGTTCGGTAAAAATCTTGCAATTGATTTAACTAACTTCCCGATGAGATAAAGACTTTACATTTTTAGCATAGGTCAGAACTGAATGACAATGCAATATTACTCACTTTCAATCTGTTCGCTAGGGTTCCGACAGTCGTTTTAAATGCATTTTTATTCATTAAATTCATTACCCTTACTTGCTAGACAAAAAACGCTTAAAATTAGCTTGAAGATATTTGCTTGGAGCCCAACGATTAACAGTACTTACATGAGACAAATTCAGATTCATTCTGTTTCTCAAAAATAAATACGCTAATTCGTGAGACATAAAATATATTTTGTATGGTAAATATTATAGGGCGACTGTTTCCAATAATCGACCAAACATTTTTTGATTCCTTACTTAATATTTATTAAATTAGAGTTTTTTCTGCAGGTTTTTCTTGGTTTTCTTTATTTATTTCTTTCCTTAAATTGTGTACCGTGGTTTTTAGCTTGAAATTTTGTTGTTCTAAAAGTATACATTTCTTTCGATAATAGTCCGTCAATTTAACATGCTCTTCACAATCAGAGCATTTAACTTCATAACAATCACTACTTTGAGAGGAATCGTCTTCGGAGAAATTGCCAAGAGAAAGTGTGGGAATAGCTCCAGACTTAAGTCTTCTTTTACCCAAGACCTTAGGATCAAAATGGCGATCACAAATTAAAATATTTTCTCTTGGTTCTTTAATATTGCATGCCTCCCACCAAGTCTGTCCTTCTGGCATAGGGGGAAATCGAAATAATCTTATACCAGGATGACTTCTTTTTGAGCGTTTGCAATCAGTAATGCAACACTGAACTCCCGATTTGCGTGTTTTCCTATTCATTTTGGAAACAAAAAAAAAATACCTATCAGTAACAGTAACAATTTAAATTATGATAAAAACATGAATAATAAAAAAAAAAAAAAAAAAAAACTGAACAAAGCTAAACCTGCAACAATAAACATTCAGAGCGTTTATTCGGATCGTGCTCCTGCTTTCGAGACAGTTAAAAAGTGATTTGCTGGATTTCGGAACGATGATATTAACTTGGACCTTGTTCTGGAGAGCCTACCGGCATTGACGAGGATATTGGGCGTGCCTTAGTGGAAAATAACACAAGGATTTCAACCGAGGACATTGCTGAGAGGCTAAATATTGCCATTCAAAGAAAATCCGAAACCAAAGAAACTGTGATTAACTTCCAAGCTCGAGAAGTGGGTGCCGCATTCTTTGACGGAAAAAAATAAGCTGGACCGCGTCTCCGTGGCAATATCTCTGCTTGGTCGCCAAAATAGAATCGAGTCAAAATAGGTTACGAAAAGTGGATCTTGTACAACAACGTGCAAAGAAAAGGAGCTGGAAACAAGCAGGTGAAGGTGCAGAACCCGTGGCAAAAGTTGACTTGTATTCAATGAAGGTACATATTGCTGTCTGTTTGATGGGATTCTAGGGAAATCATTCTATTCGAGCTTCTTTCACCTGGCGACACAAGTACTGTGAGCAACTCCCCAAGCTTAATGAGAAAGTTCAAAAAAATCGTCCGGTTTTGATCAATCGAAAAGGTGTCATCTTCCAGAATGATAATGCCAGGCCGCATGCCGTCCGACAGACGCTGCAAAAACTGAACGAGTTAAATGAGAAATCCATCAGCACCCACTGTATTCTCCAGACTTTGCTCCTTCAGATTTTCATCTGTTTCGATCACTTCAGAATGGTTTAAATGGTAAGAAATGTTGTTCCGTGGGAGCTGTCGAAAACTACCGTACGACGTGTTTTTAAGGGGAACCACACAGTTTTTAAGCTTGTGAAACGTTGGGAGACAGTTGTAGAAAATTAGGGGGACTAAGCCGTTGGCTTCGTCATGTTTGGCGTTTTCGGTTATTATTCGTTGGCTTATTGATGCGCATGCGCACATCCACTTCCTTGGCTGTAAGGCTACGCACAGAGTGAAGCTGTGTGCTGTGCTGAAAGCTATTTGAATGCTGAAAAACTGCGCGCATTCCAACAAATGAGAGCGGTCAGAGTGAAGCGAAGTTGTTTGCTGGGCGAAAGCGTAAACGCAAGCTCCCAGCTTAGAAAGTGTGCTGTGCAGTTTTTCATGCTGTTTCGCTTGCGATTTAGTGTAGTTTTTTTTTTTTAACGCTTTCGTACAATAACTGCTCATCCTCTGATGATGAACCCATTTTGACAACTGAAAATATTCTTTCCTGTTTATAAATAGCATGATTCGTGTATAGTACACTCTCACAGGTTGAAAGAGCACAGCTTTCAGCACAGCACACAGCTTCACTCTGTTTTAATTTTGGGAAGAGATTTCAATGTTAATTTTTCTATAAACTTTTGATTAAGATTATTTTGTGTATATCGAATTTCAAAATTCGGGATTCGTCACGACCTGTCTACGTTCAAAATTGCATGCAAATTGGTTAACCTATCGTCGAGTAAAGCGGAATGGAAGATTTGCTATTTGAGGCACTGTCAAGAAAGCTTCGCTGCGGTCGGTGCGCTTCAATAAGTCACTGCACATTTCATTCATAAGACATAATTGCTGACGCAACAACAAGCAAACGAACAGACAACAAAAACGAGTACAGTCGTTGACCAGCTATGAATTTAGATCCCAAAAACGGCTTTCGAGCCCTGCACACTGCAGAATTTGGTCAACCCCTTCTGCATAAGAGCCCTGCCTTCCTCACGTTGCACCCTGCTAAATTAAACTTTTGCAATAGCGATTCTGTCAGGAACCTACGATCCTGCGGATGGTCTTCGACCAGATGAGCCTGCTGTAATAAGCCTATACAAAACATAAATGATATTTGCGAATTCCGCACACTTTATTTCTTCAGAATATGTACATATATGCATACAATTGTTGCATTAAAAAATATAATGGGATGAATAAGATCTTAGAAAACAGCTTCTTAGCTTTTACATAATGTACATTTCAATTTGCAAAAAAAAAAAAATTTTTTTAGTTAAGAAAAGAGTCCGAAATGTTCGTCTGCTTCAATTCAACGCCACTTAAATTAAAAAGTTGGATTTCCAAATCTTCAATACTTTTAAGATCTGCATTATTACACTCCATGTATTCTTTTAATTTGAAGAAACTGGTAATGGCTTCTTGTCTGGTTGGCTTTATTGAATATTCGGATAATTGGGATTTAGTATTATCGTCTTCATTCACTTCACATTCTTGATTTTCGCCAGAGGTAACTTCATCAATGATCTCATCATCCGTCATTTCTCCAAAGCATTCCACTAAAGAGTCGCAGTTTACGAAATCCGTGAATGCTTCTTCTGAAAGAGGCAAGGAAATGAACTCCTGAACGTCTGTGCTATCATTCAACTGCTCCTCAGAACATTGCTGTTCAAATAGAAATCCTGCTTTTCTAAAACAATTTCTGATTGTAGTTCCCGTAACAAGACTCCATGACCTTTCTATCATTTGAATAGCTGCCCACAGGTTAATTTCTTTTGTAAATTCCAATAGATTTTTTCCATTTTCGAGGCTTAATAGCTGTTTGCGTAATAATTGCTGACGATACTGGGCCTTAAAAGCGTAAATAATCCCTAGGTTCAGGGGTTGCACGATAGATGTTGGATCGAAAGGAAGAAATACAACTTTTACATTGCTTAGGAAAATGCCTTTGCCCATCACATGACATGCAGCATTATCTACAAACAGCACAACGCTTCTTTTTTGGCGAACCATATCTTTATTAAAGTTGGACATTATTTGAGTCCAAATGATTCTAGTCATCCACGCCTTGGAATTAGAAAAATATGGAAACGGGACGTTCTTATCTCGGAAACAATTTGGCCGTGCTGATCTCCCAATAGCATACATTTTTTTATCACTTCCCAACATATTGCATAAAAAAAGCAGGGTAACACGGTCGTTGCATGCTTTTCCATCAAGAGCAGTTTCTCCATTTGCAGCTAACGTTTCATTTGGCATAGCTTTGAAAAATAGTACTGACTCGTCCGCGTTATATACGTCTTCTGCAACATAGTCTTGAAGAATATTTGGAAGAATTTTTTTTGTCCAATTATCTGCTCCTATGGTATCAGCAGCAATCCGTTCTCGTGAATACTTCTGGAAACTAATGTTGTTTTTACTTTTCCAACGAAACAGCCAGCCGTTGCTAGGTTCAAAATTGTCGATTTTTAATTTTCGCGCTAGTTTCTTCGCTTGCTCACAAATAATTAACCCATTTATTTCTGCATGTTTTTCACGCATCTGTCCAACCCACAATACTAACGCTTTATCTAGCACCTCGAAGTTCCCTTTTCTATATCGCTTTTTATCCGTGTTTTTGTTTGAATCAGCAAGGCCTTGAATTTCTTGCTGTTGTGCAACAATCCGTGATATTGTGCTTAAATTAACTCCATACTTTTTGACCAATTCCTTCCGCGAAACTCCCACATTTACTGCTTCTATGAGTTCTAATTTCTGTTTAATAGTCAAGCACACAAGTTTTCGCTTCTCCGAAGACATTGCCCTACAATGAATAAGAAAGACACATATTAAGCATCCTTCTCGTGTGCACACAATTGTCAACATTCTTACAAGGAGTAATTTTTTTTTTTCGCCGCTGAGGTGATAATCTTCAAAAGACGAAACTGAGCGTGCTCAGTAAAAATTTCTTTCCCTTTTCCCTCCGGTACCGCCGTCTTGGCATTTCATCGCCGGGGAGGTTTGGTTTTGGCAGAAAAATAAAAATAAATAAATAAAACAAAATACCGAAATACATCATTCCGCAATTTAAAAGTTTTATAGACTTGGGAACAAGTGGAAATCCGAAGGTGCTAAATCTGGAGTACTTAAAAGAACTCTCGTAACTGCATGCAATGCAAATGAAGATTATTTTGCGATAGGTGGTGTGATACCCATTTTTCCAACCTTGTGACATTCCATCTTTGTTAGGTGTCGATGGATTGGGTCATATGGCTTACGTTGAGTTCTCTTATCATAACAGTGGGCAAGCTCTTCTGGTCTACTTTGCAAAACCAACGCCGACACTTGGTCGGTCCTTTCTATACACATTTTGGATTTATCTAGTGGCTTCACTTCCATTCTGTTTTTTTCGGAACAAAAACAATAAAATATACCGAATATTCTCTTCCGATACATCCATTTCAAAATTCAGTTAAAAATTATTTTGTTTTTCTTCTCGAGGGTGGGTGACAAACAGAAAACCTTTCAGGAACACTATAAGAATAGTAAGCGCATCTCATAGTAGTGTCAGATTCTTACTGACTAAAAACCAGCTCCCTTCGATATAAGTTTGTTGATACTGCAACTAAGTTATAACTTATTGAACAATTTTTCTATCCTGAATTAAAAACGTCGCAGGTTACTTTGCAATGAAAGATCCGACATGTTGAGCAATTTAGTCGCAGTTAATCTTTATCTCACCAAGTCGAAAGGTTTCGCCCTTTGTAGTCGGGGCAATAAATTGTTCTCATCCAAAATTTGTTGACATGTGCGATTAGTCCATTTTCATGCTTTCGCGCGAAGCTTCTAGTTTCAGCTTCGACTGCAGGAATTCCGAGATCCCTGTGGATATCGTCGTTCAAGTATACCACGGTGCTTGGGTAATTTCACTAAGCACTTTATTTTGAAAGGATTGTATAATATTGGCACTTTTTCTTGGTACAACCCCAAAGTTGTATAATGTAGGTTCACATCGGCTTGTATAGAAGCAGATTGTACTCGGTACTGAGCTGGGAATGTTTTCTGAGTAACCAGTACATTTCTCTATATGTATTTGATTTCGAGTTCTTTACGTTGCATTTTCACGTGCATTTCAGCCTTGCGTCGAGTGTCTTTCCCAGGTATTTTGCTTCGTTTGCAGAAAGTATTTGGGCCAAGTCATAATATTTTTTGTGTGTGAAAAATTCACGTGAGCAGTTTTAGTTTCATTGAAGGCGATTCGCCATTCCTTGTCTATTCATTTATTTTATTCAGCGCGTTTTGAAATCGTTTTTCGATTGCTTTACCTACTGCTAGGATAGCTGAGTCATCGGAAAATGTAGTAAGGATAGTGCCATCTTCTTTCGGTACATCACGAGTATATAACAGATAGAATAGCGGCCCAAGAACGCTTCTTTGCGGTACGTCGGCTGAAATTTTTTTGAGCTCCGAGTATTCATTTCCATGTGTAACACGGAAGAGTCTATTCCCGAGGTATGATTCTAGAATACCGTAAAGGCATACGGGGAGAACTTGTCGTAATTTAAATTTTTGATTACAATGATGTTAACACAACGAAATTTGCAGACTGAATGAGTAGTATATCCCAAATAATAAATTTAATAACGGTTTCAGCAGTAAATTGGTATTGTGCAAATAACCCCCCAAAAAAACATATGAACGTATGTAAACAAAAATAATACAAACCACAAACGTAATACATACAATAACAGTGAAAAAAAAAAAACAGTATTATATAAAAATAATGCAAAATACAAATGCAATACAAAATAAAATACAAAAATATCAATATCAATTGTTTCCAAAGAATAGTAGGACACTCAATCGCACACAACCTTCCTCAAAATAATCACGAATGAAAGTGTATCACAAAATAAAGATACACAAGCCAAAAAAAAAAAGAATTTCACCGGTTGAAGTGGCTGTTGCGGTAACGAAAATGATTTTCCATATGTTTTGGTTGGCGAAAAGGCGATGTACACACAATCCGAGAAAAGAGAAAAGCTTTCCTCACTGTGAAATGTGGGCGGAGAAAACCCACGTCAAGAAACAATGGAAAGCCTAACAGAATGGCAAGAACTACTTCAGTCTACACAGAAAGACATGTGGTTATACCCGAAATCCAGCTATAGATTGATAGATGTCAAGGTGAACTGAATTTCCACCTAAATCAGTTTGTGACAAGACATAGATCTTTTTGCTCGTAGTTGCATAAATAAATACAAACATGATGATGGTCTTTGTTGCCCACGACACGATGCACTGATTCCATAAAAAAACCCGAGAACAGTTTGTCGGCATGAGGGAAGTCCTGAGGAAAAAATTCGGCAAGTTACCAATCGGGTAAAACATTGTTGGTGAAATGCTCAAAAGCTAAAAGATATGGGATACCGTGCATAATGAAAAAAAGTACGTGAGCTCGAAAGAACTTATCCGGGACAATACAAACAAATAGGACAGCGAAACCAAAGCCCCCGCTGTGTGCCGAATACAGGAATACAGGAGCGGTGAATTTAGTGGGTGGAAATCCCACATTGTTACTGCGCTCAATTTTGTCTCCAAAAGATTTTCGCCTCCCGGACAAAAATGGGGGGGAAAAGTAATAGCTTAACTTGGTCTAGCATGGCTTAAAAAATTTTTACTTCAAAAAAGACAAAACCCTTACCTGATATAAGCTTCACTGTGCAGAACACGTTGTGGCCTGGGCGGCACCGTAACAAACATTGGCTCTGGTGGTGGCGCTGCCACAATAACTATAATTGTTTGGATAATTGTTACTATAAATACACTAATACGTTTTGAGATTCTGGATTTACCTTGCTGTTGTGGCTGCTGGTGTTGACCAGGTCTTGGTGATAGTTGATTTGAAGAACAACTTTGCATACTTTGCGTCAAAGTACCTTGTTGTGAAACAATCGGATTTTTCCTCGAAACAAAATTTCTAGAAAATAAAATTTAGTTTTACTTCTTTTTGATGAATAAATCGAAGATAGGTGTAACTTACTTGCTTCTTTCTGTCAAAGGTACAACTTTACCACCCTTGCTAAGGTGAACTTCGCGAACATGTTTGATAAGTCGCTGTAGTTGAGGAAACGCTGCCATATTTTTCTTAATACGAACACATCCTCTCCATAAACAATGATATTCAAGATCAATTCCTTGACTTTGATAGGATTTTTGAACGTGTCCATTACTATCTTGAATACAATGTTCCATGCAATCTACGGAGTCCTCAAATTGGAAATCACATTTATCCCATAGACATTCAAAGACCTAAAAACGTATATGTACTTATTAAATCTAAATTATACAAGTAAGATAAGTATTATGTTACTTGATTCTCAACCGGTGTTGGACTTCTGCAATTCATTTGATCTTCGAAGTGCTTAGCTGCAGACTCTTCATTCATTTTGATAGCTTTATCTTCCCAGCTTTGTCTGACGCTCGCTGGAAGATTTTTCCACTCATTTCCTACCATGCGCGAAATATCTCCGAATGAAGCATCCGGATTGCTTTGACTGATGCCTTTCCGCACTTCACAAGAGTACAAAATGTAGCCAGTCACTACTTTAGATTTGTTCGCTTTTAGTGGCTTTATTTTTGATGAGAGTGGAGTTGATGACACCGACGGAGCTGGAGAAGATGTGGCAATATCGGAATTTACGGAAGGAGGTCCGCCATCAAGCGAATCTTCTAGAACACCTAAGCTATCGGCAGGCTCCATCTTGATATCCTGCAAAACCACAGAAGTCAAGTACAAAAATACTTCCAAAAAATATTTTTTTACTCACAGAAGTTGGAAATTTTATATCTTGGGAAATATTGTCCTTTGTATCCGTCACTTTCGCAGGCTTGATAATTTGTTTGAAGTAAAAAATTTCATCTTGTGTAACAAGTGGTCCATGAATGAATTTCTTTAACCCACAACTGGTACTCAATTTACGAATGGACTTTTTCATTTCATCGTAGACGGATTCGCAAATGTATACGTCACTTTCGGAAATTTCTGTTGGACGACATGAAGAATATTCGCTGTGCTCCAAAACTGCGCAACGACCAACAATAGCGATTATTGGACTTATCTCTTGAACAGTGGAGAGCAGGAGCTCTTGCCTGAAAAATACTTTATTTGGCGGTGATGAGATTTCATTTGGAGCCAATAGCCACGGGCCTTGAAAGTATGATTTTCTAACGGAATGAAAAAATTCTGTAAGTTAAAAAAAAACTTTATAGAGTTGCATTACAAACCCAGATGATTCCCAAATAGATTGAATTTGAGCTACCGATTGTTTTCCACTTTGAGTGGCAACGTAGACATAATCACCAATTTTAATTACACCGCTGCAAATAGTGTTATACTGTTGATAATAAGTACTGTTGGCTTCGCCGTTAGCTGGCGTTATACATTCCACATTCTGAAAGTAAGCAATATGATTTTAATTTACTTTTTTGTTGATCATGGCGATTCTATGAAAGTAAGGCAGTATACAGCAGTGGGTTTTCGATAGATTTAAGAGATATGAGAAGATTAAAGGAACATTTATTCGTTTATTAGTTGCAGCAGGATCTGATTTAATACTAAAGTATACAACACCTGCGAAGGTTAAGAAAATAAGCAATACCAATACAATTTGGTTTCGGAGAGGGATTTGGAACGAAGGAGACCCTCTTCTTTCTCAATACACTGGTACAAAGATGCCCTGAAATGGAGCAAGATGTATTTATATGCTTCATAGATTATGAAAAAGCATTTCATAAAGTCCGTCATCAGAAGATGTTAGATGTGCTGCAAAGAATGAGAATTGATGACAACTATTACAAAATCATTGAATCCTTGTACCGGAGTCAGCAAGCTTGTATAAAAGTAGATGGTAAGGAATCGGAAGCGATGGAAATCTTAAGAGTGCGGCAGGGCTGCATTTTGTCGCCTCTCATGGTAAACATTTACTCGGAATGGATTTTCAATGAGGCTTTAAATGATGATGAGTGTGGAATTGCGGTTAACGGATTTAAAATCTCAAATTTCTATTATCATTGCAAAAAAAAAAAAACACCAGAGAACTGAATGCCATGATGAATAAAAACAAAATTCATGGTAGTGTCTAGACAACATATGTAGAGCTCAAAGTCGGCAATACCAAGATGGGCTGTGTGTACAAAATCAGCACCGCAAAGCGGATTTGTCTCAAGAAATAAAGTGCAGAATTGAACAGGCTCGAGCAGCTTTTAACAAACTGAGAAAAGTTTTATACGGCAAGGACCTTTAGCTGGACTTGTTGGTAAAATGCTACGCTTGTTCGACACCGTTATATAGAGCGGAGACATGGATGATTCACAAAGCATTGCAAAGAAGACTGGAAGCTTCTGAGATGTGGCTGTACCGGAGAATGCTGAAAATTTAATGGACCGACATAATATCAAATGCAGAGATCCTGATAAGAGTAAGAACAGGGAGATCTGTGGAACATTATTAGAGTACGAAAGTTAGAATACCTGGGACACATCTTTAGAAGCCAGAAGTGCAGGCTTCTACAAGTCATCCTGCAAGGAAGAATCGGAGGGACAGCAGTTGGTAGACAACCGGTAACGTGGATGGTCAATTTTAGTTCTTGGTGTAGAATGAGTCCAATAGAAATATTAAGGAGCGTCACCTCGCACGAAAACACTAAACAAATTCTATCCAATCTCCTAAGAGGAGAGGCATTATAAGAAGAAGAAGGTTACGATTTACGAAAAATCCTCTTTTTTTTTTCTCCAAGACTGGTTTTTATAAACTCTAATGGACAATGGAAAGCAACAGTGTACAATAAATACGAAGTATATGGTGTAAAACAACACCTAGAAAGTATTAGATGTACAATAACACATACGAAGGTTTGTTTACTTACCGGTTTTTCCTTTTCTATAAGTGCTTCCTGCAGTTTCAATTCAGCCAATTCACCTTTATGTTTTTCAATGCGTTCCTTGAATACAGACATAACGCGTTTAAGTTCCAATGGAATATCCCGTATGATGAATTTCACCGGGTCATTCTCCCGGACAAATGGCCAGTTTTTAATCTTTTTAAAACACCTTGCCCGAACATTATATCGCGATTCACATACAAAAACATCTTTGTCAGCAAACCCTTCAGGTTTAAATTTAATATAATCCCTTACATTCATGACGTAGCACTTGTTCAACACATTACTAAGTGGTATGGCTTGACGTTGACAAGTTTTGAAAACCTCCTAAAGAATAAAGAAGTTATATTGGTATCATTCTTGAGCATGAAAGACTATACCTGTTCTAGGAATTTCCTTGTAGTAAGATGGTAAGTTTCATGAGGTCTCATAAATAAACAACCATACATCATCTTAATGTTTTCAGTTGTAGTCCATAGGCGTTCAATGTATGCAATACTAGGGATCTTATTTTCCACTGATTCAAAGTAAACGAAATCTCCAGGAGAGTAAACTTTTTGATCAATCGTCAAGCTCTCGCCTTGTGTTGCCTTTTTTAGAGAAGTTCACTCATTATTTGTCACTACTTTTCATGTATAGAATTTCAACTTACTGCTTTATCATCGTCCTCTTGGTCCTGTTCTTCCTGGAGGAGTTTCGATTGGCGCAAAATGTCAACATCTGCTGCCAAATGCGTGGCGGTATAGATCAGAGCCGGAGAACTGAGTGTGTCTTTACATAGCTATAAATACATTTGTACAAACAACGTTGTATAAAGTAAACAAATTTGGCTTTTTTATATATTAACACACCTGATCTCTCTTATTTATGAAATATAATTGTAACTCAATTGCATCGTCAAAAATTTCAGAATCTGTTCGTGATAACTTACGCGCACGTTCTAGGCACATGAATACATCTTCTTGAAATGTATCTAAGCGTTTGTAGACGCCTTTATCTAAACGACGTTTAATCAAATCCAACGAAATACCACGCAGTTTGCTAATGAAAATTTAAATAAATATCTCTTTTATGTTTAACCAACTAAATATGTAACTAATTAACTTACTTATTTGGTTCTCCGGAAACACCGTCATATTCCGGTAGTTCAGCCAAGGAATCAGAGTAACAACGACCTTCTTCATCTTGATGATTGTACATTGAAGTAAAGAGCGATAATAGCAGCTCTTGAACAGCAAGTGAGACATCTGGAATAATTTCTTCTCCCTCCCTAAAAGATACATTTTAAATGAAAACATTAAAAAATTGATGAATAAATACTCAGTAACAATATAAAACGTCGTCTTTTCTCAGGTGGTGAGGCAATCACCCCTATTACGAAAGTCGTTTAAATTGTTCGACTCAAATCATTTTAGGAGTCACTTCATTTTGGAGTCGTTTTGGTGTCGGTATTACGAAACTTAAATGACATGACTCTCCTCTCATTTATATTCCACAACTACAGCTGACTGTCAGATTGAAATTTTGATAGTTATACGGTATTCCGGGGGTCATTGACTGTGTCGATGGCACCCACATAAAACTATTAGCTCAAAAAAAAAAAAAAAGGAACAGCATAGATACAATAGGAAAGGATTTTTCAGTTTAAACGCAATGATCGTAAAAAAAATTAATAATTTTTTGTTTTCAGGTTTGTGATCATAAAATGTGCATAAAATACATTGATGCCAGGCATCTCGGTACCAGTCATGACTCTCATGCCTGGAATTCCAGTGTATTAAGGGGAATGCTTAAATGAAACTTTGACAGAGGCGAAAGAAATACTTGGCTGTTTATTTAGAAAATGAAAAACCTTTATTAATTTTTATTTGGCAGGAGATGCAGCCATTTCTGATGACTACGTATAGGTCAGCGGCCGACAATAGCATACAATCACGCTTTTATATAATGCATTCAAAGGCACGTAACATCATAGAGCGAACAATTGGAGTTTTAAAAAATCGATTCAGATGTCTCCTCGGTGCAAGGCAATTGCATTATACTCCTCAAAAGGCTACTCAAATTGTAAATATTTGTGCAGCTTTACACAACATTTGTCTATATTACAAATCAGTATCAGACCCACCAATAATTCAAATTGAAGTTGAAAATCCATCAGATTCTAATACAGAGACAAATGATAATGCCATTAATGATGAAGTTGCTGTAAATATACGAAACAATCTCACTAACTTCATAACATAATTTATTTAAGAAATTAAAATTAATTGCTATAATAAATATTTGATTTACATAGTATTTCAGTTTGTATTGGTATTTTATTTACATAGTATTTCACTTAAGATTAATTCATGCCGTATTAGACACTTTCATTTTCCTTTCTTGATTCCATATGCATTTTTCGTTGTTCAATATCTAGGTGTGCCTTTTTAATTTCTAAATCCATAATTTGTAACCTATTTTCTTCCATTCTTTGTTTTTCATCTCGCTCCATTTGTAGCTCATACAGTTTTAATCTTTTTTCTTCCAAGTAAAAGCGCTTTCTCTCATACCGGGCGCTTTCCTTTAGATGTGTCTCTATTTTTTTTAATGAGTCCTTCACTTCATTATACAAACTTTCTTGCACTTGTAATTGTTTCCCCAACATCGTTGTTAAACAATGTTTTTCACGGGAGCTTGTGGTTGTGGTTGGTCGCAATGATGATTCTTTCTGCAATTTTCCAGTTTCATCTTCAAAAACTCTTTCTGGAGACGAAACGGCTGCGGAATAAAAGGAAGCTTCTAGTGGATCAAAATCATTTGTATTTTTCATCGGTGAACAATCTGAAGTTTGCTCATTTGATGTTGATGCAGTCTTAATCGTTGATTCATTTAAAGAACGTATGGATTTTGAAGTACAGGGAATTTCTTTCGTCGTCTGTATCGCTTGGTAGCATCCAAATACTTTTCCAACTGGATCAACTGTTTCATTTAAAGCAAGAAGTCTTGCTACTGCTTCATAAATATCCGTTAACATTTTATACTTGTACGGTCCTCCGCCAGTAGCTTCTTGCTCTTTTTTATTGAACATGAGCTTCTTCTTAACTTTAAATTTAAGGTCAAACCAAACCTATGAAACGTACATAAGTCTTAATTATATGTTCTTTTTATCTTCCATTTGCATATATGCATACCTTTTGCCATTCTTTTTCGCATCGTAAAGGTGGTCCTAAGCTGTTTAAAACCTTAGCTACCTCTTCCCATCCAGTTTTTATGTCAGCCGTTTGAGAAACACCTCTTTTGAAATTCGTGGCTAATGAACTATTTGTTTCCATTAATTCCACCAACCGTTTCATTTGTTTGGGATTTGATATTTTTATCCTAAACGAGTAATTTTTATTTAAAATATGTTTATTTACACTACTTGAGTTAAAAAACAAAAAAACTTACAGTTTGAGACAATTTTCACTACCAGTCGTTTGCAAAATCTTAACCGACTCGTTTTGCCGTTAAACTTGCCGTCTTGTGACTCTAAAACGACTTCCAGAATACCAATGCACTCAGTTATTCGACTCAAGTCATACAAAGAATACATTCCACAAGAGATAAACGACTCAAGTCATTTAATGACGTAAAGCAATTACTTAAACGACTACTGCAATGCCGACGTCACATTGTGGTTTTGTGACGAGGACTAAACGACTTTCGTAATAGGGGTGAATAACTGGGCAAACACTACAGGCTAGGCCGGCCCAGGCAGCCGTTTGGTCGAGGATATCGCTGCAGTGCCTGCAGATATCCAAGAGGACTTTCAAAAATCAATCTGAGGACGGGCTACAAAATTGGGCATCAATAGATGGGTCTTTACAGCGAAGAAAGAAAAAGTACAATAGTGTTTCAGCTATTGCCTACAGACCGCCAATAGCGTGTAAATTACAGCCAAGATCACATTAAGTTCGAGCTGGATTAGGATGATTTTCTATTGAAAAATAAGCAAAATTCTGGCTTCTGTGGCAGTGAACATCCGCGGGTGATGCATAAAGAGCCATTACATCCCCTCAAAGTCATTGTTTGATAAGGTGTTTACGGAGGAAAGCTGATTGGCCCACATTTATCTGAGGTCAGCGTCGGCAACACTTACTGTAACTGGTGAGCACTACAGAGTCATGATCAACAATTTCTTGTTGCCGTGGCGAATTGGGTTTGGAGAACTTGTGCAGGGTGTAACCGCTCACACAGCACAAGCTACAGTGAACGTTCTGCGGCAAGTGTTTCCCGTCCGTTTTATCCCTCATTTTGGCGATTTGCACAAGCTCCCAAGATTGCCTTATTTGTTAAAAACTTTTTCCTGTGGGGTTTTTTTTAGACATAAACGTTGTCGGCTCTGAAGGAAAACTTCTGATAAGAAATGGAAAGTTTATCGCCAGAAGTTTTGAGAAGTCGTGGAAAATGCTGTAGAACTAGCCAGAAAAATATATCGTACTAAACTTAAAAGTACAATACTCACCTCAAAGTTTGCTTCATTTGTATGGTCAGCTGTTGTAATACTAATGCATCCTTATAAATTTGCGAGTCAGGTTCGTTATATTTACATGCATTCTCAAGCATTAGAAGAAAATCAGCTGCTAAATCATCAACACTTTCATATAAATTCTGTTTCAATTTCTGTGCAATTTTTTCCATGTCAATAGGTTCCTTAATTATGTCATAATAGTCCGGGTATTCCTATAAAGCAAAAATTACAAAAATGATAATTATCTATACAATTTCTTAAAAAACAAAAAAAAAGTACTATCTACTTAATGACATACAGACAATGGATAAACTAAAGGATGTACAATAATTTACCTTTTTCTTTCCATATCCATTAGAGATGGATAAATTAAGAATGAAAATGCAATACGACATATCGATAAATTCGTTAAACTACTTTTTTTTTTGAAAGAACTTTTACTTACGCTTTTCGATGGTAGCTTCGTAAATATCAAAGATAATTGTCGCTTTCCTTTTGGTTCTTGAAATTCTTTAATTGTTTCGTAAAACATCCAAAGTTTGTTGATGAGGGGAGTCTTCTTACGAGCGGATTTCATTCTAAATTAAAATATAATTAGTATAAATAGTAAAAACTAATAATGACGTGTGCTTACTGCTTAGCGAACGGTTTCTTTACTTCAATTAGACCAGGGAATTCTTTCAATTTTTCATTCAAAGCCTTTTCAAGAACATTTGCATCCTCATAAATAGGTGAACCCTCTTCATTGTATTGCCGACAATTTGAAAACATTAATCTATAGTCGGAGATTAGCTCCTCTAAACTGTTATATTTCTCTTGGCGAATGTTATTCTCGATTGTTGACATATCTATTGGATTCTGAATAACATCATAATAATCGGGGTACAACTTTTTTGGAGGCTTTTCCATAAATAACTGAACTGGGTGACGGTTAGTTACAGTATAATCAATTAAATACTTTTGAATGTTAAACATTTTTTTCTTGGTTGCAGCATTCGCTGGAGTACGACTTTTTGGAGACATATTTATTTGAACCGCCGATGCTGTACTTGTGGTGGCAACAGATGATGGTGAGCTTATATTAGAGTTTATTCGAGGACGTCCCTTTTTCTTTGGTTGTATTTGAACAGTATTTATGTTTGTTAAATCAGGAGTTTGTTCATCAGAATCGCTGACTTCCTACAAAAAAAAAACAAATAAAAATGTAAGTCACAACTGATGAGTTTCAATCTTCTTAACTTACCGGATTAAGTCCTTCTTCAACCAGCTTAGCATTCATTATTTTCAACATTTTGACTGCGTCCTAAACAAAAAGTACATACAAATATTAGAACCTGACAAGAGTATAAATCATTTTCATTACTTTATGTGTTCGATGTGATGGTGAAAATGCTTTCTTAGCATTATCAAGCATTAAATATAAATCGGCTGTGAGATCAGTTATATTTGCATAGTCTCCCTTCTTTAGCTTTGTCTGGATTTGACACATTGAGATCGGCCTTTTTATTAATTCAAAATATTCTGGATGAAACCGCCTATAGGGAAGTTTCCATAACGAATGTCCAAGTGGAGCGCCTGTTGCATTAGGGTGATCTATAATTTTTTTTTTTTTAAGAGCACAACGAAGAGTAGTGTGTAGAAACACAAAATGAAATAAAAAAAGAAAAAGGACAAAATTAACAAAAAATAATTTATAATAGCAAATTATATGGGATAAATGAAGAAAAAATTGTATAAATGTTTTGTGTAAATGTGTCCGAAAGATATCATATGTACATATATTCTTAATTACTACTTATCATACCTATGGTAAGGATATTAAGGTTTAATTCTCTAAGAAAGTGAAGGCCCCCTACTCTGTATTCCGATCCTAAAGTCAAATGGTTCGAAAAGGGATATTTTGTATGAGCTATTTGAAACGCAGTTCATAAAATTCATGCAAAACTTCCGTTTTCGAACGATTTGACTTTGGAATCCGAATATAGCGTTTGCGGTGAAATGAGTAGTTTCCCCGATTAATTCTTAATACAAACCCGGACTACAACTACAATGCTAGGTTATTAAGAAAAATGATTGACATTTAAGTTTCTCGATAGAGTTTCGGTGATAGGACTGCATCACACAGAATACACCCTTGCAGCCTCATATTGATAATGAAGGGGCTTTTAGCAATGTTGTATTGAAAGTCATACGGCAGGTTTTGAAGACTCTCTGGGTAGAATGTACATATGCTCAAAACAAGATGCATTAGCACAGAATTCGCGGTCACCAAACACAGGGGCTGGTTTCTAGACGCACAGATTAAGGGGGTCTCAGTGACAACCGACGTTTTAATGAAATTAGAGCGAAGTGGACCAAAAATGGTAGCCTACGCCTACTTAATCGTGCTAATAGAATTATTACAATGCTCGCTAAATTCACTTATCTGGGCAAACAAAATGATGATAAGCATACATCAGTACAACCAGCGCCATAAGAACGGCTCCCACAGCAGCCATCGAAACGATACTTTCACTGTTACCGCTCGATTTATACACTAAAGAGGAATAAAGGCATCGGTGGCTCTGAACAGTCCCATGAACTGACAAAAATTGGAATTAAAACTAAGCCAAACAGAGTTCTGACCTCTTTACGGAAACTTGCCATGAGAGATGGAGCACACTTCCATCATGTTTCATGCCACAACATTGGTACAGCGTTAGTGATCGGCATCTTCACAGGCCACAACCTACTGGCGGTCCATGTTAAAAGAATGCGACTAAGTACGGCCGACCTCTGCAAAGGTCGCGACATGGACGCGAAAGAGGACATGAGGTGCTTCCTCTAGGACTGCTCAAGCCTCAGCAGAACCAGGAAAACGAGCTAAGGCGCTTATGTCTTAAACCACCCGGCGGACTGCCAACCATGCCACTGGAGGCCATTTTGAAATTCATACTCGATTTAGGGTGGATTAGGGAGGCGACAGATTGACATAGATAACAATTAACAGCTTCCCACCTGCTAATACACAGGATCCCACAAAGGGGAACACAAAGGATCCATAAAGATCCAAGTGAGCCGGCACCTAACATCAAGCGGCCACCCCTCTAACCCAACCTACCGTCTAAATTATTTTGTGACAATTAGGAACAGTTTCAATTGTTCAGCAATATCGGACGTTTATGAGTTTTGAGAATTTCACACTTGTAAACCTTTAAGATAAGCTGCTTTGGTTACGTCTTTACCGATAATTTCTTTATATATACATACTTTTATGTACATAATTTGTTGATGGTATTGTTGCAGGCCAAGCAAATGGTTTTATAAGACATTGGAATTCAAAAGTCTGTTTATAACCACATATATATCTATTAAAACGCAAAAAGACTCCCAAAAAGATGGTTCTCCACTAGTATCAATTAAAATATTCAATATGGAAATAATACTTAAATCAAAGTGATAAAAACCAAAAATTTAACAAGAACAGTAGACATTTGAATAAATACAAAATCTTACCTGAAGAACTGGCTGTATTGAATAAATGATCAAACAGCGACCACATAGGTCCTTCTCCTTTTTTATCAACGTCTTCGTCATCTGAAGTATCAATTTCAACTTTTAACGATGCAATTACAGCGCTACCGGAGGTTTTATTTTTTTTCATAGCCGATAACTTTGCACGACCATTTTCAATTTCAATTCTCCTTTGAGTAAATATCTGAAAAGAAAAACATTCATTCTATAATTGTTTTTGTTAAATTAATATGAAAGCAAACCTTTTTGAGAGTTTTAGCGTCCTTGTATATCTGCGAGCCGGGCTCATTGAATTGACAGGCGTTTTTTGTCATTTGCAATAGGTCTTTTTCCATTTCAATTAGATTTGAATATGCATTAGTTTGAATTTTCGTGGCGATCAATCTCAAGTCAATTGGGTGCTCAATAACATCGTAATAGTCCGGGTATACCTTTTTTGATGGTAGTAGTTGAAATTCCCTATGTAATTGTCGATCATTCATAGTGGGGTCGGTGGCAGTCATAACAGAAGCAAACAATTCTTCATATGGATCAAAGTCCTCATCTAATTTATTTGAACACTCAGATGTTTCACTCTCATTTGCCGTGGAACGTCGTGGATTTCGCCCAACTCGCTTGGATCTTGGTTCTTCTTCGATACCAGCTGATTCCAATATCTTTGACTTATTAGTGTTAAAATATTGCCATAGAATACATGCGTCCTGGTACTCTGGTGAATCGAATTTATAAAATGCTTTAGCATTATTTACTAGAAGCTCAATATCATGGGCAAGTTCGTCAACATCATCGTAGGAGTCCGTTTTAAGTTTCTGTTGAACTTTAAGAAGATCTATTGGATTTGCCACTACGTCGTAATATGAAGGTTCTTGACGCCTTTTCGGTGCACGAATAAACGTATCGCATAGCATAGATCCATCTTCTTTCTTGATATTTCGAATAGAGTCATAAAGTTGTTGGCAGAGTTCAGACTACGGATTAAAATAAAATTAAATTCTAATTACATTTGTACATACAAAATTATATAAGATATTATTCCTGTGTATAGTTGACAAAAGCATATGGTTTTCTATGTAATTTGGCACGTTAATTGGCTTTCGAGTACATTAGTTACTTGCGCTTTGTTTAAAATCTAGATTTTGGTTTGTAATTTGTCACATTTATTGTGCCATTTGTACAATACTTTCGTCCGGTTTGCAATCAAGGGTTTTGACTTTGTTTTCAAAAATATATTACTGAACAATTTTAAGAGCGACAAAATGCCAAAACGTTAAAGTATATAGTTAAGTCGTATAACTACTCCAGCTAAACGTTCTCGACTGGCGAAACTTCTGAAGACCGGCTAGGGTTGAGAATAATTGGGGTGAGACGCCACAATGCAGGATCGAAGAGACTATTGGCAAGCGGGTGACTTGACTGGAGACTGAACGGCTTTGTGACTCTCGGGCTACACAAGCAGACGCCTGAGCAAAGGAAGGAACGCATGAATAGATTGTGTACCCATGAATCTCGAGTCTGAAACTGTACAACAAAAAGAGGCAACCAAAACTGCAGCCCAACCCGCATAAGTATGTAAGTTATTTAAAGTTCAAAATAAATTTACTTTATGTACGGGTACAAATGTATCTATGTAGGTACATACGAATTTATATACAAATTTTCTTATATCATAGCGTCCCTTTTAAAGAACTAGTAATGGAACTAAAATGTCTTCATTATTTATACTAATGTAGAATAGGTAAACTGAAAATTATTAATATTCACTTAAGAATTCGTAATGAGTGTAAAAAAACAAAAAACGTCGATAAAAAAATATCAGAATACATATGCAAAGTGAGAACAGTTCTGGAGGTGCTTACCGGATCAAGACGTTTTCTTTTTCTACCGCCAATTTGCACCGGAGATTGCTCAGGTGTTGAATCGTCCATAACATCTTCATCCTGTCTACTTGCAACAGAACTAGCTCTTCGTCGTCGATTTAACATATTTTATATTTTATACAAATATTAAAGTAATTTATTTCTTCTTTACAAAACTTTCTCGTTTGTTGTAGCTTGTAGCAAAGCAAGTCAATAAAATTCAAAGAAATCACGGAATGTCAAACAGACAATGACATCATTCAAAGTTAAATAAAGTGAAGTACTGATAAGTGTGTTCCAGCAACATTAGCACCATTGCAGTTCGTTGGCTAACTAGCGTATCAGATTTACGTTCAGTTACCTGTTGTTAACCGTGCTGTCTGTCGTTTTGCTACATTTTGAATTACTTAATTGCAAGACTACATGCCATTCGATACAGTCTTTAAACTCTTTATTCTCTTTTCTTTTTATTTGTATACTCATATTTCGTCTCTTTTACTACTATTTCAACTCTGTTCGAGCTTTCGATGAAAAGTGTCTTCTTCCTTCAATCAGCATTGACAGCTGTCCGTCAACCCATAAGTTAGTCGCACTTAACATCATTCCCGTTCGCGCTCGTTACAATGTGAAACCGAAACAAACAAAATATATCACGTGATAGTTAAAGAATCAACGAATTTATTTCGCCTAGTGAGGATTGTGATATCATACGTGGGACGGAGTAGAGCGCGTCGCCATCTATCGATTTCTTGTATAAAGCATTAGTGTCTAGTGATAATGGCAAAGTTGTATGGCGATGAAGTTGAAAATTAACAAAAATCAGCACAACGTTGGCCCTTCCTTGTCCAAGAACCAAGCCGAAATAGAGAATTCATAAACGGTTGGAAGAAAAGTCCCCATTGCTACTCAAGAAGCTACCATATGAGTGAGTTGAGCGGTGTAGGCAACAATTGTAACAATTTCAGATATTTTTTTCTTGTATATTGCATACCTATCGTTCTTCCCAATACCAATGACAATAAAATGATCTCTTGACGAACATTGTAGATGTATTTACTTCGTCTGTTTGCACTTGCGAAACATACACATCCACTTTTTTATTTATTTATTTCTTATTTTTATTTTAATAATATTACAGCTGCAAAGTACTTATAAATATTTGAAGTTATTTAAAGATATCTGTCTCAGACAAGTTCATTTGTATAACAAATATTTGGCTCAACAACCCATAAAGAACCAGGGCCTAACTTTTCGCAACCATTCATGTTGTGCATGATACATTTTTCCGCATGAATGGAAGGAATCTACAGTTTTATTTTCATGAAGTTTTTGCATGAAAGATTATCTCTTGCAGGTTTGTCATACCTGCGAAAAAAATCTGTCTCACTTAGCAGTCCGACGCACTAGCCATTAAGCCACGGCGCCTATGCTCTACAAAATACTGATCCTGCCAGTTTTGTCATATGGTTCCTAGTGCTGGGCGAAAACCGGGAGAGCAAAGCACGTATTGAGCACTTTCGTAGAAAACTTCTTTATCGAATATATGGTTCCGCTTTGGAGCTGTACCAAAACCCTTTGATTACACTGACTCTGAATCTTTTAATCACAGACCCAAGTTTGAGACGACGAGGAAGACCGAAAATAAGTTTGAAGGACCAAGCCACTGTGGATGCCAGAGCGCTCGGCCTGGATAACTAGAAACAGCATGCCCGGTATTGAAGAGGATTGAAGATTGCAGTACCTCAGGCAGAGACCCTCTTGATAAGTCGACTAAGCATAGTTTTTTTTTTTATTAATTTAAGTAGACAATGACAAATAATCGCGGAACAGACCTTTCGTTACAAATTTTATAATATCAAATGTTTCACAAACAGTTACATACATACATATTCCTATGTATATGGCTATGTCTGTGTCTATCTATGGACTATAATTCGATAACTTTGACATTCACACTTGACACTTTTCAAAGTCTCCAATAACACCTCGGTAAATATTAGCTATTTTTCGATTTTTCTGGCAAAGGGTGCCTCCACCACGTACAAGCTGATGTTCCTACAAAAAGAAAAACAAAATCATACTCTCTCTATTAAGTCGCAATCATTTTAAGAATCACTTACAGCTCTATTGATATCTCCCACACATATCCAATCGTCTTCTGCATCAATAGCTACTGCCCACTTGGAGTGATCTTGTGTAGATGTAAAGGAAAAGTCCAGTTTATCATCAGCAATTATCGCCACATTGTAGACCCTATTTTAAAAACAACTGTCAATTTTCTATTCAATTACATGATGACAGAAATATACTTATCCTTTCTCGAACAATCTGAAGGCAACTTTCCAGCACCGTTTCTCCAACTTTCCACCAGCAAATCAATGTCCAAAGCTGGAGCAATCCAATCTCTATAGAGTTCCGAATTAAAAAGGCGCCCCTTAGCAAATGACTTAAAAAGGGTGCCATCTAAAGATTTTAGTTCCACAAGACTGTGAAAAGGTGCCACAGAAATCCAATCTTTGGCAATGACTTTATTTAGAGATGTGTATTTTCCAGACAGTGAAGTCGGAATTCGAGAGAAGTATACGTTTGCCTCGTTGAATAATAACTGATTCGCAACGATGTCCATGTGAGTTGTCGCATTCAGAGTTACACAAAGGAAACTCTGTCCGAAATGCTCTGCATTGTTGGGGTAGGTGTAGTTAGAAGTTTTTGGAAATTTCGGCACCGAATGAATTAGCCAAATAGCATGAACTCCATCGGTGGCCACAACTCCCTTAGTATGTCCATTTCCAGAATCTGTCGGACCATCTGGAACCTCATCGTTATAAGCAATCAAAAGAACATCTTCATCATCGAACAGCGTAGTTAATGTTTGACCAGGAAAACTTGTTGTCTCATTGATTAAAACATTGGACATCTGCCATCCATGTGTTGTAAAGGTCTCTGATGTCACATAGGTATATCGCAGCCCAGTTTCGTCACTATCAATAGCATTGGAATGATGACTTGGTAGCTTATACAAATAATACCTGTATGTACATAAGTATGAAAAAAAAACTTAAACCTGTTTCTAAAATTATTTACCAATCGACATCCTGACTTTCCTCATTATTACATGAAACTTTTAATGCGTTTATTGAAGCAATATTTAATGCGTTTATAACAAAAAATAAGCAAATTGTTTTTAAACGAAACATTGGGACACTCTTCACTGTAAGTCAACGATATTTAAACTGACTTCTGATGTCGGTTCAGTACAATTTTGTTTACAAAACTTCTATTGTTCGTATATGAATGTTATCAAACATTTAAGAAAAGATGACTCAACGTATCAGTCAAACGGATAATAAGACTTCCACTCCGCTACCTACAACCATAGATATATAATACATAGATGCCTTTTACCGAACACATCGGGTAATGCATGACTCAACGTCCACTAGATGGCTACAGCCGCACAATGATCTACACTCGTCGTGCTCATCAGTAGGAAGAGATCAGAGATCAAGTATGTAATTAAGTAATGACTTATCTCTGAGGAAGACGATATAGGAGAAGAAGAAAAATAGATTTCTTGCTACTTTGGGCTGTTCTGGATCTGGACTATGGCAAATTTAGTGGTTGGCAGAGGCATTGGAAAATGTATTTGCACACCATGTAAAATATGTTCGCATGAATATGAGTGTTTATTGCAATTATGTATGCATGCAAATAGGTATGAACCCGTGGTATTTTTTTTTGCGAAGCATACAACCGTCTGACTGTATTTGTATTTTCATATTTTGATGTAAAATAAATTTAATTAATTTTTTGCAATATGTTTGGAGTGTGTTGGAACATGTAATTAAAAGATCTTAAGGCTTTCGCCCTATTAAGGGATCTGTACATTCTACGTTCAGATCCGAAGTTCGTTACCCTTGTTTTGTTTGCAGGGGTTGTCAACAGTAGATTCGTTGTTCCTTCGTTACTAGATATTTTTTCAATGGTCCGGCGTAACTGAAAGACCAGTTCTATTATGGAAACCCCTAGAATGAGAGGTCGGTTGGACCGAAGCCAGTGTAAGGTCTTATTTTTTGTTCCGGGATTTTACTTCACCGTTGATTTAATTTGGTGAATTCATCCGCTGTCCCGTTTATATTGCTGCTATTTTTGTATGCTGGTGAGCACTCGCGCTTATAAGTTTGGCAAGTCGAGTCCGGATGGACATCGACCAATACCCGATGGTTACCACTTGGAGGTAAAATAAGCACAATTGATGCATATTTGCATCATTGGGAATCGCATAGTTGACACCACTCAGTGCCTTCCCTATTTCTACATCATCCAGCCATCACTAGGGTGCGTTCAGAATTATAGGCACTAGCTAGTCAACCGGCCTGAAAATTGACTTCAAAACTATTTGACTTTTCGTGAGGTAGTGGACTGGATTCTTAGTCAAACAAATTCTCCCTGAAATCAGTCAGTTGAAAAGGAATAGAATGTCAAAAATGAGCTGATTTGGCGGGTAATAGTTTAGCGAACGGTTCTGCTTTAGAGTTTTTATGTGGTAATCTCAAGTGCTTTGATTATTTACTTTTTGTTACAGTAAAACTCAGTTAAGTGCTTCGCGCACTCAAACCGCCCAAAAATATTAGGTTCATGTATTTTCTATGCATTAAGTGGGTTCAGATAGTAACCTCATCCGCTTAAGCACCCAAAACAGATGAAAACGACCACGAGACAGTTATCCGGATATTACTGTATTTCGTTATATTGTTTTAGTCTTTTTTATTGATACAACTTATTCCCTAAGAATTCTGCAAACAAACGCAATTCACAAACAAAGTGAAAATGGAAAGTAAATATCTCAATTATGACATATGTAAGTGTCATATGAAAATGTCAACTGCATTTGCCATCATTTGCCGTTCAAAAGACCTCTTAATGCTTTGCCGTTTAATTCTCAAATGTCAAATTCGTAGTCATCCAGTACATCAAACTTGTATCGAAATATTCAGAAAAAATTATAGAATCGTATTTTGTAGATATTCTTTCAATAACTGTGTATAAAGATTCACACAATTACTAAACTTTAATCACTTTAGCACACAGGAAACTTTTTATAGTTTCCATCGCCTAAAAGTCGACCGCCGCAACTCACAACACAGCAATATATTCATATTTAATGACTCCACATACCCTTTTTCTGGAATATCAATAAACATTATTTTATACGTATTTCTATATTTATATTACAGCGAAATATTAAGTTTTACTGTTATTAACTTTTTAATCTGAATGTTATAATAAAACGCGAAATTCGAATACAAATTACCGCAAAATGACGTTTATGTGGCCTACAGACTTGACATTTCGGGAGCAGTCATGCAGTCAGATTTAGTATCTACGTTGAATAAAAGATAAGAATTTCTGATGTATTGCTCTACTCGTGAAAAAACCAACAACATTTATTTTTGTGCAGAAAGGCTGTCCCCTCTGCAAACGGAAACTGCATTATCAATTCAATCACATACTCGTATATTAGTGTAAAAGTAATAAAATGCGCCAGTTCTTAATTTCGGTATTATCTCATTGATAAGTTCCAAGAGGTAGCTTCATTCACAGTGTATCATCATCTGTCAACATTTGTCTGTTAATCGGTTTTGTGATAACGACTAAAATATTTTTTTTCCCATCACCACCTTCCACATTGACTGCCAAGCTAATATTTTGGAAAAATAGCTAAAGATGAGAAAAACAAATTCTAGGGTGTTTCTTATTTGGTTTGCTTAAAGATAATACATATTGTAACGTGTTTGCCGGTTCGCAATGATAAAACTTTTTCCTCTTTTCTCATCTTTTTATCTTTATTTACTCTGTTCATAAATCTCTTTTAATTCCAAACAACTCAAACAATTAATTCTCTGATAACATCAATCTTTCCAAGTATCACTTTTCTCAAATCTCTATTCAATTGTCTCACTATTACAATCTCTATCCAAATCACTATCCAGTTGTATCTCTTCTTAAATCTCAATTCGAACTTTACTTCACTGACATCTCAATCGGAGTGTGTCTCTGCCGTCGAAGCTCGTCGTATTTATACCCGAGATACGAATCTAGAATCTTCCTTCCTGGCGACGATCTTACTATCTAGTGAGATTTCGATAGTTCTGGAACGTACCTGAGATATGTACTAGAAAATTCCCGAAGGTTCTGACAATTGCTAAATTGACCTAAATTCAGCACAACTCCCCACTAGATGTCACTGATTGATGTTCTAAACTCCGACCCATCAGCTTACTGTCGCTAATACAGTTGATATAACAATTCCACTAAATGTCGCTATGGCAGTCGATATTACAATATTTACATTGCATGCCACGTCATTAAAATATGAGAGTGACGCATTTCCGTGGAGGCTATGCTATTCATATGTGTATACCGGCTACATGCCACTATAAGGTTATCGCATTCACAAATGCATAGCACCAGGAACAAACTGAATAGAAATTTAAAAGCCTGGTGTCGAATTACGGCATCAGTGATCGAGTAACTCGTCACGTAAAAACGAGAATTATTACGTCGGAATGATCGTTAATACGTAATAATGCTCATTTTTACGTTACGAGTTACTCAATCACCGATGCCGTAATTCGACCCCAGGTCTCTGGTGATCATTAGAGTATACTTGGTTCCGATAAATATGCAAAAATGTAGCATTTGTTGAAGAATAAAATTGATGATGAAAAAATTTACTAATTTTACGAAACATTTTGTTGCAGCAAAAAAAACTTCAGTATACGCGTCATACATGTATGAATGGCATGGCTTATACGTAAAAATGTATCGAACATTTCATACAGGGCCACGTCTTTCACATATTAATGACAGTTGTCTGTACGTTCGACCGATTCTTGAAGGGTCTAGGCCTGAAGTAATGCCGCTTTCCATTCTTTATAGTCCCAGTTTACCAGACCAAGGTTTCTGGCGTCCGCGATTGCCTGATCTTAAACCGGAGGTTCGGTTTTAGTTTTCTTCGTTAACCAGGTGTCTGGGATTCGAAGATTCTCTTACCTGGACCATTCTTATTCATTCGTTACATCCTCATCTTTATACAACTCGAAGAGTTCGCGGTTGTATCTTCTCCTCCATTCGACCTCCTCGCAGACAGGATCGACAAAATATTCGACGTAGAAGTTTTCTTTCGAAGGATCCCAAGATTTGTTTCGTTGTCTTACTTATAGTCCAGCATTCAGCTCGATAAAGAAAGACTGGCAAGATCAGGGTTTAGTAAAGCATGATTTTGGACCTTCGAGTTAGGAGTTTGGTACCTAGTTGTTGGAACAAACCGAAGTAGCAGCTGTTGCTTAAGGTTATCCATCGTCGAATCTCTACTAGGGTGTCATTTGTGGAGTTTATATTTGTCCCGAGGTATTATAATTATAGCTATCAATTGTAAGGTTTTGACCTAGACGGTGTTCGACGGATCGGTTTTTGGTAGACAGCATGTACTTTGTTGTATCCTCGTTCATCGTGAGACCAACTCGTTTGGCTTGTTCTTCTATTTCTGTAAAAGCCTGAATAATCGCACGCTGGGAACGGGCGATGATGTCGATATCGTCCTTGTATCCTAACAGCGGGATGCATTTGTTAAATATGGTGCCTTCTGTGTGTACGTCGGCCTTTCGTACCAGCACAAGATTAAAGAAATCACACGATAGCGCGTCTCCTTGCCAAAATCCGGTGCATGTTTGGAATAATTCGGAGGTTCTGTTCCCAAACTGCATGGTGCATTGCAAGTTCTCTAGCGTGACGCGACACAACCGGATCAGTTTACTCGGGATCCCGAATTCGGCCATCGTGTTATATAAGTTCGGTGCGATGAATGCTGTCGTAAGCGGCTTTGAAGTCGATGAAAAGATAGTGAGTATCGACTTGGAACTCGTTGGTCTTTTCCAGGAGTTGCCGCAGTGTAGAGAATTGGTCTATCGTCGATTTGCCGGGCCGAAAGGTGTAGTAAAATGTAAAAATGTAAAAATGTAAGAACATTTTTTTAGTGAAACAGTTATAAAAATCGAAACGCGTATTTTTTATATTAAGTTTTTTTTTCGTATTATCTTGGCGCACAATGTGTCATCTGAGTGTCATTAATTTTGGCCTTATAGTGGCCTGCAACCGTCATGGCCCCCACGGAAACATGAGTGTCACTCATATTTGAATGGCGTGGCATTCAATGTGTCAATTTAAGTCAATCTATTAGTAAATGAGTAATCGAATGGAATTTTGTTTTCTTTTCTAGGTATCACAGGCAAGCATAATGCGATCTACGAACTACGAGGCCTACTACAAACGGTTATGGCCAGAGGAGTTTCTTTGTTGGGACCTAATTCGTCCGGTGTTAGTGGTTTATATTTTTATTCTATTTTATTTTTACTTTATAATTACATATTTCGTTTTTATTTATCTGAAATTAAACTATTTTGGCACACCTAAGAGCACTATTTGAATTGACTCTTGAAATTAAGAATTATTTTCACTTTCGCGTTTAACTTTCATTTTAAAATTAAACAAAAAAAAATTATTTGACAACAAAAACAAATTTTATGATATTATTCATGTTTTGTATACATACATAAAATAAAATAAAAAGAAAATAAAATTGGAATTTTTTGTTTTTGAAATTACCAGATCTGAGGTTTTTTTTAAGATTTGTCTTGGGGGAAATATTTTGAGTGTCTAGCAACGCAGGGTTAGGACCATAAAACAGTGAAATGTTCTCTGGGTAATGATGGATCTTCTAACAAGAGCCAACTCTCTCGTGCAATCGGGACACACCGTAAACTATCGGGGTTGTTCGAAGTTTCAAGATATAAAAAATCAAACCTGGTTTGCCAGCGTAGTGAAACGTGCGGCCGCCCTCGCTCCAATATCGTGAGGTCTGCACAGTGTCGAGTATAAACTCGATTGGAAAGTGACCAATAGTCCGTCGTTTCCCAGAAGCGGCTCCTATATGGATATATATTATTTTTGGTAATCTAGAATTTTGTTGATTGAGTGCAAGTTTACACAAAGTCTATAATTTTCTTTTATTAACTGTTGGAGCTTTTTGATCAACGACTTAAGTTGCCTAATCTCCGAGTTTTGCCGCCAGTAAAGCGCCTGTACAAGGTTTTAAGTCTTGACAGCAGTCCACTTTTTTGTTCGTGTAGCACTGTAGAGGTTTTAATAAAATGGCAGTTGCTGCATTGCGGAATGTGCAACGTTGTTAGTATGTTGGTACCGAGGTACCATCGTTCGTTTGATTGCCACGTCCAGTTCTTTTAGGCACCTATCAATCTCTTCGTTTAACAGATTGCTGTTGGTCGTTGGGTAGAGCGAGTTCGAAGAAAGTGATCTTGCCAAGCTTATCCAACGCGTCTTACTATAATTAGCCGTGTTTTTTTGATAATTATACTCACTTCAGTAAAAAAAAAAACGATCACTTCATCCCAAGTAGCAGCCGCACCAACCAATTGGTTTGCGGTTCGAATTTTATTTAAGTTGTTGTCTTTGTTTGAAAGCTTTTAAATGTCAAAAGCAAACAAAAGAAAAAAATACAATCGGCTAAAAGCTAATTTATGAGATTTTTTGCGCTCTGGTGGTCAACTGATGTAGTTCTATCCTCACTTGCTGCTACTGGGAAATATATTCCCGCTTGGGTTGTTGTTATTGCTTTGTTTGTAAAATCTTACTGGGCTGGGTATACAGCTCTCAAAAAACACGGCTTATAATAAAAAAACAGGACGAATGACTTATTTAACAGAACCCGCACCGAGAAAGCAAAAATCAAAACAATTAGCAAGGGCTACTGGCCAATCGGTCCACACGCTGCCAAGTTAGGCATTCCCTTCTATCCACTAAGCTGCTGCAGCTAGTTAAACTATAACTAATAAAAAAAAACTAAGGTTTTCTTCAATTTTCATATTTATATATGTATTTTAAATTTTTTTTTATATAATTTAAATTTATTTATAAAGAGTTCCATAATAATAATTCTCATAATCATACAAATTCTATTGCAATAACTCATTACACTTAGGGTTTACGTTTATTTTCTCTTTTTTCACAGAAAAATGCAAAATACAAAATTACGTATTTATTTTCATTTTTCAAGCAAAGTTGCCGATTTCTACACAGAAAAACGCATTTCGTCAATAACGATATAAAGAAGTACATAATGCAATGATTTGTTTTTTTTTTTATAAATGTACAAAAACGGTAAAAATTAAGAACGTTATAAAAAAGAAAAAAATACAAGAGCTTTTTCTATTACATTATGTAAACAACGGTATGTTTGATGTTTTAATAAAAATTACGATAGAAAGTTAGAAAAGCTTTCTTTTTACAAAAAGTCTACGTTTCGGGAGATTAAGGGTCTCTCTTGGAGATTGCGTGCAAAAAAAGATAATTCATTATTTAATAAATAATTAAACGCAGTCCATTATAAACAAGGTTCCGGTTTGTGTATAAACCTACGTATATATGCAGAGTACGGAATCTAACACAAGTACCTACATTTGTACGTTTTCATGCTTATATGTAGGTAAGCTTTTATCGAAAAACTTAAGCCAATAAAAACAAATTCAAATGATGATCCGTTACTGCCGACGGCCGGTTCGTTCACGACTCTCTTCCCGATGCAGACTGTGCCTTGGTGGAGATGTGCTGCCATTACCCAGGCGAGTTTTGCGAGATCTCTTAAATTTGGCCATATCTTCTCCGAAGACATCTCCTGTACGCAAAGCCGAAATTAAGTCATCGAACTCACCCTTATTATTTTCACTCTTTACCGGTGAGGCATCTTTACCATTTGAACTTGACTTAAAGCCGAGATTTCTAGCCACCGAACTCATAAGACCTTCTTTGTTCTTGCGCTCTATGGTACGTTTCTTAAGTTCGGCCTCTTGTTTTGCACGTTTCTCCTCTTCTTCTTGGCGTTTGCGAAAGTTTTCATTGTCCTGGCGTGCTTCCGAAAATGCAGCAAGAAAAGCATCAAAGATTCCAAAGAACTCATCGGGTTGGACAACGGAACCATCTTCACCGAAAAGTCTTACCGCTCGATCGAAACGCGTCTTCATGTCCTGGAACTGATCTTCCATCTCAGCAAATCGCACTGACGCCTGAGCGTGGAATTCACGCATCACTGGTAAGAAGCGGTCGCCTTGCTGAGCTGGACCTGAACTACGATGAAACTCGATTTCTCGTGAGACTTCTGTTAGACCAGTGCGTAGCATTTGAATGTCTTTATCCATTTCGGCAAGTGAAACTTTACAAGCAACACGAACGTGTGGGATGTCCTCCTCTAGTTTTAGAAGATCCTTAAATTTTTTATCGATTACTTGTACAAGATAGTGAAGCAACGTTGTGCCTTTGGCAGCACTGGATTTGGTATCAGCTAAACGATTAAGAGAAGCCAGTCGGAAGCCGGAAGCATTTCCGCGAGCGCCACGATTCATATAGTTGCCTTTAAAAAAGTAATTTTGATTAGAAAGGAAGGGATAGAGAAATCGAAATTAAAACTTACCTAACGCTAGCACTAATTCTAGCAATTTTCGTAGACGTCTTGATCGTGCCACCTCTCGTGAGGCTTCCATAACACTGGTTATACGGGGAATAAGATCATTCACAGTGATCATAAAACGTTTTTTGTAGTGAAGGCTTTTTAATCGTTGCTCGTAGTGTGGAATTCTGCGAAAGATAGAATAAAGAAAGAATTAGCTCCAGTGGTTTTAGCTATGTGTAGCAATATACGTATAGAAAAATAGTATGCTATAAATATTGTCATTATGTCAAGAGTAGTGCACATGGCTGCATTATATTAAGTTTATATTTACATAACGTAGAAGGGTCGATCAATAAGTACCCGTGATAGGAATGAAGACACACATTTTTCACAACGTCCTCATTTGAGCTGAATGGTTTCCCTCTGAGCCACGTTTTCATACTGAGGAACAGAAAGAAGTCGCAGAGAGCCAGGTCGGGCGTGTATCGTGGGTACGGCAGCAATTCGTAGCGCAGCTCAAGCAATTTGGCCGCGACAATTCCTTCCGTCTTTGCCTTCTTCGGAGCAGATTCACGTAAACAAATCCATTGTTTTGACTGTTGTTTGGTCTCTGATGTAAAATATTAGGGTTTCATCACCGGTAACGACTCGACGTAAATTTCGCTTAAAGAGGTCTAAACACTCTTTTGACATTGACAGCCACTTGTTCTCCACCGTGAACAATCGTGCCACCCATTGGTACTTATATGACAACATATATCAAAACTTTTGTGATATCAAAATTCAAAATGGCGACATCAATATGACGGACGAATTCTATTATTTTATGATCTGATTCGACTTTAAATCGATATCTAGGAGATTTTAAGGTCTCGGATTACAAATGGCGAAGAGTACTTTGCAATCTTGAAGACAATACATTATTCCAGTGTTGAAATTCGAAGATCTGCAGAACCTGTTGTGGAGCCTCAGGGGTCCAGGTAAACTTTAAGAGATACGAACAAGCACAACTTTAGTTGGCATGCTTCTCCAGGATGCAGGCAGACTAAACAGATTTTTCCCGACGTCTGTAAGAAGTTGACGGGTTAATACGGCACACTACGCTTGGCCAAACATCTCAACGTGTAGACTGACACAACTTTCTTTGACGCTTGTGGAGAGGCACAACGATGACACTGATTGTCCTGCTTTCGCCTGTAGCAGGAGGCAGATTTTTGGGGCTTATGTGATAGGAATTCGCTGCTCCAAGATAAGTTGTTTAATGTTAGAAGTACAAGTCTCACTTTGTATTCAAGATCGACAACAGATTAAAGTGAAAAAATAATTAAATCAAATAGATAGATTGCGCCTCTGGCAGGTTCACCAGTTTCAACCACTTCTACCTACCTACCTAGATTAAACTTCATTTGAGTGGACACTTCTCACATAATGTCCAAATAAACATTCAAAACTACTTAAACTAGACTTACTTTGAGATTTCGTAGAGGAACCGATCGGCTCTTGCCAATGATTCAATATCCTCGCTATGCTCATCTAGTAGTGCTCGCTCTTCTGCGGACGGAGTAAATTTCAGAAGCTGTTCGACCATATCGATTGGTAGTTGCTCGCTGCAATCCATCGAGAGTATGGCTCTGTAAAATAAAATATATTGATATTCGTAGATATTTCTCGAGCTCGTTCTTATGTGCTTACTTTGAAATTTCCTCATCAGTCATTTTTAATTTACTCAGCAAAATTGTACAGTTCTGTGCTCGTCGCCCATCAATCACTGAGAGAATCTTGGTCCTTGTCTTGCCCATCATTCGAAGGTCTTCAATAGATCCATCATTCTAAAATAGAAAAACGGACAAATAGTGTTGTAAGTCTAGACAAACCTCAAAAATTAAGTTTTATGCTTACAGTAACTCCGTTCTTCTGATACGCAGAGAACAGTTTATCTATACATTCAAGTTCCATATTGATATACCATTTGGATTCGTCCAACTCACTCCAGACGGTACCCTGTACTTTGGCATCGGGAAGTTTTGACCAATTGAAGCTTTTCAATGGATTGGCGGGCTGTGGTACATTCTTTTTGATAACCTCAATTTTTGGCACGGGTGGGGCTAAAAAAAAATCCATCGTTAAATTTATTTACGTTATGGATTTTTGAATTTACCCTGTGTGACCATTGGCAGTGGTGGAGCGCCTGGGCATGGTGGCGGTGGTGGTGGTGCCGCAGTCATTGGCGGTGGTGGCGGTGGTATGAACTTTGGCGCTGGTGGAGGTGGCGATGATACTGCACCATTACATCCAGTTAATCCGGCGACTTTCTGATCATCAGGAATACTACCCTCCGTCACAAGTCTTTCTAATCTTGATCTCTCCTGTTGTTCGGTCATAAGGCGATGTTGAAGGTCTTCCGTCTTCATTTCGGCGATTTGAGCTCGTTGCACAGCCTGAGAGTGATTGGCACTTTCTTTTTCCAAACGCTCGCGCATGCGGGCTAGACTTGTCTCTAAATCTTCTTTTTCTTGCATTCGCATGTCGAGTTCTTGCTCCTTCTTTGCCAAGCGTGATTGAACTTCGAAGTTCTCACGTTCAAGCTCATCCGCACGCTTACGCGCTGCTGTGAGTTCGTCTTCTTTGACAAGTAGCTGAACAATTTCTTTGACATTAATTTGGAGAGGTGAGACATCTGGATCTTGGGTGAGCGATTGAAGGTTTTCTTTGTTGACATCATCCGGGTCAAGTTCACTTCTTGGTCGATCTTCAGTTTGCAGAACGATTTGTTGAACAATGCGGTCAAACATTAACCAATGTTGAGTGCAGTGTCCAGTGTCTAATAAGAAATGGTGTGTGTTTGATTAATGGTTGAGTTAAAAGGAATAGTAACAGTTCAGTGAATACAGAGGAAGAATTGATTTACACCAGAAAAGCATATGTAGTCCATTGTCCACTATGCAAGACTCCTTGGGCCTTATTGCAATGCTGCCATGGAAAAAGAGATCGCCGTGGCTTAGTGGTTATTGTGTTGTACTGCTTAGCGAAATGACACACGTTCGAACCTCAGTGAGCTACAGTTTTCCACATGGTTAAGTGCTTCATAGACAAGACCACTGTTAAACGGGCTGAGGAACTATAGCAACACACCAGTGGATGTGTCACAACCTGGAACTTGTGGCCACTGCTCCATATAAAAAGAAAAATAACCCTAGAAGAAGCCACATCCTAACACTTGTTGTAAAAACTGAGCACTGCGCTATGGCTAAAAGATTAAGCATGTTCACAATCGACTTCTGGAGAAGTTTTTCGTATAACTTTTTTTATGCCACTATCCAACTCTCCAAAAGCAACTACTAAACCTTAGCGGTGTCAGGTTCTTTGATAGCTTGGACGACTTTATTCAGAAAACTGGGTGGTTAGAAACAGCCCGGATAACGTATGTTTCTTCCCTTCGTCAGCAATAAGAAGCCACAATGCTAGAAGAGGAAAAAATAACTTACATGGCAGTAACATCATATGTTGAAGCAGCGATAATAAATGAGGATACGCAGGTGAATGACTCAGTTTTCGTCTCAGGAAATCAAACATAGTCGTTGCACTCTTTGTGTCCACATGCTCATGATTGAATTTTCTTGCCAATTCCTTTTCATCCTCGGCTCGCACCATTTCAAAAAAGTCCTACAAGTAGAATACCAAATTATTTAAGTTCATTGAACTCCTCATTATCACATTACCAAATGTCGGTCCAAGGTTTCGTTCTCATGTTTTCTTAATTTATCAATGACCGGCTGAATGCCCAACATCAGAAATTCATACCGCAAATGCAATCTGAATTCAAGATTTTCTTGTCCTGGCCCGTAGTTAAGAACGGCGTTTATAAAAGACATAATGGCGGTCTTTAGATTAACATCATCACGGTATGCGCCCGTTGAACGGTCCAAGTCGTTGAGAATGCCCTGTTGAAAAGAACTTTGATAGTGAAACTTTATTTATTAAAAAACGTAAATGACAACTCACTTGGAATCTTGTACGCTCTGCTGCAAACTCTTGAAAGTTCAGCATTGCCGTAAGAACCTTTTTGTGTCCTCCGGGCACTAAACAAACAGCCCCAAGTATTTCCAATGCTGCTACTTTCGTTTTAATATTGTCGCCTGCTAAAGAACGAGCAATGGTATCGATACTGGTCGGATGGGCTAAAACATGAGCACGACCCGTCTAAAAGTAAATTTTCCCAGTAATGCATCTGTCAATATACATATGTTAGCCATCTAACTTACGGAATTATTCATTAACGCTTTAATGCAGCCAATGAGACTAGTATGCAACGAACTATTCGCCACACGGATATCCAAATTTTGCAGAAGATTCAACAAAGCAGGCAAACCTTGAAGTTCAACAAAGCGTAGCACAAAACTATGTGCTGATGTACGTAGTGCTGTCTTGAGAGCATCCAAGAATGCCGTATGTGGCTCAATTCTTGTACTGTATTCATGGCACGGTGAGTCGTCTGGATTTAAAGAGATATGTATTGCTATGTCCTTTAAACGTTCGATGTAGTGATCTGCCGTTGGCGGTACTGTTACGGTTGCCGTGCTACCATCTGTTGTGTCGAGCGGATTCTTTCGTGAACAGTAAATTTGCCATTTTTTCTGTGGCGGAAGACTTAACATTGCCTCCTTATTAGGCGCCGTAAGATCCAGCTCTTCCACAAGTTCTGCAAATTTTGTGTCCAGTTCATCCACTGACGGCATTGGTTGGGTTGGTGTGAGGGTTTGTAAGGTAAATGCACCTTCAACCACACAGATTTCAGGTGGTTCGTCATCCTATAAATAATCGAAATATGTATAAGTATAACCATTTTTAATATGTGTATACGTAAGAGTATTTAAGGTTACAAATGGAAAGTGTTGTGATATAGATCGCTGTAGCAAATAAATTAAAACATTTTTGAGAGCAACAAATTAGGCGGCTTGTTTTGAAAACATTTGATCTCTCTTCTTGGTCTAGTGACGGTGTTAAAACAAGCCACGAATAGAAGGACTGATTAAATTGTTAATGACCTCTGTAAACGTATAAAGGCAAGTAGCTAATGAACTAGCAGAGATATTCGAACACTACAAAGTGAATGTTACCACTCTTTAGGAAGTGCGTGGGGATGGACTGGGTATTTAGAAAACAAGTACCTACGATATCTTTGATGGTGACTGCTAACAAGAGTAGAGACAGCGGCTGATTGGATGCAGATTTGCTATCAGAGGTAGAGTAAGGCAAGAATCTTAAGTTTTTGCTACATAAATAAGCTAGTGATAACGATCCGCAACATTTCGTAAAAAGAGAAAAAAGAAAGGCGATACCGCCTAAGATTTTATCTACGAGCTCGTTGAGATTACATACGAGCGATGCCCGAAATATGACTTTAAGATTGTTCTTGGCAATTTCAACGCTAAGATCGGAAGGAAGGACATCTTTGGTAGGACCATTAGAAGTCTGAACGGCTTTATCTCCGCAGAAAATTCATCCGGAACCACGATCTTGCGGTTTCAATTTTTTATTTTTTTTTAAGTTGCGGGTCTTTATGAAGAAGTCATAGACCTTGACTGCCCTAAAAGAGAACATGCTACAAGAAGTGTTAGAAGTTGAACGAGTGCGAATCTGCATGAAGTCTGACGGCGGCCACTTGACGTAATGGAAACAAATTTAAACGTCTAAATAAACCCAAACAGAACCAATTCTTTTTTTGTTTATAATTAGCTCGCGCTAAAGGTTTTATGACTACCCTTAAACTGGAGCATGGGCATAAGGGAAAATAAGAGGAGAGACGAAGGAGGTACCGATGCACGTTGGCTTTAAATGCTTGTGAATTGTAGTTTTTAGGAAGCACAGAGCTATGTAGATCATTCCACATTCGTGTAGTACGTCCGAAAGCAGGCTTAGGTGTAAACTGATGAGTTTTCGAAGCATGACCAATAAGTCTTAACGTGCCTTTTTCAAGTCTATCTAGACGCTTTTTGGTGCACCAGACCAGATGTGAGCGTTGTACTCGAGCTTTGGGCGAAAAAACGCCTTGTAGATTAAAGGCGTAAAGTTTTTTTTTTTTGCATCGTTTGAGGAAACCTTAACATATCGCAGCGGCATCAAATATGTGATCGTTCCAACGGAGATCGTTGTTAACACACATACCGAGGATGGAACGTTTTTCGGTTTCGGCAATGCAGGTATCATTCATGGATAATGGTTCGAGGTTTGGGTTCCGCTTAAGAGACTGAAGGCAGCATTGAGTTTTGGAAGCATTAAATTCTACTCCTTTTATAGAACCCCATTTTATTATGCTGTCAAGGTCGGAATTTAATGTGTTTAACATACGTTGTCGTGCCTCTACTTGGTCCGAAGAACAGGGACGTGAGTAAGGGAACGAATATGAAGAACTGAGGGAACTGTCATCGGCGGAAGAATGAATTGGAATAGGAGTTGCAGACGAGAGATCATTTATAAAAATGAGAAAGAGAACCAGAGACAAAACGGAGCCTTGGAGGACACCAACATTTAAATGGTGGATTGCAGACTCTAAATCGTCCAAAACAATTGGATTGAACGGTAGTTTCTAGTCCATTGAAGAAGAGATTCATCAGTTATTACCCTAGGAACTTTTACGTCACCTTGTATAAATGACCGGCAACTGGCATCGCTTTTGATATGACAAAATCTAACTCAATGTTGAATTTCATATCTACTCAGCCTATCTTTGCCGGCCTGGGTATACTGACCACTTTCACAGACCAATGCGCCTTTGAATCTTTAAATTTGCGTAGAAATTCGTTTAAAGATAACTCTCAACAAAATACTGGAAAAAAGACACATAGGTGGTATGCGCCACATGATATTTGTAATTGATTTACGGTTATGTGCAGCGCACTCGTACTTAATGTTCACCTTAAGTGAATGTTCAAGAGTTAAACTAAGTTATTGATGAAAGTCGATGGGCAAAGATAGTTGGGTTTCGGCATTTAACTTTCAATTAAAAGCTGCATATGTACGTATGATATCGAGTGTGTCAAATATTTTCGACGAAATTAGTTTTATGTACATTGGAAGAATAGGGACATGCAGATGCAACTTGTAGGAGAAATTTAAAAGTGCTAATGTGCTGATCCACGAGCACTGAAAAAGGTATAGCTAATATTAAAAGTTAAGTCGATGTTACGTGCCAATTCAGTTTTTGACGAAAAGGTTACGTAACCAGAGAAATGGTGAGAAACAATAAAAAGCGAAAGTGCAGTTTAATGACCTAAAGAACTACACAGGCTAAGCTTCCAGTAAAGGGTTACATAACCGGCTTATTCTAAAATTATGCATAAAATTATCATTTTACAACTAAAAACTTGACTCGCATATGATAAGCAAACGTTCAGGATTTCGTACCAAGTTGATAAAAACAACTGTGTCGGCAGCACTATGTGAACGGTTAGAATCGATTGTCAACAACTTGATTGGTTCTAATCAGTGTGGAAGGGAAGTGTAGGCCAGGGAAGTCAACCATCGAGATATTCACACTCCGACCGATTTTAGAGAAAACCCAGGAATTCCACTTCGACATCCACCACCTCTTCATAGATTTTAAGGTCACTTATGATAGCAGATATAGAGACGAGCTGTATAGAGCCAAAATCGTTTGCCTGTGCGGGATGACAATGGTGAAATCAAGATTGGCAAGAACACCGAACCCTTTGATGTCGAAAAAGGTTTAAGACAATGTAACGTGCTATCATGTTATCTTTAACATCATACTTGAGGCAATTGTACGTAACTCAAAAGCCAACACCACGGATCAATTTTTTCAAAGGTCCATTGCACATGCGGATGATATTGACGTAATCGGAAGAAAGCAGCGTGATGTCAGTGGCGCTTTTGCGAGTATTGAGACGGAAGCGGCGAAGATGGGTCTAATGGTCAATGAGGGTATATGCTGTCAGCAAGAAAGGACACACAATACCGACATCTCGGATGGAATCTCACCCTCGACAGATATAGCTTTGAGATAGTTAAGGACTTCGTCTACCTAGGCTCCGCTATCAATTCAAACAACGACACCAGTGCTCGGATTAAATTGAGAATAACACTTGCCAATCGCTGTTTCTTTGGGCTAAGAAGGCAATTGAATAGCAAAGCTCTCTCGCGAACAATAAAAGTGACCCTGTATAAGACCTTAATAGTCCAGAGGCATAGACTTTATCAAAAATGGACGAGTTGGCACTTGGCTGGTTTGAGAGGAAAATTCTTCGGGTGAATTTCCCGTCTGCCTAGATAGTGAGTGAAGAAGGAGATACAACGATGAACTGTACGGGCTGTACAGTGACATCGACGACTTAGCTAGAAAAGGGAAGTTCCAACAATTGAGGTGTCTGGATCAAGTAAAGCGGATGGACACCAATGCTCCGGTCCGAAAAATCTTTGAATCCGCCCCGAGGAACAACATAGCAGGGGAAGACCGCGACTCATGTGGCACACGTAAGTGGAAAGGGACCTCAACCAACTTTACGTGCGAAACTGGAGGTAGCTGGCTTAAGATCGAGATTGCTGAAGACGCTTGTTGGTTGAGGCCCAGGTCCATCCTGGACTGTAGTGCCACCTTATGTAAGTTAGTAACAAGAAAGGACTTTTAGCATCGGCGTCTCCGCCAAAACGTCACCATGGACAGCTTTAATTTCGAAGCAATCAAATATTTTGTCCACCTGGGCTTCCGGTTACCACGTAAAATGACATTAGCAAAGAGAGATCAAGCGATGAATTGCTCTTGCCAATCGCTGCTGCTTTGGGCAAAGAAGCCATTTAAAAAGTAAAGCCTTCTCTCAAACGACCAATGGGACTCTATATAAGATCCTAAATCGTCCCGGTCCTGCCGTCACCACGATCGATCAAACCTTTTCGAAACTAATAATAAGACCTAAAAAGATTTGTACTAACCTGAAAACAGCCACACCAGCCTCGTTTACCCCGAAATGCAGGCATCTTCTTCTGTTGCTGCGCCCGATAGAACTTATGCAATGGTGTTTCCTTTGGATTAGTACAGCCGTCCTGTCCGTAATTATATTCTAGAATATTATTTGCGTAATTGTTGCCAGCACATGCGGTATCTTCCTTCGTTCTGTTACCGCCACCATCTGTGTGAATATATCGTTGTAACTTGTGCAGACAGTTGAATTCTTGTAAACGCGATCGTAGCACGTTGAAGTCTAGATTTGTGTAGAACGATGATTGCGAAGGCGATGTGGAAGCTTGTTGCTGATGCTGCTGCTGCTGTAGTAGACTAACGTTATTTGTCACCACTCCTTTTTGATACGCCTGCAATGGAGGTGGAGGTGGAGCCTGGCGCTTCGTTCTATTTGTGCCAGTATTTCGCGAAGGAGTTTCGTTGCCAGCACTGATAGTATCCGGTTCAGAAGCACAATTAATTGGACATGTTTGAAATGTCTGCAAGAGCAAAATTTTAATTCATATTATTACTTAAGTGTACCTATAAGCGTTTATTTAATAATGAAGTAAATAAATCAATACTAACATTTAAGACAAATGCCAGCTATAGTTCAGCTGTTCGCCTCAAATCAACAGTGGTTCACCAAAGAATTTGGCAACGCCTCTATTCTGAATAAATTCAAAATCTTTCCAGAAAACACAGACTAAACCCAAGTTAAATTTTAATAAAACCTTCTTTATCACCATTCCCTTCAGGTTCTACGAGGAAGAGGCATTTATACAAGACAATTCGATCCACTTTTACACCGATGGATCATAAACCAATGAAGGTGAAGATGGTGGTGTTTCCTCTGATAGGCTTAATCTCAGCCTCTCTTTCCGTCTTCTTAATCATTGCAGCTTGTTCCAGCGGAAATATTGACGATTAAAGAAGTTTTATCTTGGCTAAAGAAAAGTGATATCTGTATCATTTCAGATAGTCTTGCAGAAATCAAAAGTCGTTAGCAGCTTTAGATTGCCGATCATCCCTTGTAGGGATGGCGGAGCAGTTCAATATTCACCTTTGTTGAGTGCCGGGGCAGACGAACTCGCCAGATATGGAACAACTAAACTAGCGATTAGAGAAGCCTGCAAGATACTTAGCCTCAGCCCTACTGCCTCAAAAAGCATAGGAATCTTAATTGACAACCAGGCTGCCATTAAAGCGCTCCACTCACTTACTTCGTCCTCTAAATTAGTTGAACAGTGTAAGGGAACTTTAACGCTCCTCTGAGTTCCCGGCCATAGTAACATAGAGGGGAATAAGAGAGCCAACGCGTTAGCCAAAAGTCGTTCTACCCTGGATGCCTCCCTTGCAGAGACAGTCTGCTCTCCGATGCGACTCATCAAGGACAAAAATTTCCAACACTTTTATTGCCAACTCTAGGTAGAAAATTCTTGCAACCTGTGCCATATCCAAACAGATTTGACCCGTCTACAATAAAAACAGAACGAATGACCTAATCAATAGGAACGGCATCGAGACAGCAAGAATCACAGCAATTAGCACGAGTCACTGGCCAACTGATCTACACGCTGCCAAGTTAGGCATCCCGTTCAACCCCCACTGCCGTAGTTGCGACAATTAACACGAAAAGAAAACGCTATTCCACTTTCCCTGTGACTGCCCGGCACTCGCCAGAGCCAGACAGCGCACTCTCGGAAAACCCTTTTTCAAGGAACTATCTGAGATTTCTAACGTTAAATTCTGCAACATTATCATTTTTCTTAACTCCACAGGATGGATCTGAAAACTACACTCTTAGCTGCGCCCACCAACATCCAGGTCACGTGAGTTGTGGTATCAAAACGGCGCATCCGCGCTACTTGTGTCTCTGGCGGGTTCACAAGTTTCAACCACTTCTACGTACCTACCTACCTACCCTGGAACAACTTCATATACCCATGCTTCCAGATAAAGGCATTTTGTCCGATCGATACATGTAAACTTAAATTCAAGCTGAATGCGATCGAAAGAACAAATTGTAGGTGGACAAGTGCTACAACGAGTCTAGCGACAAAGCAGACTGGGCCGCGGTTGGATCTGAAACGCTCTAAGAATTTAATTTCTCTCAGATCCGTAGTAGGTGTCATCACGGAATGCTGGGTAAAAGGCAAGCATGCAACAAGGCTTGGCGTATATTTCAACGATATTTGTAGAAGCTGCATGAACGAAGAAGAGGAAGAAACCATTCCCCGCCTTCTTTCTAGCTACTCAGCTCGCTTCCGCAGAAGAAGGCTCCACCTAGGAGCTATTTTAACGATTTAGGCAATCTGATAAACACAGATGTCAGAAACCTTCTTCGCTTCTTCAGATCTCTCCAGTACCATGGTGGTCTAAGTGTGCTGGCAACCACTTTAATCTAACCTAACCTAGCATTTAAAAACACTAAACACAACATAAAAATTTAAATTCAAGTAAATGTGGGTGCAGTGTTCAATTGGTATTTCTAACCATCTTTGCACCAATAACACACGAAGCATTAATCACACATGTGAGCATTAGGCTTGACCATTCGTGTGGAAGACAGTGTATGTACATATGTATGTAGGTAAGTTAGTGAAGTATTGTTAATTGGCATATCAAATGCATTTCTTCTATTCTATAGTCGAAGTAGAATGAATTACAAGTTAAGTACATGTCCATAGCATTCATATGCACCACCTCACACATCTGTTTGAGGGCATAAAGATAAATGCGCACACAATTTGAACTTGGCTTACAATCTTGCTTGCGGTATTAATGTGAAGGCCATTTGCGAGAATCGTTTGATTCCAGTTTGAACTCTATTCAGTAGAATTCCATCGAGTAGGGAAAGAAAATAAATTCTTATGACAAGTACCATGCAACAACATTCGTTTCTTATAACGGTGGGGCTATCGCGTTTAGATAAATGTAAATATGACACAAAAAATGTATAAAAATGGTTTTAATATAAAAAGGCACATGTAGCTACAGACGTATAGCGTAATACCTACACCGCTGATCATACATCTGAGATCAACTTTATTTCATTGAAACAAAGTCAAGTTACATTCCTTTAAAGGTTAAGAGAATGCAATGCGGTTTGATGTCTCACACTTTAACAGGTTGACCGCATTCCTATAATTGTGGAATCAGAAGTGAGTGCTTAGGCAAAAACAAAAATAGAGTTACATATAAGCAAAAAATAAAAATAAAAAATTAAAAACACAATTAAAACAAATTTTTTATTTGACAATAAATTATTTATAAATAAATCTTTGAAGTCCCTTAACTGACTTTTCAGTATTAAATTCAACACATTTATAGCTGAATGAAAAGAAAGATTTATTTTAAGTTTATCCGTTGGCGGAATGAAATAAAAAACATAACAAGCAAAAATCATATGCAGGCATTAGTCGTAGAAGGGAATTCCCCAGACTCGAAAACATAAAGAAGACATTTTCTACGAAAAACAAATCTGTGGCATTAATACAGAAAAGCTTATGTTGACTTAAGTTAAATTGATATATATTCAGATATTGGGCGCGTTCAGAATTCTAGGCACTAAAATGTTAGTCAAAACCTAACATTCTGAACGGCAAAGTGACTGAATTTGTAGTTGACATTTCCATATGACACATATGTATGTCATAATTGAAGTTTTACTTTTAATTTTCACTTTAGATTTGTTTGTGAATTGAAATTGTTTCCAGAATTCTACGGGTGATGCGACCTACCCTTTATTAACTAATTTGATTACTCCGTTTAGGGATAATGGGCATCTTAGTGAACAGCAAAGCCATTTCAACACGTCTCAGCAGTGCACGAGTAACAATAAATAGAGCGTTTGGGTTGTTAAAAGGTAGATTTCACCGCCTTAAGTATAAAGATGCAGCCAACCCTATCATGGCGAATAAAATGGTAGTCCCTAGTGTTGTATTACACAACCACATCCATTTATTTGGAGACGACAAATCATGATACATACCTTCATAGTTCATGTTCAAATGACATGTTATTTTATTGTTTTTTTTTCGCAAAAAATTGAAAAGCACAACCGAGAGCTAAATAACAAATCGCGAATCCGTTGATTTTTGCCATTTCTTCAACTGACTGAAATTTCAGGGAGAATTTTCTTTACTAATAATCCAGTCCACTACCTCAGAAAAAGCTCCTTGTTTTGCAGTTGTTCTCGACCAATCAGCGCCAGTTGACTAGCTAGTGCCTAGAATTCTGAACTAGTCCATTGAGATATATATAACATTTCTAAGTTTTTTCTCAATTACTTCTGATTGCCAACCTTAACCATATGCCAAGAAAAAAAGATAAAAATAAGTTAAAACCTTAATTTTAGACAAAAACAGCGGTTTTCTCAACATTGTAATTTCAGATATAAGCTTTTCTGTCTTATTGCCACAGAAATGTGGATAAAACTTTTAGATTATGAATCCTACATTACGACGTATACACAATATACATTATACCAAATATTCAGAAAAAAAAAACCTTCACATTCTATTACTCTTTTTGGATTATTCCTTATGGCGGGGACTTCCAACAATCCACCAATGTGGTCCACAGTACTTCTTTTGACGTTGGACATCTCCGACTTGTTTACTAGCTCTTCCAATAGAAGTTCAATGGAGTTAAGATCGGGTGATTGCACCGGCCAGATCGTGATTTCCAAGATTTCTTTGAGTTTTTTCTGTTCTAGAAACTCCCTGCATAATTTCGAAATTTACTTGGGATCATTGTCTTGCTGCATTAAGAATGCTTCTCCAATTAACCTCAGGCCAGATGTCAAAGCATGAGACTTAGATAACTTCGTAGTCCCTGGATACGCACTAAATTTCCTACTCTATTTGTAAAGAAACGTTCCCAGACAAGGAGGCACCACCATCATCTTTTTGAGTCAAAAGTCTAAAACTTTGATTCGTCAGTCCAGGGCACTCTTCTAAAGTCTTCGTTTTATTAGCAGGTTGAGGCAAGGATTTTCTCCCTGTTACTCGTCCATATAGTCTAACTTCTTACAGTCGCCTTTGCAATGTACCTATTGACAGATAGAAGTTTTGACTGTCTGTTTTTTTTGTTAGTGCGTTGAACTGCTAAGTGCAAGGACGCAGGTTCGAGGCTCAAAACCAAACGTTCTTTCCGCGGCACCACGCCTCCGCAGGTATGACCATAATGCAAAAGTGTCCCCTGTCACGAAAAATCTTCTCAATCCAACGTTCGAAGGTGGACATGAAACAGTTCGTGTGAAAAAAATGAATTAGTAAGAAAGAGATCAGAGCAGGACCTATTAATGGTCGATCACTCAGTATTGTCCCCCAGGAATCGTTAAATCCAACACATCACTAGACTTTCAAAGAAAAGCTGGCGCGAGAAGGAGCGCACTCGCATTCTGCCACAGAGAACTCTAGACAGGTTAGGTGGATAGGCGTCCCATGGGACTCACTTAGGCTCAGAGCCCGTTGTGCTGCCTATAGAATTCCCTGAAGGAGAATTCTACCCGTAAAACCATTTGGAGTTATTGATGAATGAGAGGATTTTCCTTAGGGGGATTTGACTTAGGTCACTATTGTCATTGAAGTGATAATGCCCAAGAAATCTTCTTCTGCTGTGGGAGAGCGCTGGACAATGGCAGAGAAGGTGGGTGGTGCTTTCCAGCTTCTACAGAAATCATTGTATAGAGCCCCTAGTCTCCTGGTAAGCAGTGGCCTGTAATGACACCAATAATGGTGCGGATTTGTGTTTTGTTGAGGGTGATGATCTTCCTTGACTTATGGTCGTCAATTTCAGGCCATATAACACTAGACAAACATTAATAAAATAAAAATAGGACCATGCTTGCCCTAAATGAATCAAACTTAACGCTTAAGGAATTATCACAGGCCACAACCTACTGGCTGCCGACCTTAGGAGGATGTGTTTAGGTACAGACGTTTTATACAGGGATTGCAGCAATACAGACGTAGAAGAGTGCAAAGCTCACTTCTTACGCGATTGCCCCAGCATATGATGAATACTACTTTAACAACCTAGGCGACCTGTCTAAGAAGCCACCAAAAACCATTCTAAAATTCATAACGAATCCGGAATGGTTCAGGAAGCCGAAGTTTGTTGGTGCAAACTAACATAGACTTTTCTTCTTTGTCTTCTCCTTCAGGCTAGACATTCCACGCATCGTCTTCGACTTCGTCAAAAGATAAGATAAGTATATTCAATTGAACTTATGGTATTTATGTGATGTGGAAACATCGGTCCGGATAAAAAAAAAAATATTTATGCAACTTTGTGAGTGACTCAGTAATCACATATCTATGAAAACAAGTGTGTTGCTATGGGCGTGATTACCCGTTCGATAGAAAACCCATGGGCAATTTTTTTCTCAAGTTTTAACTTTATTGCCTGCCGGCAATAATAATTATTTTGCAGTCATGGTGTGAGATATAATTATGCAACTATTTTAAAAGCTGCACAAGAAAATACTTTAACCGGTTACCAGTAAAAGATGGTTTTTTTTTTACGACAAGTGAAAGTTACTTCGCGGATAAAGAAATGCGTGGACATTTATTTACAATTATATTATAATTGTACTGAGAAATTAAAGTGAAGTACAAACGTGTGTATATTTAAATAGAATAACAGTTTTTCAAAGATATTTCTCGTTTTATGTGTGAACATTTGACCACATTCCCATCCTGACAAAAAAGTTTAACCAGAGACAATTCTTAACACAACGAAGGTCGACTTTAAGTGTAAAGGATGTTGGAACTTCTACCTTGTTGTGCATGAAGAAAGAGGTTGTTGTGGCTTCTGACACGTGAGCAGGCGAACGATAAGTTGCCCGTGCACTCATTTTCATTTTCTATTATTTTATTCATTTCCAACTAAATTTGTAAGCCTACATCTGTCATTTTTATGGTCTTTCCTTGGGCCTTATTGATGGTGATGCAAATTTGGATTGAAAATTGCAACCGTTTGAATGGTAGTGGGTAGTCGGACCGGACGTTATCAATAGTATGCGAGGTTTACGTAGGTCGGTTGAAGAGGTGGTTGCATCTCAAGATCTTCCTTCACTCGGATCTCTATGGATCCATTGCGTTCCTCTTACGTGGAATGTCTTGTCTGAAAAGACAAAAAAAAAACAAAGCTCTGGGTTTGTACGATCACGGTCCGTCGGTTGCCCTGAACTATCCCGGATTCGTAGCGAATTTTAGAATGGTTTTTGGTGGCTTTTTTAGACAGGTCGCCCTGGTCGTTGAAATAGTATTCATCGAGGATTGTCTTTCTTGTTCTGTGTTGGCTGGGGCATTCGCATAGGAAGTGAGTTGTATTATATTTTCCTCGTCTGTATTCCCACATGCTCTGCATAAGTTGTCTGTGCTTAAACGCATTCTTCTAAGGTGGGTCGCCAGTAGGTTATAACTTGTGATTATTCAAATGAAGAGTGTTAAGTATGATTTGTTTAGCATACGGGGAATAAATACAGCGTCTCCTGTAGCCCTACCGGTGATGACTCCGATCACGTAAGGCTTTACTCGCAGCCGAGTGCTATTGCGTTAAGTCAAATTCCTTAGGAGCATGATGGCAGCGCTGACTTTTAGTATTAATTCGTACCTCGATATCCCAGATGGATTCAAAGAGATAAGTCCACGTCGACAATAGAATCCACCGACTTGTACATATGTTAATGTTGGCTGCCGGTAATTTCTCGATACCAAAATGGTTCGTTCATACATCCAACTTACACCTCTTCCTGGGAAATTTTACAAATCTGGGTAAAATTTTGCAATTAACTGTTCGAGAGTGGGAACCTCGTTGCAAAATTACGGTTCGAACTCGGTTTTTCCATCCGCGGACAGATATGCCATATACACAATTTCTAATTTTCAGCAAAATGAACTCATAGCAAGCTTATTGCATATTTCGAGTAAAGGACAGTAGTTTTTTCACTTAACAGACCTAATTTGTTCAGGCGAGCAATTAGTTCTTTGACAAAGTTTCCGACTTATGCGTTTCATAGTCCAGCAACGCAATTGCCCGCAGCCTGGTACGTTTCTTAGACTATACTGTGACGTCGCCAGTCGAGAACGTTAAGCTTGAGTGGTTATACGACCTTAACCATTTTACCTTTTGGCATTTTGTGTTTGCATTCGCATTAATCTGACAAAAACATAATTTCGAAAAACAAATTCAAAACCTTGATTGAAAGCCTGTCGCAAGTATTTTCAGTGGCGATTCTTTTTACTGTCTAAGGATGGCTCCAGGTTCTTAATAAAATGTTCTAAAACAACTGATGAATTGGGAACAACATACATACTCGTACTTATGTTAACTGATCAGAGATCACATTGAGAAGTTTGAATTCCCGAGCACCTACAGTGACGACGTGATACACTCATTTACTATATGAGAACATTGGTTTTCGAGAGTATTTGTCTATCCTCTAGTCTAAGCAAAACACATGCAACGGTCATCTATTCGTACCGTCGTCGTAAGCATAGCCACTGGGCACTGAGTGTGTTTCATGCTATTCCGAACCGTGGGTGTATGTGTGTGTAGATTCTGGACCCCTCGACGCATAGAGCGGAGATCAAGCAATAAAGAGATATGCAAATTCCGTCCTTCTAGCCCCGCGACACCCATTTGTCTACATTTTTATATTCGTACCGCCATTTTGCTTTTCCTTGCCGAAATCTCATGTCTGTGAATACGTGTGAACAAAAGCAGGGGATCACCCTACAAAAACGTCATGTCATTTTGACATTTGTTTTTTAAACGCATTTTTATTTGTTTGATTGATTAATTCTAACGAGCTAGACAAAAAACGCTAAAACTATGTTATTCTAACTTACTGGCCTACACGGGCACATTTGTTTGGCCAATGCAATGCAAAACCACTTAATGTGAGATATTTTTGTTTTCTTCAAAACTCTCAAGGGTTCAAGATTTTCTACATCAATTTACACTTATTAAACTCCTAAATTTACAAAACTCGCAAATTAATAAGTTTTGAAATTGACGGGTTGAATGTTATAACATTTCAATTTCTCCACACTCGTTAACACAAAAAAAAACCAGCTGTCCATTTTCGTAAAGTATTGCACTTCTGATTGAATTAATATTCCAGTCTGCGAATTTTATAATTATTACTACTCTTAAACAATTTAGTTTAATTTTTGCAATAATATTCAATTTGATTGCAAGTAAATGCAATTTCATGCTTTGCGTAAATTTACTCTTACTGAAAAATGAGATTGCGAAGGCAAGTAAAAATGTGATATAAAAAAAAAAATTAATTAATTGTCCAAAATTGTTTATAAACAGGAAAAATATATGTTTTTGTTTGCTAAACAATTTTGTTTATACGTATTTTTAATGTTTTTATTATGAGAGATATGTTGTCTTACTTATAGTCCAGCATTCAGACCCATAAAGCAAGACTGGCAAGATCAGGGTTTTTTAGAGCTTAGTACCCTAGTTGTTTGAACAAACCGAAGTAGCAGCGGTTGCCCAAGGTTATACTTCTTCGAATCTCCACTAGAGTCTCATTTGTGGAGCCTCAATTATGGCACGTTGGGAACCGGCGATGATGTCGATATCGTCCGTGTATCCTAATAGCGGGATGGATTTAACTTAAATATAGTGCATTCTGTGTTAACATCGGGCTTGTGCACTATCTGCTCCAGCACAAGGTTAAAGAAGTCACACGACAGCGCGTCTACTTACCGAAATCCGGTGCATGTTTGGAATAATTCGGAGGTTCTGTTCCCAAACTGCACGGTGCATTGCGAGTTCTCTAGCGTGGTGCGACACAACCAGATCAGTTTTTTCGGGATCCCGAATTCGGCCATATAGTTATATAGTTCGGTGCGATGAATGCTGTCGTATATGGCTTTGAAGTCGATGAAGAGATGGTGAGTGAGTGTCGAGTTGGAACTCGTTGGTCTTTTCCAGGATTTGCCGCAGTGTGAAGATTTGGTTTATTTGCTGGGCCGGAAGCCACACTGATAGGTGACGATGAGCGTGGTGCAAAACGGCTTTAGTCGTTCACACAGTAACATAAACATATTAATTCATATTCATGTTTTAAAACTTTCCGTTAAATTCAAATATTTGAAAGAAGACGATTGTTATTGAACAGCTCCTCCACAAATTCAAATAAATTGACGATTTAGGGGAGAATTCGTTGATTCATTTTATTAGTACATCTTGTATATACTATAATAGCTGAGATTGTATGAAATTGGTTGGCGATGTCTGGCCCACCCACGGCGGGTGGGGTAGGATTTCTCATTTCAGTGTTTTCAGTGTTTTAATGACCTGAGTAACATGTGGTCGAGCGTTGTCGTGCTACGAAATCACTTTGTCGTGTCTTTGCTCGTATTGCGGCCGTATTTCCCTCAATGCCCGGCTCAAACGCATTAGTTGTGTTCAGTAGTGAGCTCCTGTGATGGTTCCACCCGATTACAACAACTCATAATATATCAGACCGAGCTTCGATCCATGGATGCTTGGCTTATCCATCCACTATGAATCCACTTTTCATCAACAGTCACAGTACCAGGCAGAAAACCCTTCCTTTCTTGCCGCTGTAGCAGCAGTTCGCTCGTAAAAAAAAAACCCCGTTCTCGGCTTCAACTTGTATGACACCCCCCAATTTTCTCGCTTTTGGATAATTTCTAAGGATTTCAAGCGATGGGAAATGGCTTGTTAAGTAACGGCCAATGAATTTGCAAGTTCTTGTTGCGTTTGGAATTAATCTTGATCCAGTAATGCCTCCAATTCAGCGTCTTCAAAAGGCTTGTTGAGTTACGGGCAATGAATTTGCCAGGTCTTTATGCGTTGTCTTCAAACTTTTTCACCGGTCCGGGTAGCCTCTTGTCTTCCATGTTGAAATCACCAATTTTCTAGTGTTGAAACCATTCGCGACACGTTCTCTCACTAATAGAAGTCCCACCGTAAATTTCTATAACCATTCGACGCGCCTCAGCTTCAGATTTTTTCGAATTAAAGACGAAAAGCAGAAATTTCTGCAAATGACGCTTATTTGGGTCAAAAGTCTACATTTTCGGGCACAAAAAATATATGACGCCGATGAAAAATGTAATGATGAGTTGTTGACAGATGCCCAAGTTTACCATGGAATTTCTTCGAATATAAAATACGTCCTTGAATTCGGCAACAACTCAGTTAATATTTGCAACAGGTTTCTTATCATTTTTGTAAATCTGTTCGCTGTTATTATTCTAATAATACTCATTCTAAGCAAGTGCAATTGTTAGACTCATGCGAGCTAACAAAGTCTCACGGTTACGCTCTTTAACCTACATTCCACAGTCGCATCTAATTCCTATTCGTATTTCATATGCATGGCAACAAATTTGGTTACATAAAATCAAATTCCAGTTTTCTCTTGAACCAAAGAGACAGAACCACAAAGTTCATGTGCAGAATGACCCAATCCAAGAACTAAACACATGCATAGAAACGTAAGAGTATTACGTAAACAAAGTGGTAGCCAAGAAAAGTTTGAAAACTTAAATGGCATTCTGAAACTTAAGACACAGTTATGTAAATAAAAATCTAGGCCAATGTGTTATGAATGTGAACTGTTTACCAAAATTAAACATATTTACACGGAGATATTTATTTATTTCCAAATATTTATAATTTTATTTGCATTTAGTTAATAATTAATTTTACTCATTGACCCAAATAACGATCTGTAGGTACTAATCTGTGCAAAACATACCTACATATGTATACGATCAAATTAAAAAAAAAATTTATTAATTAGTGTTTGCATAGAGAAGGCAGAAAGAAAAGATAAAATCCAATGCTCATAATGATATATGTAAATTTTAATAGAACAGTTCTCAAGAACAACTACAAATGCACTGATCCATTTTTTTTTTATTTGTCGTATGGAATTTAACAATAACAGTGTACACACATTAATTTACATCAATTGCAACTATTTTAAATTAATGTCAAGTTCTTCAAGCCATTCAATGACGCTGGGAGGTGCTTCTATGGAATTCAAGGGGTTTCCAGAATACGATCTTTGTGGGCATTCGGTGGCAATGCGTTTAATTCATGCACAGATCTTGCAATGTTGGCAATATTGTATGCACAAACTATTGTATACTTGGACTTTGACAGACCATTCTCAATCTGTTTTCCTAGCAGGGATGAATGTCAGGCTAATCAGACACAACAATTTCGGATGGATTCAAAAGGGATACAGGCGTGGGTGCTGGATTTTTTTCCGAGGCTCTCGGACTGTCCGAATCAATTAGACTCCCAGACTACAGTACTGTCTTCCAAGCTGAGGTCTTGACAGTGACAACAGTTGTGCAATGAATTAAAGAAAAAAGATATGTGCGCGTAAATTTTCATTGCAAAAGGGTGTGTGATCTCCGGGAAGGCCGTCCTTCTGTGGGCGTACATGACGCAACGTACAATTACAGACTAGGACATGACGACCTACGAACTCTCCACTGCGTGACGAGTAGGGTGTGACCGGAAGGTCCTTAAGGGGTTATCTCCTGCAAAATCGGCCATGGGAGATAGCGCAGGTTGTGTCTCAAGACACGTAGGGTGGGCTGGCCATCCTTTGCCAATAACATCTGGCATGTCTCGGTTCTTGACGAACCTTACCTGGGAGAGATATCGGAAAAGGAAAGCGTTTAGGGTTAAGTCAAGGATAGTCGTAAGTTAGATAGGTTTAGTATAGGTTTAGCTTTAAGTATTAGCATAGTTTAGGTTTGGTTTAGGCTAGTTAGGTTAGTTCGCGAGTTTCTTTTCCTGTCTTTCTCTCGGGTATTGGCATAGGTCCTTGGACAAATGATTCTTCCTTCCTTTCTTTCCTTCTCTGTCCGTCCGTAGTCTGATTTAGGGTATTAGGGAACCTCTTCTTCTTTTACCTAGTATGAAAGGCACGAGATTTTGTGTGCTGAGCAGGTGATGTAAGGTGGGGTTGGCAAGAACTACCCCCGTCCGACGAGCTGTGCCGAGCAACGACAAGCGTGCCGCCGTCTTCCTCACCTACACCGAAGTTGCCTCCGTGGCTCTACCCTGGCTCACAACAATTGAGCCATTACATTGCATTGCAGGGTGCAATGAAGGCAATACCACACCTTTTTTTATTGACAGTCACTAGCCAGGCAACAATAAGAGCGATTTCTGTCATCGAAGTCATTGTCGCAAAGAGATGCGGGTTCATGGCAGGCAGCACAATCTAAGAGTCTGCTGGGTTTTTGATCACAAAGGGGTGCCTGGAAACGGAACAGCTGATGAGCTGGAAAGGAAAGGATCTTCATTATAGTCCGATCTAGTCCATCCTATAATTTCAAACAGGGAGTTGGGAACAAAATTCAAATGACTTCAAATGATAGATGGAATGTGCTCGGCTCCTGTGTTATAACTAGGAAACTACGGCCATTCTACAACAAACAGAAAACCGAAAGAATTCTGCAAATGCATAAAAAATCCTTATCTTCTCTAATAGGTACCATCACCGGGCATCACATGCTAAATTACCAAGGAGGAAGACTGGGATTGAACACGGATGACCTATGCAGGGGATGTGGTGACGAAGAAGTAGATGAAGATACTCCACATATTCGAAATAAAATTTAAAATCCTAGGAAGACAATTTTTTAAGGATCTAGAAGAACTGTCCAACAAATCTGTGTTTGACATATACAGCGTTTTGAGCTGGCTTGCTAGCACATAGGCTTATAGTTTCCATAGTTTAGGGGCGTCAACCCCAAGCGCATCACAGTGGGTCTACATTGACCTTAATGTGTCTGTCAACCCTCCTATCCAACCAATTTGTACAGAGCACAAGATCAGGTGTGTAATGTAAATCGCCCGTTCACAATAAAGATCACTAGTACGAGTTCATATTGAAATCCTCTCAGATTGACATTAAGCAAGATCGACATTAGGTAGGTAGTGCATTCTTAATCGGTAACGTACTGCACCTATAATTTTATTTGCACACTCCTCGACAACAATTACCGCACCGGCGATCAACCTTTTGTCGATGTCGGTGGTGCAAAACAAGTTCACATCTCCTAGGGTAATACGATATAACCCTCTAGCGAATTGGAAGTTGCACCAACACAGCATCGATCATGACTTTTCCAAACTTGTGCATGTTTAGTGTCAATACAGATATTTCGAGATTATGTATCTATACATTGTTACGAGTATATTTACTTACTTTTTTCCTTACCTATTCTGTTTTGAACAGTTTAAATGTTACAGAAAATATACGAATATCAATTGAAATACTTCAACCGTTAAGGCAAAGCAAAGCATAGCAAACCTGTTATTCAGCTATGGTGATAGCAATGAAGTTTGATGGTTATCAATTTGCTTACCTGCGAAGTAATAAAAGAAAAGCTTCATATGCCACCAAAGTTCGAAAATGTTCACACAAAGCATTCCGACCGACACATATGTATAAATTAAACTCATTTGAAGGTGAAATGGAACGAATCTCAATTTCAAGGTGAATATTCATAGTTCTGTGCTTACTTTTTAGGTCTTTTTAAAGTGACAATGGATAGCACACGCAATGGCTACAAATTTAACAGTTAATAATTACATATGTACTTTTTCAATGTCTTTAAATTGATACGTGTGAAGTAAACAAACGTGACATGGTACCTAATGTGCTTCAATAATTGCAAACTCGAATTTTGCAATCCTTCGGCGGTCGAACTAACCTGATTAATTTTTGCGGTTTCAGCTGATCGCTGGTTAGGTTATAATACATTCCTATCAGCTTGGTAGTGAAACCTTGAATGCGCATTCTCTGTTAGATGGGGTGGTTAACCGAAACCGGTAATGAGCAAAAACAAGTGAATGGTTGAATGAATTTAAGACAGAAATATGTAGATACTGTTAATTTGTTGGTGGCACAACGAAGAGAAAATTTGTTCCAAAACTAAACTTTGATCCAGCTTTGCAATCAAATATAGCCGTGTTTTTTTGAGAGCTGGAGCTGTATACCCAGCCCAGTAAAATTTTACACAAAGCAATAATAACACACCAAGTGGCGATAACTTTCCCAGTAGCAGCAAGTGAGGATAGAACTACATAAGTTGACCTCTAGAGCGCAAAAAATGTCATAAATTACCTTTTAGTCGATCGCATTTGTCGTATGAATCGTTTTTTTGACTGAAGTGAGTATAGTTCTCAAAAAAAAAAAAAACACGGCTTATGTATGTGTGTATGCGTAATCGTTCAAACACTTTGTTGTGTTTAAATAATAAAACGCAAGTACCGCTCTTCTAGATCCCTCCTCAGTTGGCCTCTTGGGAGACAGTGGCTTAGTAGAGACTCTTCAAATCCAGGGCTCTTGCTCCGTCATCTGCTCCAATTCTTATCCCGGAGTCCACGGGCATATTCCACAAATCCACTGCCCTTGCTTTGTAATGTTTTGACTCCTATCCCGGAAAACCTCTTCATTCGAAAATCTATACCCTCCCTGGCCAAACCGGAAAGCCAAGTATCTAGAGAAGCTGACCATTCGCTTCCTTTTGTTGCTAGACCCTTTATTTTTAGAGCTGTCGTAACATCTAGACCGCAGACAATCCACAGGCTTCCTCAACTTTCTGGTGGAGTCTGTTGGCTTTGAAGCCAACGACAATACCTATTCTGCTTCATCTGCCAGGGTAGGGTAACAATTAGGGGCAACAAATCGCTTTAGACAGCCAATGTCTCGGGCGCAACAAGGACTGACCAAAGGTCCCCTCCGCGGGTTTTGTTATCGGAGTCAACTGGTGTACAGATTCGTCTACATTCCGACGCTGTCTCCTTGAAGTGGGTCGCAAGGCAGAAAGACCGCTCAAGAACCAACTTCTGACTAACGCAATGAGGAAAAAAAAGTGGGCAAGGAAACATCAATATTGAACTTTCGAGTAAGAAGATTGGAAAAGATTTTTTTTTTCAGAGAACCACATTGAGGTCATTGATACCGGGTGAGTGTCGTGAAAAGAAGTTGGCCTGGTCATATTGTCCAAGCCCCTAAGTATCCACCTAAAGTCATGTTTTTGGGGTTGCTTTAACTCTGAGGGCCCTGAAAGTTTAAAGCCGATCGAAGACGTGATGAATAGTACCAAATATGCAGACGTCTTTACCCATTTTTTTTTTTTGTCGGGGTGTTGGAACACCACGCTGGAGCACTCAGACGCAAAAACAGGTCCATTGTACTACCAGCAGGTACAACCCTTTTACTGTGTTTTCTTCATCTTTCTAAGAAAGTCGAGTAAAAGCTTCTTGACCCATATGCTTCTACATACCATTCCAAGGCGACTTCCAACCGAAAAGGAGGGTGGCCGTGGTGTAGTGGTTGCATCATCGCTTGTCACAACGAAGGTTCCAGGTTCAACACTTGATGTCAAAAAAAAATAAAAAATTCGATCACCTACGAAAAAGCTGACATTAACTCTACTGCATAGGCATAACACTAGCAGAAGGGTGGTCAAATGATAACGACATAGGGATGTTCGAAAGAAATACTGTGAATTATAAGCAACAACTCTCTCCAGTCATTCGGAGCAAAGGCTGAAACCTTCTATCACTTGCGTTTCAATATCACTACACCAACACTAGTCCTGTGTGAATAGCATCATAAGGGAATTTATAACCCCTTTAGCGTTAGTGAATTATATTTAAAAAAAAAAGAAGACATTTTCCTACAAACTAAATTAATATACCTGACCTCAATCCGATTAAGTATCTGTGGGCCAAAGCGAGGCTCAGGGAATGAGATTGCTCGACAAAAAAACAAGCTCATTTCAGTAATTATTGAGGTATTGTTCCATGACGAAGAAATCAACCTTAATTGACTTCAACATCCAACAGGGTAAAAGACCGCATTGATGCTTAGTTGCTTATTAACTTCAAAATATTAACAAACATATGTAAAACAAATCTCTTAAAGTCTGCTTGTCGCAATTAATTTACACAGGCACTTCTACCCATTTTAGGGAGTTCAACAGAACGACAATATAAGTGTCGAAGTTGGAGTGAAGATTACCGGATTCGTTTCTTGGTGCATAGGACTTTTCTATCTGATTTCATAGTTTCAAATGTTTGTTGTGCCGAATGGACTACATTCATGGTGCAGAGAAATAAATCCGAAAAAAAAATAAAAAATCCAATCAAAATTACTCCACGGCTTCGCTTCGTTGCTCTGGTCATTTCATTTCCAAAATCGGTAAGTATTTCTAAGCTAGTTTACGAAAATATGTTAGGTATGTCCATTGCTGCCTTATGTCCCGAGGATTTCTGTTCCTGCGCCTACATTCATGCCATTCAATCAGGCTTTATCGACCGAACAGAAATACATGACATAACCTACAATAAAATATGAGAGGGGACAAGGAAACTGACAGTAAATTATTTAAAACAATAAATTCATATTCAAAAATGTATCTCAAAAGTCGCAAAAAACGATTGGTGATTGCAAACAGTTTTCAATTAGCATAATCGAAAATTGAAAACACTGTCATGTACCGAAAGAACCTGTTCGAAACACGCTAATAAAGCGAACGGAGATTGTCTAGTTATTAATATTTATAAAACACGCTTCTGTTTCTATTTACTTACCATAAGCATGGTAAATATAGACAATGTTAGTTTATGTTGTTATCTTACCATGCTTGCCATTTTGTCACACGATCTTAAATTCCCAAGTGTTATCAAATCAGCAGACTTATTCAATTTAAATGTAAAACTACAACACAAACTTTGTTACTTATGGTCAATTTAATCTGATTTCGATATCTTATTAAAATTTGTCACCAATTTCAGCATAACCACAAACACGTCTTACGTGCTATCACAATAACTTTGTTTGACTTATAATTTTATTTCACGATCTAGATGTCGTTTATGTAATCGCCGTCAGCAGTTTAGAAACACGACGTAGTAAGAGAACAATTAATTTAAATCTCATGCACATTGTAGGCACATTTTTTTCCGCATATAATTATACACACATTATACAACTTCTTATTTACTGTAAGTCACCTGTTTATTTCTCGTTTATACAAATCTATTCGACCGGGTCCCGCACTGTTTCAATCCGCAGTCCATGACAAACTGCAGATCATTTTAAACGAAGCAAAAACAAAACAAAGGATTTCCATGAGATAATATAATTAGCACTTAGCTGACAATGATCATCTATCGTTACTGTTTTTCAAAAATTTTTTATCTAGATGAAATCATCTCGACATCTTTCTGCGTTATTTTCCTATTTTTTGTTAACCTTCGGTTTAAAAATGAGGGAAAAGTAAATAAACAAATTGATACAGGTTTTTTTTTTGTTTAAACTAGATAAGACATAATTCTTAAGATATCTATTGTGTCAGCGGGCGTTCTTAACATTCAAAATCCATACATACTCGTACATGTGTGTAAATTTTCTGCAATTAGCACACATTTTTCGTTAAAGATAAAGCGAGTGTTTGCATGAATATTGCAAGGATTTTTTTTATAGCCCATGTCGGCAATATGATGGTTAGTAAATATGTATCTTATTTTTTTTAGACTTGGCGGAGTCGCAGACAAATACTTATGAATCGGGAATTCGTTAAGTTAGTTATGCTCTCTGGCAGACAATGGATGGATCAAAAACCAATAAAGGTGTAGGTGGTAGTATTTTCTCTGAAAGGCTTAATCTCAGCCTCTCTCTCCCTTTTCCATATAATTTTAGCGTGTTCCAGGCAGAAATATTGACGATTAAAGAAGTCTTATCTTGGCTTAACAAAATGTGATATCTTCCATAGATATCCGTATCTTTTGGGACAGTCAAGCAGCAATTAGGTCCTAGAATTATTCTCTAGAAATTCGTTAGTAGCTCTAGATTGCCGATTATCTCTTATAGAGATAGCGGAGCAGTTCAATATTCACCGTTGTTGGGTGCCAGGCATAGATATATTCCAGGGAACTGTAAGGCAGACAAACTCGCCAGATACGGAACAACTATACCCATGCTTCCAGATTAAGGCACTTTGGGTATACCGATCACTAAATGTAAACTTAAATTCAAGCTGAATGCTATATTATCGAGAGAATGAATTCTATGTGGGCAAGTGGAAATTTTTTTGGCTAATGGCTGCAATTTTAGAGGAAGAGAACGTTTTGATTGGACGAAAGCCTGCAATTTGACAGATGTGCAAGACAACAGAAACTAGTTCCGGAATTTTCGAAAAATCATCAAGTGCGAACTTCTCAGTCAGCCTTGGTGAATTCTCGTCCATATTCCAAGCCGAGGTCTTTCCAAAACTAGTCCTAGAAACCCGCAAAGTAGTTTCGGAGCTTGTTAGAAACAATATGGTCATCCTTCACTGAATTCCTGCACATAGTGGATTTGCGGGTAATAAAAGAGCCGACTCACTGGCAAAAGAAGGTGCGTCAACAAAATTCTTTGGACTCGAACCCTTCTGTGGGCCCGTCGCGAGACACACAAAAGGTTGAATCTAGGGAAGCCAGGCTCAACACAACAGGACAAGCATGTTTAAAACTGCTATTCCCGGTACCGTCACAAAGAAAATTAAACTTCATTCTGAACCCCGATAGGAGCAACCTTAGAGCACTAATTGGACTTCTCAGCGGTCACTGCCGTCTAAACAAGCACCTATATCGCATGAACCTTACAACAGATTTAAGCTGTAGACTCTGCCTTGAGAGTGAGGAGACCTCTCTTCACATCCTAACGGAATGCGAATTCGTCGCTACAGAACAGCTTGCTGCCATCCACCCAGAGAAGTTCCTTCCTGGTATCTTCTGGAGTGAAACAATTCATCTAGGAACACTAGGGAAGGCACAATAGGATTCGTTAGAAACCGCGGTGCCAAGGGCTGATCAGCTTTTCCGAAACAATTTGAATAATAATAAGACAACTTTTTGTGAGGTAGTGGACTGCATTGCTAGTCTAAAAATGTTTGTTTTGATTCTGTCAGTTGAAAATTGTCATAAAACAGCTGTTACCTATGTCAAACGTATTTTTGCATGATTGCTGTGCTTTGCAATTGATTTTGTTTTCTTTCGTGCTTGGACGAATATTGGTATAAATTAAAATATAGTTGAATAGTTTAATGGAGTTAGTTAAAGTTTTATTGTACAGTAAAACTCTGTTAAGTGCTTCACGCTTAAGTACCCGAACTGCTTAAGTGGTTCCTGTATTTTCTATGCATTTCTGAGTAAATTTGCATCGATAAGTACTCTTTGCCTAAGTGCCTAAATTGGATTAGTGCCCTCCATTTGTCAATTTTATTTCTCTAATTTGCTCGGATTAAACTTGTGTAAGTACCTCTTTCCGAACGTAAGAATCTTCATCGCAGTAAACTTCGTTGCATTTCTGCATGCTTAAAAATGACATATTCGCTCCGTCTCTTTTTGGTTTAAAAACACAAAAACACAATTCTTAAAATCTGTCATGCATTCCAATTCCAATTGAATTCGGATATCTGCCTCATTGGGGTGTTTAAGCCCCCAAAACAGATGAAAATGTTCACGAGGCAGTTATCCGGGTTGTACTTTATTTATATTTATCTTTATTTAAAAGCTTCCGTTAAATTTAAATATTTAAAAAAAAAATAACGATTGTTATTGAACAGCTCCAAAACTTCCAATAAGCCGGCAAATTGAGGTGGAAACCGACAATTTCGTGGTGGAAACCGGGGACACTCGCACATTTGAAAAGAAAATGAGACATGATGTGCGATTTTGCGAGTTTTTTTTAAACTCAGCTTGTAGACACTGGACAAGAGCCTGGGAAGTTGAGTATCTAGTTGAAGCTTATTTCGGTTTTAAACTATAGTACTCTACGTGTGAATCTGAGCTCGACATTAGTATTTTCCGTATAAAAAATTAATTTAAATATAAATTAAAAGCTTTGTTTTTTCAAAAACAATCTGCGATAAGCACTTAAATGAAGCTGTTAAAACTATAATTCATTTAGTTAAGCAATGAGTCGTTTTTCGTATTTCACAGTTTCGTTTCGATTTGTATTTTGCAATGCGGTCATTTCTGCTGTTTTTTTTTTTGTTTATCTTTAAACCGAGCATTTATTATGGTCATTATTTTAGTTTGTCATGGTTATTTGTGGGTTGACGAAATACTGATGTAAAATTTAGAGGTTCGACCAATTAGATTGACTAGACTGTAATCATTTGCATAAATTTGAATTGCGTTATGCAGTCGCGCCCATTCATGCGTTTATCTCTTTTAGAAATAAACCAGATGAGCTGTATCGGAGTTTGAAAGAAATTCCGATGCAACAACTTGCCTTGAAATTTTACGAAACAGAAAATAAATAACTGATGGCCGGTCGTTGTCGATAATTTCCCCAGGCAAATGTTGCTTTAGGCCTACCGTATGGCTACCTACTTGGCGGTAGCTTAGTTGTTAGTGTATTGGTCTTTTGAGCTGGCTAACTAAGATGCAAAATAACCCAAAGGTTGTAAACCTTTTTTGTTTTTAGGACTTAAAATTTCATATGTGTGGCCTTTAAAGTTTATTATCATCCAGTGATGGAGAGAAAGGAAAGGGTATAGGGAAGAGTTAGAGATTAGAAAGTGAAGTGAAGATGCGCGCTAATTTTGATTGTTTTTTGCTGAGTGATTAAAAAAATTATCACTGTACGGCCGAACGCAGGCTTCAGATTATATGGGTGGGTGGACGATATCGTATGATTGTTGTGAAGGAACAGATGGACACACGGGACACAACTACCTATATATTTCGGCCAACAGTTGTAATGGAAATATTGGGAAAAAATGGCTAGGCAACCAACGATTTGACGGCGTTCAAGAGAAGGAATTCGTCTGCAGATGAACTGATGACCTAAGCAAGTAACCGGAGCTCCCACATGTGAGTTAAATTCCAATTTCGGATGAATGTAAGCTTTTTAGATCGAAGCCAGGTCTGAGGAAGCAAAAAAAAATTCGCATCGTTTGAGGATACCAAGGTATCCAATGCCACCTTCGACAGCATCTTTGATTTGCTGGTTCCAATGAAAGTCTGGGTTAACATTCGTTTTATCGACAACATGTTCATTCATTTTGAGTTTGGCTACGGCGGAGTCCTTGAGAGACAGGAGACAGGAAATGAAGTCAAGAGTGCTATCATCCACGAACAATGGATTCAAGGTAGGTAGGTTGAAGAGGTGATGACATCTCGTGGTGCAGCTTTCACTCGGATCTCTATGGATCCATTGTGTTCCTCCAACGTAGAATGTCTAAGGGACTGGAAATAAGTTTTCTGGAGCGATGAATTTAAGTTCGATATATTCAGTCTTAAGTGAAGACTCATTGTCTGCAGATTTGCAGAAAAACCGGCTTTTGATCAGTGTTTGGTGTCTTTTGTGAAGCATGGTGAATATTCTGTAATGATCAAGGGCTCTTTTGGTGGAGATATAGTCGGCAAATTCTGCAGAATCCAAGGTGTAATAGGGAAAGAATGATCTCCATCTGGATAAAGAGCCCAAGTCTGCAGGTAATGGTTGGACAAATTATTAGCTCAAGAAACATGCAAAGTAATGGTTTGGCCGCCACAGTCTTTTGATCACAACACAATTGAGCTTAAAAGGGATGAACTGGGTTTTGTTCTCACTTTTCTTATCTGAGAATATAAAATACTTGCAAAACGCATTAAAGCCATAAATATGTGCGATGGACTGCTTAGCGTGCTGACACGGGTTCGAGGCTTAACAAAACAAATAAAAGTTTTATCAAGGCACCATCTCTTGGCAGGCAATGACAAATCTTTAAGTGTATACCTTGTCACGTTGCAACATGACTGGCCGGCGAGAAGTTGACCTTGGCCCGTCCCCTAAATATTTGTATTCCTTCTGATATAGTTGATAAAAATCACACGTAGTCCACACGTTGGGCTGCACCTTTGACCAGATGATGTCATAACGTTTGGTAACAAAGCTTAAGTCGGCACAAGTTACTTTATTTTTTTTGCGAAATTTCTCAGCGATCAATACTTTTACCCAGCAGCCAAATGTAAAAGATGCAATCACCAACAAATTAAGTGGTCAACATTCACTCAGACAACAACTTTCTCAAACCACTACGGTGAAAGAGTTAGTTGTAGCAGCTGCAAGATCACCGGCATTTGCATTGGTCGTAGAACTATGATCTTCACATTTAACTTGTTACCTGCCTTATGTATTTGACCAATGAAAGTGCCTTTCAGTGATTAGACATCATTTTGTTTGTTTGTTTGTTAACTGGATCGATGTAACAACAATTATAATTCTAACGGTCGATAATTTAAAAATAAAAAAAACTTACCCGGAGGAGATTAAGTTAGCTTAAGCAAATGTGCGAGAACAAACAAATTAATTATTATAATCACAACAGGACTGGCAGCCGGCTTAGTAAAGGTTTTGTTAACCTACGCTGGTGTTTTTTTTTTTTTATAATAAGCGCGCGCTAAAGGCACGGGCATTAGGGAAATTAGAGGAGAGAGAAAGGAGGTACCGGTGCACGTTGGTTTTAAATGCTTGAGGGTTGTAGTGATGAGGAAGAGCGAATACAATCGTATAAGGTAGGTAGGTAGAGAACCCAATTAGGGTTAGGCTAGGATGTGCCGTTTTGAAAACACAACTCACGTAACTTGGTTATTTGCGGAGAGATGGAGTTTGATGGACAGATGGAGTTAATGAGTTTATCCTGTGAAGTTGAAAAAAATAATCAGTTCTCTGATCCTTTTCTTTGATATCTCTTGGAGGTCGTCGAAGAAAAGTGTGCCTAAAGTGCGTTGTCTGACCCTCGATCAGGGCTGGACATTTGCACAGAAAGTGAAACAGAGATTTACTTTGGCTGTTATCCTAGGAGCTATGGAAGAGGTATTCTGGTCTCCTGTATACCCAAAGGTGTACCCATGCCCCTGGTATGAGAGAATTTCTAGGGTGGTTCCAGGTTTGGCAAGTTTGTCGGCTTTGCAGTTAAAAAGGATGTCACTGTGTCCAGACAGGCAAATTTCAATTGGAAATAACTCCTATTCTATTATTCTATTCTAATGCTTTACAGTGTCTTCTTGAAGTAGGCCGAAAGGCAAGAAGACCACTCAAGTAGCAACTTCTGACAAATTGGACTTTAGAGGATTCGGAAAAAGTTTTTTTTTTTAAGTCGATGTCTAGGGATATCGGGTAAGTATTGTGAGAAAAAGTGACAATGAAAAGCTCGGTCCTGTTTATAATGTCCAAACCTCTAAGCACCCTTTCAAAGGTATGTTTTTGGGGTTGTTCTACTTTATGCAGACGTATTGAGTCATATGTTCCTGCATACCATTCGGAGGAGACTTCCAACCGAAAATGCCATTCTATAACAAAATCTTACTCCACAGGTCAACCATTTGTTGACAATTGATAATCTGTTGGCCATTATTAAAGTGAGGCTTAGGAATTAAGAAGCTCATTTCAGCATTGATGAATATGAGCGCAGTCGATAGTTCGATTTATTCGACGAAATTTGGAGAATCAGCTTCTCTTTTGCCGACATTTTTATGAATTGTCGCGACAAATTGGCTCCAACCACTTGAATCAGCACGTGATACGTTGTCGTACAACATACGCCATTCTGGCGATTGGCCGCAGTTCACGTGAACTATGCAAAAATTAAATCGAATTACATTCAATACTCGGCCAATGATCAAATCCACCACTATGACTGTTGTGTGCCTTCCCAACCGGAAGCGATATTCAAAATCTACGCCATCCCACTTATTGAAATCGATGCGTGGCAACACTTTGTATTGTCGGCGGCCCACAGATTCAACTCAATTTTCTTCATCGCTAGATGCCCAACTGTTGCCAGCACACTAAGATCAGTGATAGGTCCATTGTGATACCACATGGATCTGGAGAAATCTCCTTATCTACTCGTTGAACTAATTGGTGCTTCATCCATGCATCTTCTACAAAAATCATTTGAATGTACGCCAAGTCTTGTTGTATGCTTGCCTATTAGACAGTGTCCCATGATGACACCTGTTACGGATCTGATATGCGATCTGTTCAGAGAAATTAAGTTTTTAGAGCTTTTCAGATCCAGCTGTGGCCAAATCTGTTTTGTCACTAGACACGTTGTACCACTTGTCCTAGAATTTGTTCTCTCGATAGGATTCAACTTGAATTTAAGTTGACATGTAGGAATTGGCATACCCAAAATGCCTTTATCTGGAAGCATGGGTATAGTTGTTCCATATCTGGCGAGTTTGTCTGCCTTGCCGTTCCCTGGAATATTTCTATGTCCTAGCAGTCAATAACGGTGAATATTGAACAGCTCCGCCATCTTTATAAGAGATGATCGACAATCTAGAGCTTCTAACGAATTCGGAGTTAATAATTTCAAGTTCGACAATGCGGTCGAGACATTTTTCTGACAACAAGCTATGGCTTCACAGGAAAGAGAAAAGCGTTTACTCTTTTGGAATAAATTGCATTTGAATTGAATTGAATATGTAAAAACATTACCTTGCATCAAGCTATTTATTAAAATAAACTTGACAACATTTTAAGTTTATCTCGTATGGGTATTTCTTAGTGAAATATTTAACCTTAAGCTGACGTTGTTCAATATGATCAACTTCAATAGGCTCTCTAACTGCTGGCATTTTAATTACAACAGCATTCTTTACTCGATTCAGTACTTCATCAATTAATAGATTTAATTTAAGCAAAGTGAACAAAGCAAATTACTTCAGAAAATGCAATTACCATGTATCTAAGGCATAAGCACGTGGAGAAACATTTGTGCAATTTTAACTCAGTACGGTAATTATACAAGTATGCAACCAGTTTTGTTTTATTATCCCTTAACATTATAAATGACTCTATCTTATGATTGCATTCCAGGATATTCCATCCGTCCAAGAAGTAATATAACTCAAATGACCAAAGTGAAAGGTTTCACAGTCATAAAGATTGTCTGAGCATGCTTGTCGTTGTGGAGGAGAAATCCCATCATTCGGTGGCAAGCAATACCGGGCATCCACCACCATGGATTATTATTAATCCATGACTAGTATTAATCATTCACCTTTGGGGCTTAATGTTATCACTGGACTGCGCACACACCCACAATATTCAATTACCAAGCGGTTTAAAAGTGAAATTCGACAAGCGAATGTTATTGTTAACTTTTCCTTCTTTTTTTTTTAATTTTTTAACGAACAAAATCGATAGATATTAAGTGATTGCGAAAACAGTTTTAGTGGACAATTTAATTGCTTTGAAATTTGATGGATGACAACCACAAACGTCAACGACGACAACAACAAAAGCTAAATCACCCATAATTTGCGCATTGTGTCAAAGAAAGTATCTAAGAAGAGTTATGAAATTTTCCAACAGTAGCTCCGATCAAGCAAATGATGGCACCTAGGTATTGGATACGAAATCATAAAAAAAAAGAAACAATTATTTTTCTTATGATGTGTGCCATCATTAGTGTCTGTTGATGGAACGGTTTAATTAGTCCATTATATGTGTGTAAGTGGTTAATTTAGATAAACAGATTTTCAACTAGATTTTATTAATCAGTCTTATGTTTACGTTGCCATCATTTGTTACTTATTTGTTGTATATTTCGGAGACTTACAATTCAATAGCAATATTTTATGGTTATTAAAATATTTTATGCAATCGGATTACCGATTGCGGATACTTAAAGAAAGTTTTACGGCATTTTTTTTTTTTTTTTTTTTTACATTATGTCGTTTCAGGCATCCATCGACTTTTTCACTCGAGCAATTTTGACTAAAAGTCCTATAGAGGAGGGTACTTATCCTGAAACCCTGGAGCATTACACGATCTTCAGCATGACATGCTTCCGGACTGGGAGAACAACAAACCACAACCATCACCTTCTGACGTCGTCTGGTATATGGATGGATCCAAAATGGAAACAGCAACCGGCTCTAGAATTTTTGGAGAATCATCATGTGCGAACTTCTCAATCAGCTTTGGCGAATACTCTTTCATATTCCAAGCCGAGGTCTTTGCCATCAATCAGTGTGTGAGATTTAATCAGTCCTCTCGCACCTTAGGGAAACCATATTCATCTTCTCAGACAGTCAAGTTGCCCTTAGAGCGCTCGTCTCGCCTGTCATCAAATTCAAACTAGTCCTAGAAACCCGCAATGTGATTTCGGACCTAGCTAGGAACAACAGTGTAGAGATCTAACACTTATCAATTGCTGAACCTTTAGCTTAAGGAAACAATTATGCAGTCGTCAAGAAGGTGGCGCTATACAAGACCCTTGTCATCTCAGTTCTAATGTAGAGTGCAGAACTATGGACTTTGTCAAAACCAGATGAAAGTGCATTTAGAATCTGCCTATGAAAAGCTCTACATTCGATTTATAGTTTTATCTTAGAATGAGTTTCAACCACAAACTATTCGAGCTGTACAGCGACATCAATCTGCTTAATGAATATTTACGTGGCTACGTTATGCATCTCATATGGCGTGCACAAGTGAAGGTTGACATCAAACAACTCGGTGTATGCAACTGGAGACATCTGGCTAAACACACTCCAAGTGGGCAAATTTAGTCCCAAGTTTGGCAATAAGCTCGCGAAACAAGAAAAGGTCACTATAGTTGGCAAACAAAATAAATGACAGGAATTTGAACATGTCATTGAAAATACATTAAAAAGCAATTAAGCTTTGCCGAGAAAACATCTCTTTTTTGGAAAGTTACCCTACCCTACATGTACCCGTATATTTCAAATGTAAGGCTTTTATTTCTGATAAGTAGGAGAAAGAGGGGTACAGGCCTAGCTCTTCGAAATCATTCATGATTTGCGTGTTTTACACGAATGAAAGGCACTTATCCCGTTCCAACCAATTGCACAACGTTACGTAGGTCTGATTGCAACGAAAATTCAAAACCAAGTCGCATGATGACAACATTTTGGCGTGATAAATCCTAGAAAGGCAAGTGGTGATCTTCAAAGGGACTTGGAGTTGACTAGTGATCAGATGCATTCGTCTACTGTTCGACGGCGTCTTCTTGAAGTGGGTCACAAGGCGGAAAGACAACTCAATAAGCAACTTCTGACTGACGCAATGAGGTTAAAAAGACTGCAGTGGGCTAGAAAACATAAGTATTGGACTTCAGATGATTAGAAAAGAGTATTTGTTTTACAGAGGAAAGCTACTTAGAGGTCTGGGTAAGTGTCGTGAGAAGAAGTGACAATGAAAAGCTCCGACCTGGTCATATTGTCTCAGCTCCTAAGCACCCACCCAAATGTATGTTTTTGGGGTTATTTTACCTCTGCTGGGGGTTCGAATTCAGTACGAATAGCACCAAATATGCAGACGTCTTGACCCATATGATTTTGCGTACCATTCGAGGAAAGGGTTTCAACCAAAAGTTCCATTTTCTTACAAAAACTTGCTCCATGCCAGACGTCAAAAAAAAAAAATTCAATTGAGTAATTCTTCGTGGAGAACAACATTAATATGCTGGAATGACCCAGCATGACGTACAAAACAAAAATATGTGTGGATCCCTTTATGCCAACGATACCAAATTTTTCGAAACCATTTCCTAATTCCAAGACTCCACCTTCAACAAGACTTCGTTAGTTTTTCGATCTAGTGTCTCAAAAATTATTTGGAACTTTATACCGCCAAATACCAATCTATCACCTTTTCTCATAAGCGCCATCAAGCTCCACCCGACTCTACCTTCTCGTTAACCAATCTATTTTCTCCGTCCAATCTCTTCGCGACCTTAGCATTTTTTGTGATTGCGAGCTCAATTTTCGTTTACACATGGATAAGATAATCCTTTAGGCCAATTAGGATTGTAGAAGGGTGGTCCAAAGAATTCACCAACTCATACGTGACAAGGTCTCTCTACATAACCTATGTTCGCCGTCTCCTAGAGTACGCTAGTCAAGTGTGGTCGCCGTATCATCGTGTGCATATCTCGAGAGCATCTAGCGCCGTTTTCTGCGATTTACTTTTTAAGGTCTACCTTGGAACGACCTTTTTATTCTGTCTCCCTGTCAAAGCCGCCTCAACCGCATTAATTTAAACACCCTTGAGGAACGCAGAGACGCAGCCGACATTCTTTTCATTCGTCGACTCCTTTCAAGTCAAGTTGAATGTGTGTCATTTCACAACTCTATTTCTCTCTACCAACCCACCACATCTTCTATGGTTTGAACCTTTGAACGAAGCGATCTTCCGTATGTTACGGAAGACCATTTTGGACTTCAACCGCATCAAACCTCTCATTAAATCTGATCTTCTTCTCCACTCCAATTAATCTTAGTTTTAAGTTTATGTCTTATTTTAAATTATTTTGAGATTGTTTAGCTTATATTGAGGCGAATTAATAGGGGGTTTCATCCCCACCAAAATTAAATGATTTTATTGATATGCATCCCGCAAGGAGCGATTGAGGGACAAATCCATTCACGTTTCCTGTAGAAGTGTCCAGAAGAAGCTCCAATGGAGCGGATTAACCAACTCCGCCATATCAAGAAAGATATGGCCGACCTTCGATAAGATTAGAACATAAGATCTCCTAAACAGTACCCGCCTAGATGTAGCCAGAATCACGGAGTAGTATTATCCAATTGGAAACCATACGACCAAACTAGGTATTCCATACAATCCCCACTGCAGCAGTTGCGGGAACAAAAATGAGAAGGAAACTCTCTCCCATATCCTCTGCAAATGTCCGGTACTAGCAAGAGCCAAACTGCATGCACTAAACCAATCATTCTTCAACGACATCTCGAGTAAAGGGTTACGAGATCTAATCCGTTTTCTAAACTCCATAGGCACTACTGACTTTCTTACCTATCATCAACGACAAACATCATCAACCAGGTCACACGAGTCGTTGTAACAATAAGGCATGTCCTAGTGTTTTGGGTTCTGTTGAACAGCAACCTCTACCTAGCTCTACCTACCTGGGCATATAAAGTACTAATCCAAAGTATTTGAAAATAAAACAAATCTGCTGTACTAATTAATTAGCACAACACTGCAGATACACTCTACATTTCCTTATGCGGTCTGAATTCTTTCATAATTAACTACAAAACTCAAATAAACCCATACATTCTCACTGACATTTCCGTTGCAAGTATAATTCGAATGAAAATGTAAATTAAAACAACCACCTCTAGAGCTTAGACCATAAAAAGGCAAATTTTCCAATCTCTTGACATTTGAAATATCAGTGACTGTATCTTCAATTTAAGTACATACAACTATGTATATGTACATCTGCAAAAAAAAAGACAAAGAGCAGAACACAACTATCTCGTGTAATCAAATGCCAAAGCGCACTACCACTTAAGTATGACATGCTTGAATAAAATTCCTGCAGTTTTCTTGGCAATTCTTGTGCTTAATCGATTAAAATGATTGTTTTCCTAGTATTATCGTTTATTTACTGGGTGCATCTGTACTGTGGCTAGGCTAGCTGAAGACCTAGAGGTCTTTCAGAAACTTTATTATACTTTTGAGTTTCACAGCAATAAATTACACTCACAAGAACAAATTAGCACATAACTGTTGACTTGTTCAACAGCCAAAACGATATGTATGGCATCTGAGCACGAAACAAGTCTTTCAGAACAAGAACAAACCGGTTACTTACATATGTGCATACTTAGTTCTAAAAGACAGACACATACGTTTTAACGCTTCAAAGTTTATATAGCGGTACGTGCACTCATAATGGATGTGTGATCGTACTGACATGATTATGATTCTCATGCTGTAAAGTATGAAGATTAAGATGACAGTTAGTACTTTGCGATACACATACATACATAGGTAGAGGTGGCGGTTTTACAGAACCCAAATTAGCACTAGGATGTGCCTTTTGTGATTACCATGGCTCGTGTGACCTGGTTGATGATGGGTGAGACAGTCGAGAGTTCCTAATGGAGTAAATAAAACGGATCAGATCTCGTATCCCTTTACCCGAGATGTCGTTGAGGCCGTCGAAGAATGGTTGGTTTAGTGCACGCAGTCTGGCTCTTGATAGTGCCGGACATTTGCAGAGGAAATGGGAGAGAGTTTCCTTCTCAATTTTGTTCCAGCAACTACGGTAGTGGGGGTTGTGTGGAATATTTAGTTTGGCCGCTTGGTCTCCAATTGGCCAATACCCTATGGCTATCACCGTTATTCTAGCGATATCTGTGCGGGTTCTGTTCTGTTAAGATCTAATCTTATTGTAGTTCGGTCATATCTTACTCGATGTTGCAGTTGGTTAACCCCCTCCATTGGAGGTTGGCCTTCTGCAGGAAGTGTGAGTGGATTTATTCTTTAACTGCTCTAAGCGGGATGTGGACCATGTAGAGCTGTACCCTGCCTAGCCATTTCAACTTCACGCTCGTTTCTTTTTATGTCACTGTGCTCTAGAACCCAGAGTAAAGTGACTCTGAAGCGTTCGTGTTCCTAAGCTCGTTCCGGCACTCCTGGATCCGTATGAGGGATATGGTAGCCGAGTCAATAGCAATGTTTTGTTTGTGCGTTGTCACGCCCGAGTTGCGTGCAACCCTCTCGGATTGCCAGTTGTTCCACCTGGAAGACGCTGGAAAAATCCGGCAAGGGCTTTGAACTTGATATTTTCGGTGATTTCGAGTAGAGACCGGCCCACACATCGCAGTTAACACGTTGAGTGCCACCATACAATCCGAGAAACTGGGTCCCACAGGCCGAACTTTTTTTTTGCGGGATCTTGTCAATTATAGCTTTGTAAGCAGGAATCGATATTCGAAATTTTTAATTTTACGTCCTTGATCACATTTTACAGTTATTATTGTGCGGTGAGATATTGGTCTTAAGCGGCCTTCATTTGTGGAGTAAATGCTGAATGACCGCCCCAGGACACAGTCATACACATGCTCTTCTGGATGTATCTGTAATTTACGAAAGATCGTAGTTCGGTACATCTTATGAGACCAATAAAGTACTAAACAGCTTCATTTATATAAACCTACTGTGAGACTACACTGGTCTCACGCGGCACAAGTGTCCCAAATTTGTGTGAAGCCACATTGGTCTCATGTGGCACTCAACGTGTTAATCTTTGATTTGTCAGTGTAGTTGACCGTGTCGAATTCCTTCGCTCCTTTGTCTTTCCTCCACTGAGCTCTGGTTGGGAATCCTACGTGGAAGTAGGATGTCTACATAAGTAGACAGAACTTAATCTGTCGACGATGGTAACTTCTCTATTTTTCGCTATAAATCGATCCATTAATTCGTGTTTAATATTCAAAACAGCAGCACTTGCCCATACCCTACCTTAAGTTTTCTCCAAATGCAAAATACACAATATCCAAAAGAAAAGAGTCCAATGAAATTGAGGTTGAAAGAAAAAAGAGGAAACCTTATCGATTTTCAATCCAAATCACGTCTGAAGCGCGGCCCCCACTTTCTAACAAATTCAAAATTTGTAAGGTTGGTGTGCTCACCTAGTTTTCCAAAAGAAACAGAGGACGCTTCTAAAAAGTGAAATGAAAACAGCTTTAATGTTTTTGGATGTGAAGGTATTGACAAATCACCATTATTGATCAAGATTTTATCAAATGTATTGGCTTTCGGCCCCGCATCGGCGATCTAAGGCAATCTTCACACTAAATACTAGGAAATGCCAACGAATTTCAAGTCGAGACTTACCACCTTTTCATCGACTTCAAATCTCAAGTATTCATCGTCTTGAGTTTTACAGAGCGATTGCTGAATTTGGGATCACGGCAAAACTGATCCATCTGTGTCGGGTGACGCTGGAAAACACGCGGCGCAATGTCCAATTTGGAAACAGCACTTCTGAATTTTTTCAAGCACAAAAGGGGAACAGATAGTGCGCAAAAGGTACTTTCTTCAACAAGTCTGTCAAACTGCTGGGATGAAATCGAAAAACAGGCGAAACGAATTGGTTTTGAAGTAAATGAGGACAAAACCAAGTTCAGGTTTTCAACAAACAGAAAAATATCTATCCACCGAGTTTACCTATTTTTGGAGTAAAAAAAAAAACCCCACGATTGACATTCTAGAGGAGATTCGACGAAGACTTAACCTAAAAACCGCTGCTACTTCGGTGAAACAAATGAGTTCAAAACTTCTAAACCTGATTATTTCAGTTCTGCTTTATGGTCACAAGTGGTGGACTGGACGATAAGCTTGAAAGCAAAGCAAATATTAAGCACTTTCGAGACAAACATTCTTTGGTCGTTGGAGAGGGTGTTTAAAGGAAAAGACCATAGAGAACTCTATGAGATTACCACAATTTCGATGTTGGCTAAAAACCAAAACACTTCGACTGCACTTGGATATGGATATATACATGTGAAACGCTGCCACGAGAAGCCCAATGCACTCAGCGTCAATCACAACGTCACACTCATTTGGGTCCCGGGACATAAAGGCATTCACGGGAATAAAAAGGCGGAGGAGCTCACAAGAATGGATTCTGAGATGGATCTGACAATGGCCGATGACTCAATCCTTTTTAACTCATGACATGTCGCACCTCTAGAGGAGAACACATTCCACCATTCCACAAATGCCTAAGCCTCAACAGAAACAGGAAGACAACCCTCGGAGAACATTTCTTCAATAATCTAGGCGAATTGTCAAACAAGCCCCCTCGGTTGGTTCAGAGAGGCCAATCGATAATATTTATAGTCCGTGTTCTATTTATTATAGATACCCCACCTAACACTGGCTCAGCTACATCCAGAGAATGGACAATAAAGTTTCAGACACGAGGATCTTTGAATCAATGCCCTCAGCTTCGCGCCGACGAGGGAGACTGAACCTGCGTTTTAAGACCCAAACTGTTGCGGATGCCAGAGCGCTTGATCTGAAGAACTGAAAACAACGTGCCCAGATGGATGGGAGGCTGCACTGTCTTAGTGAAATATTTGTTGCATCTTTTGAGGAAACTTAGACATTTTGCAGTACCTTTGGCGACTTCGATTGTATGGTCGTTCCAATGAAGATTGTCATCGACATACATAACGAGGATGGGAAGTACGTTCAAGATTTGAGAGTAAATATGCGAAACTGAGGGTTAAGCGGAACACCCGAATTTATATGGTGCATTCCAGATATGAACCCTTCCAAAAACAACTTGAATTGAAGGGTAGTTTCTACTGCTTTTAGGAAGAGATACTAATTTATTCATGACGGAACTACTGGGTCGTTGACGTTTATCGATGATGGTGGCACAGTAAAGAGTTTATGGCTCTTCCGCTGTCGTCTCCTGTTGTTCGTTTAACCTTTAGTTATACTTCTTAAGACATGGGCCACACTTTTGCAAAAGTTTGTATCTGCATTTAAATTTATTCAACCGCGAGCAAAAACTTGTTTATTTCGGGCAACACAATCACCCACCAGACTCGAGGATCCGTGGCAATGATTTGAAGGGAATATATTATAACCTTTGTCCAACCCGCTTAAACAAAAACAATGCTGCGGTAAGTGAAAATATGCGGGAACTACCAAGTACTTACTTAAATTTCTTTATTTTCATGCTTACAAAATCCAATTAACTAGCTACAACTTACATAAATGAACACAATGGACTCAACCTGAGCAGTGACACAAGGCACCCTAACCTAACCTAACAGCACACTTTTATTTTCCGTTATGCCGATTCGTTAATTAAGTGCTGGAAATAGTTGATATTTCCTTATTGTAAATCATCTTCGGTGGCAACCTCAGTAGCGATGGTAATTTGTGAAATTGTTGAATTTAGGACTCGGAAAAGCTTCACGATTTTCGAAGGTTTATGGACTAATGCACTGCACCTTATATAAAATATAAACAGAGCGACTGTTACTGACCTAAATTGAATAAAAGGAATATAAATTCGCTCTGGTTTCAACTAGCCACACCAGCAACATCCCATTCAAGTTGTGAAATGATATGTAGGTACATAGGAATCCGTTTAGATCTAAAAGACAAGTTGTCAGATCGACTTGTAATAAGAAAATCTATCTAGTGACAATTTTCACTTTCGGCTTCTTGTTCCCGAAGCACATGATGGTCATACAACACTGTTCTAGATATGTCCAAACATGATTTTTTTCTCTCCTCAGTCAAGTTTGGATTATCTAGCACATTTTATGAGAAATTATTACTGACATAGGAGTAGGACTGTAGATACAGTAGAACCTAGACAAGATGAAGTCAAAAAAAAAAATGCACAAAAAAAGATTCGAGTTAGGGGGACTTAAAGTTAGAGGGATTCGGCTGTTATTAGCATAAATCATACTTAAACGTTCTATACAGACTTTCGATGTCAATAAAATACATGGTTTACATTAAAAAAAAGCGCGTGTAAGCTTTCTGTAAGTGGCATTTACGTATATTGTGCTAATCTTCTATATGTACGAGGTGATCTCAAAAAGGCTTGTTTTTTCCTGACGGGCATAGGTTGTATATTTTTACGTTTTATTATAAAGTTACGAAAGGTGGCAGGACAAGTACCAGATAACTGATAATTGTCAAACATTACCAATGCAGTGTCTAGAGGAGCACAAGCAAATTAACTCAAACTCTTCAAGAAAATGCCAATAGTTGCCATGAAAACTTCAGATAGAAGATCATATGTTTTCACTAGTTTACACGGTAAAGTTTTAAATTTAGAAATATCATAATTTGTTGGTTATATCTGAGACAAGGCCTACCTGCACATCAAATTTCAAGTTCCTAACTGTACTGGAAGTCCCAAAAATTGTGTCACATTTTTCTATAGAATGCCTCTGCATAAACGTTTTCACATTAAAAGATTCGAGGCAATCTATGGGGTGATGTTTTAATATCTTCTGCTCAAGATAGGCAGTGGCAAAGTTTCAGAATCGGATGATCAACTTTCCCCTTCAAAACTTTGCTTTATACAGAATATATTCGGGCATTGCGCACATTCATAATAAGGCTATGGAATGCTCATACGAGAGAGCTATTTCGACCTCTTAAAACGACTAAGCTACCGCCACTAAAGTCAGGAAATGGAATACGAATCTACAGACTCGGTGGTAAATTCAGATGATGCTTATACTTGTCAGTAGATAGGTAAGGACAGAACGTAGGACGCGATGCCTCCTTAAGGCCTATTCACTTAAATCTTATCGTCTAATAAGAATATTTACATTCTATCGGACAGAAAAGCTGTCTTGTTAGCAAGTAATGCCTATGAAATTACCTCCAAATTAGTTTCGGACTGCCTAAAACTGCTCATATTGCTAGCAAGCAAAAACAGAGTTCATCTTATTTGTATACCGAACCATAGCGGATATGAAGACAATGAAAAAGCAGACGAACTAGCCAGAAAAGACTCTGAATCAATCTTTATGATGCCACGACCATTTTGCGGCCTCCCAACAAGTACAACAAGAAGCAGTATAAATATTTGGCTGAAAGAAAAAGTACACCATTGCTGGACGAAAACGGAAGGCAACAGACAAGGTTAAACTCGTATACCAACCTCTTCCAAAAAAGAACGAAACAAATAGTGACTTTTGGAATAGATGTGTGACTTCATAATACGCCTCCAATGGTACCACGTGCCAGAATACCAAACAGTTTTGGTCTAAGCTTAATCTAAAACGCCCTGAGAGCCTAATCTTGCTTGGGGACACAACAGCACAACAATAGGTTTCATCACTAAGCCGAGCCTTCTTCTCAACTGATTTCTGTAAAAGCTGTATAGAAGAAGAGGCGGAGTTTTAACTTCTATGAACGTGTCCTGCACTCTTCCTTAAAAGGAAGCATTCTCCTTCAACACCCTAGCGATATGGAACATACATATGCATGTGTGTATAGATGCAAATTATAAGAAGTTTCAAGGGATTCGAGGAGTAGGCTGAGGAATCATCCCAAGATCATGATATCACAATGTAGTTCCCTTGGTCAAGTTGCTAGTGCATGCTGGCGGCCAAGATAAAACACAGGAGGTATCGATTCACGTTGGTTTTATATGCTTGCAGGTTTTAGTGATGAGGAAACACGGAGCTACATATGTATGTAAATAGATCATTCCACATTCGTGTTACCGACAGTACATTCGAAAGTGGGCCTAAGGGTAAACTGATGACGTTCGAAGCATGACGCGTATTTCGGGTGAAATCCTGAATGGGCGAAGACAGGAAACATTTCTTCGATGTTTAAGAGAGTCGACTGACTTCGCAATTTCCTGCCACGTATAAGTTTTAACGTGCATTTTTGAATCCTATCTACAAAGTTCAGGACGGTGTTTGGTGCATTAGACCAGATGTGAGCGTTACACTCGGGCTTTGGGGGAATCTCTATTGTCATTTGCTTAATACAAGCATGTCACATTAAATTCTTAAATCTAAATCCTTTTTCTAAACCTTAAATCTAAGGGTAACAAACGGTATAACTTAAATCTGCACTACAAGCTAAAAAGTGCGATTTTTTAGGAAGATAAGTTGCGCAGAGAGGATTTACTAAAATGCAGGTCAAAGATAGGAGGGAACTTATTTGCGTTACTTATCATTCTTGTTAGAGGTTTGAGTTGACCATACTCCGTGCGGTCGTTGTAAAGGCGAAAATGAGGGACTGATCGTACACGGTGGGGATTAATGTTAAGCCAGATCTGTTGGAGAAGATGAGCGCAATGAATGGTTCCAATAAATAACTAATGTGGAACCAGTAAATCAGCCACATCACAAAGTGTGTTTAAGGACTGCAGGCCTTACATTTTGAGTCGGTTCTCGTAGGGAGGTAGATAAAAGGGGCCATTCCAGCCCAAAACGTATGAATCTACGCAGAACAGCTTCGATTCTCTGAATGTGGATCAGACCTGACTGGCATATTTACGGATTTGTCTGACGAAGGACGTGTATAGGGATTTGGTGATGGTAAATGGATGAATGAACGCGTTACAGATTGAAGACAGATTATGAGTTATGTATTTTTTTCGGATCTTTTATGGAAACCTTTTTGACATTTTGCTGCATTTTTGGAGACTCCGACTATGTGGTAGTTCTAACAAAGGTCATCGTTAACACACAAACCGAGGATAGAAAGTCTTTCGGCATCGGTGATGCAGGTACTATTCTGAGATGAATCTAACGCTTTTATACCCTTTTAGGTCTATGGATGCAGTAAGACTATATAACGTGTATTACTGTTGGAATTAACCAAAAAATGCAACAGCCATAGCATAGAATGAATGTACCTAAACAGACAGAAAGGTTTTCGCAACACCTAATATTCGAACATATGCACATATCGATGTACAAAATTTATTTTATTTAAGTTTAAATATCTGAAGATCATTATGCACGTTTTGAAAATGCAGTACATTTAAAATCAAGCTTCATTATCTTAACAGCGACTAGTAACCTGAAACCTATTTACCACACTGTAAATATAGTTATAAAAAACTTGTTAAAAATATACAATTACGTAGCTAGTTAATGGAAAATAAAAATGCCTCACCGTGTTCAATTTCTCCATAAGAATATTGATTTGATTTTTCGTACACATTTTGTACGGTCAGTAATTTTCCTTCAATTTTCGTCTGGAACTCCACATTAAGTTGTAAAAAAAAAAAATACTAAAAACCGCACTACAACTTCAAGTTACGCACTAAAAATTCCACTTTAAAAGAAAGTGCAATACCGGTCTGTCAACAGTCCGCAGATGCAACTTGTTGCAGCCGATACAAGAAGATACCGAACATATGGGAAAAAAAATAAAATGAATGAAAGTAAAAACTTGGTCAAGCAATTTCACAGCTCTTTTCTCTAATAAGTGTGCAAGCAATCAAATTTTTTTTTTAAACTACAAGCTCATAGGTATATCAATTAGCAAAACGGTACACCGACAATAAAGCTACATTTTAGCGTAAGTGAAAAAAAAAACAACTATTGCTGTTTTATAAAGCAGATGTACTTATGTATGTTAGTAGTATGTACACAAAAATGGTTTGTAAGAATTTTCCGGATTTCTTTCGAACGGCACTACATTCAGGTTTACATATTCCAGGTGATAAATGGGAAGTACTCGAACATAACTCTCGGGAACACTACATGTACATACGAAGGAAAACTATTTCACTAAAAATACAAAGTTCTTGTAATTCACAGAGAACCGATATCCGTATCTGCCCTATAGTAGCGCATTTTTCCGCGGTACAAAAAATAAAAAAAAACACGCTAAATTAAGACGCGCAATATGACAACAATATCGAGACACGTTCGCTTCATTCAACGCCTGTGAATGAATTGACTCAGGTAAGTTTGGACCGCTACAAAGCTTGCACAGGTGTACAGCACCCGTTCGATGCGATTCACTTCTTCTTGCAAACAACGCAACGACCACGACGACTACAACGATGACGAAGAAGGCGAGGAAGGAGTAATAAAAGAAAACCCAAGAGAGAACGTTGTGCTTAGTGTGTAGATTTTGTCGGCGTGTATTTTGGCGGCCTTCATTATTTACGTTGTGTCTTCCAGGTGCGTTGCACTAAAACAAATTAAAAAAAAAAAACTTCTACTAAGGTAACGATTCCGCCCATATGGCAGGTAAAACTTTTACTTCTCGCAAAATTGTTTAAATACGATTTGCAGAATTTGAAGAAGAATGCGCTAGTCAAATAGAAGCTCGCTACAAGCGATATGCTTACCATTTAATGGCACCTTTTTATATTTCTTTTTTGAAGTGAGAGCTCCAAAAAGGTGATATGCGTGATGCACCTTTGAAGTAAAGGTGATCATCTCTTACAGCCTCCGATGGTTAGAGATACCTTTCGGTGAATTTTCGCGGATGTTTTGGTATTTGAAAAGCGTGACTAAAACTTGACACCATATCTTTTTTGTTGGTGCCGTTTAGAGTGTGTGGCTTTCTGAGAGTAAGTTGAAGAAGCAGTTGAGTTTTTAGGAAAGTTAATAGTTATATCTTATGCGAATACGTATGTATATTGTTTCGTTAATGTCACTTACTCAGGTGGCTTCAGTTTCTGTCGTAGCCGGCTTCGAAAAATTGATTAAGGCTTAAAAGACTAAAGTTTTAATGGTGAAAATGCCATTTATCCATCATATGTGTGCATAAAAACATATGTATGTAGAGACGGGTGAGAGTTGTTTTTTGTTGTATGAATATTCTTGTTCCTGATTGTTAGCTTGTTTGCCATGGACCGTTTTTTGTTGTTTTGAAAATAATTTTGCCATTGTTTATTGGTTTAAAATTTATTTAAATCCTGAAAGTATTGTGGTGTCACAATTTTAATCATGACCGAGAGGTTCTTGTATTGCTTAAATAGGTACTTGCACATGGTAGTACAAAAGTATACAAATCAGTAGATTAACAGTCCTCTATTTCAACTACATAAGTTGTTTGTTTGTTTGTGGCTATGCGATGTAGATTTAAAGGAAAAACAAAGAGCACAAGATAGAAAAGCGACAGACTACTCATAACTATGTACATATGCGATTTTTAATTGGACATTCGCTGTTGGCTAAAGAACTACAACACGGAAATAAAAAACGAACTACAATCGCCTGTACCACGGCAGGAGAGAACAAGTAGGAAAACTGGGGTGAAACAAGGTACAGACCAGAATGGGTTTAAGGCTCTAACTACTTTTAAATGTCATACCTATTGCTCACAGAATAAGTTGGTATTTATACACCTTTCAGTTCAATGTGCAAAGATTTGCGATCTTTGTTTGTTTATTGGAGAATTGCAACATCTGTCTGTTTTCATCCAAGCAAATGAAGCAATTTTTCTTTTTACATTAAACTTAATTTATTCTGAAACATTAATAGTTTAGTGCTTTTAGGTCTCAAGTTAGAAAATTAAGGTTCGTTTACATTTTTATTTCCCACATCCATAGGGGAGGTCGCAATCAGCCAGAAAAAGTTTTCGATACTTGAACAGAGCTTCAAATTATACACTAAGAATCATTTGCACCTATTTTCGAAGTGATATCTGTATGTTAGTGTGAAAGTTCGTGTACGACCATGCGATTTTTTTGTTTAATTTGTCAGCATGCAACTTAGATCGATGATGGACGAGCAAAATCGGTCCAGCGGATGGTGAAATATTTGAAAAAATGCTTTTAAAAGAGGTGTCCTGGATAACGCAAGGACGTTGTGGTGTATATTTGAAATAATTTTCGCCGTGACAGAGCACAATATGAGGTGGGAAGTAAAGGATTGGCTTACCAGTCGAATTTTTTTTTTCCTGTGGGGTTGTTGGAACACAAACACTGGATCACTAAAGCACTAAGCACATTAACAGGTTTGTCGTTTTTTCAGCAGCTACAACCCCTTTACTATGTTCTCATTGTCTTTCTAAGAAAGACGAGTATGTAAGAGCCCCACTGGAAAGGAGCTTAGGTATATAGCACTCATCACATCAACCCCAAACAATTTGCCACCCGATACGAGCAAAAGCAGGACATTCGCATAGGAAGTGTTCCGCAGAGTCGTCGCCCTCTCCACAAGCATCACAGATACTGGTGTAACTCAAGCCTAACACGTTGAGATTTTTGACAAGGCGTAGTGTCCCGCAATAACGCCAATAAGTTGTCTTTTCTACTGAGAGATAATAAGAATGCCACCGACTTTTTACAGATGTCGGGAAATATTCGTTTGGTCTGCCTGCTTGAGAATAACTTCAGTTTTAAGGGAGTTAGATAAGATTAGATAGAATAATGAGGTGGGATTTAGTCCCTTATCACTATGGCTACTATCGAGCCTATTGTGATGTCCTCTTCTTTGGAGCTCCTCCATGAGACCGGAGTGAGCGATGAATCCGGCGATAAGTTTGGGTGAGCTGGTGGTTATATCTATGATGTGGTCTTATGAGGCAATTACAGTGACACAGTACCTATCTTTGTGTTCTGCTGATTCTTTGTCTTCGTTGCACATCCTACAAGTATTATCTTGTGCTATTCCCATAGTCATGAGATGTTTTTTAACCCGACAGTGTCCAGTTAGAAAGCCTGTGAAAATTCGAATCTGACTTCTGGCTAGTTGTAGAAGTTGTTTTGTCCGTTTTTGGGAGGAGGTTGGTATAAAGGTTTTGGCTTGTCCAGTAATGATGTGTTTTTACTTTTAGCCAATTATTTATACTCTTTGTTTTGCCGTTCTTGTTGGGAGGCCAAAGAATGGCCATGGCATCATGAAGGTTGATGTAGAACCCTTTCGGACTAGTTAATTTAAGGAAGTTAACTGAAAGTCCATTCATAGTACGCAATTCATCATCACATTCAGGGCCATCTACGCCTAAGAGCAGACAGTTCGCCGGCAAAGATCAACAGACAGTATGCCAACGCCATCCACATATGCCTGAGTATAGTTGCTTGACCTATAGAGACTGTTAAGCAGATTGTCGATTGGCATGCATGACATAAGAGGAGACTAAATACCCACTTTGTGAGCCCCTGTTTCGTTTACCTTAAGCAATACTGTGTGGGCACAATAGGGTGAGGCTGAAGGGAACATACCCCGTTCTATCCCAATTTATATTCTATATTTCATTAACTCGTATGTTCAATTGTAAATGGAACGAAACTATAAACGGAAGATAGAAAAGGAAAAGTAAGCTTTCTCTAAGACATTGTTTGATTTTTCTTTTTCCTCGTAATAAATATAACATATATTATTTAAAAATAAATAAATGTCTAAACAATGAATTAAAGTGATTCGAAGTTTTAATTTTTAATATTACAGAAAATCTTCTCATTTAACCTCAAAAGACCCTGTTCTGTCACTGTTCCCCTATATTTTATCGGATTTTTTGGGTCAAGATTACTGATATTAATTATATTTACTTATGTGGAGACAATTCATCATATAATATTCAAAGTTAAGTACATATTTACAACTCGTATAACATTGTAATTTTTCAACATTCCACTTCGTTATTAATCTTCTTCGTTTCTTATTTTTAATTATTTAATTATACAGATACATGCCTACTTCAAGTTTAATTTCAAGGCTTTCTAAAGAAAGAGAAAATAGATTCAAACTGAAAAAAAAGCCATCCGATGGCTTAGAATAAGATATATTGCATCCATTACCATTAACCATTTAAGTAAGCAGACACTAAAGTAAAAGAAGTAAGTTTAAAAAAAAAAAGTAAAAGTAAAGTAAGTTAAATTAAGTTCCCAACAATTTGTTAAATATAATAAATCGATTTGTATGCGGGTTAAGTTGAGATAATAAGCCCTCAATTTGAAAAGTAAATGAACCTTGCAAAGATGCATGCGTTTTCGAAAATTTTTACTTCCGATCTTTAGAGGGGACGTATCGGTCGGAAAAAAATGTTTCGAAATTTTAACAATAGCTTTTCATTATGATCGTTTGCATCCATTTTCGACTTTTTGTTTGCCTTCGGTATCTGGAGAACGAAATAGTGTACTCTAATGCGGTTTTATTTGTCAGGATAAAACATAGATCTGATTCGATTTTAGGCAAAATCGGTCCAGTGGATGCTGAGACATTTAACCCTTCTGCTCTGTTAGGGTCATTTCATGACCCAAAAGGATTATAAAGTTAAATATTTTTATTTAGAGTCGCTTTTTTCTCAATTCCTTCCTACCTTCCTTCCTTCCTAAGTTAATTCAGTCGGTTATTTTACAGTTATATTCCAGACATAGTTTAAGCTTGGTGTATGCACATGATACGTTTGGGTCACTTTGTGACCCGACGACCTATTCAGGGTTTTGTTCGTGTTTTCCCGCGTGAAATATATTTGTTTGTCTTTGCATTGTTTGCAATGACAAAGAATGCATTTGACTGGAAATTTCAAATCCACTTTGGACGAACTGGAATATCACCTGAAAGGAACCAGGGTGAACGAGTCGTTTTAGACATAGTATCGGAATATCTTGGAAGAAATGTCACAACAGATCAACCATAATTTAGCATTAGAGTTGCTCAAACGAAAAAATAACTATTGTTGGCATAGCTCGAAACAACAAGAGGTTTTTACCAGTTCATACTACTGCTCAAGAACCTCGCAAGCTTGTAGGATCCAAGAGAAGGAAGCATTTGTACAGTATATACTGAAACAGTACAAAGTTACTTTGACAATTCGCCCAGATCAATAAAGAAATGTTCTCCGAGCCTTACTGTCTCTACTAAGACTTGGACATTCACATAGGAGGTGGAATGTGTCCTCCTCCACGTCTACGCCACATCCTCGGTCCAGAGCATTCTTGAGGTGCGGCATGTCGTGAGTGAAATCCATCTCTCGTTCGCGAGTTTTATGGATTTCGTGGTTATGTTGGACTTTTTAAGTTCTAGTGGGGGTAGGATTGAGTCATCGGCCATTGTCATATCCATCTCAGAACCCATTCTTGCTAGCTCATCCGCCTTTTTGTTCCAATGGATGCCCTTATGGGCCGGGACCCAAAAGAGTGTGACGTTGTGATTTGCGCTGAGTGCCACTTGTAAAGTTCTAGATTCCGAAAAAAGATTCCGGAAATATATGAATGTAACAAGTCAACTAAGGGTTGTGTTGACAATATGGATCAAATGGTTCATACATATTCATATACAAACTACAAACTAACCGGTAGTCAGTAGCTTTTCTTTAAAATTTTATTGACATTTCTGCGCTAAATCCCTTCATATTGTGGACCGAAATTCATCCGAATTGGAATAACCATAAGCTCTATAAAAGTCGTCTTTTTTTACAAGAGTTAGGTGAGCATTTAGTTCGGGCATGTATTGTTCGACCAAACCGTCTTCCGCGAGCCGAAGCTTCTGCTGCCATCGTTCGTAACATCCGAAATAAGGAATCAACATCACCAACATAAACTAAACATTTAAAGCTAGCGATCACAAACGCTGCAGGTTATGATAAAAAAATGAAAACTTTTACTACATGCAGTGTTTGCAATAAGCCAGTATGTCCAACATGTCGTCATAGCAAAGTCATATCTACTACTTATTGTGAACAACATATCCCGTAAAATCTTAATTTGCATGTATTTTACTTTTGTTTCACTGAATTTATTTTTTTTTTCATCAATTTTATTGACAAATATACGTGGGTCATTTTTTGACCCGAAACGCAACACGTGTAATTTTTTTCTAACAGAGCAGAAGGGTTAAAGAAATGTTTTTTTTAAAAAAGATATGAGTGGACAACGCAAGTACAATTATTTTCGCCGTGATATAACGCAATACGAGGTGGGAAGTAACAGATTGGTTCCGTAGTCAATTTATGTTTTTGGTCTTGTTGAGCTGGTTAAAAATAATTGTACTTTCGGAGTTTTATTAATTGTATTGCATTACATTGTAGATTTCGATTTAATTTAGTACATATTGTACCTTCGTAGATTGCAGTTTTTATACAATTGTTATATTAACCTCAATTGGCAATAAAACAAAATAAGTCTGCTCTTGGGATGTACCACCTGGTACTCTGAGAGCAACTCAAAACATAAGCCAAACATTTATTATTACGATACAGGAAATACATAAGTACATAAGTACCATGAACAAGATCTCAAGCACTGTGACTGTTAAAATGGCGATTCGTTGTGAGTTACCGACTACGGCCAAGAGTAATTGTCTTAAAGCCGGTAAACTATTGCCTGTCATAAATTGTCTTAATATAAAGGGTTTCTCAATAGGGACATAACAATTTTGTTTTTAAACAACCGCACCCTTAAACTTTTTTTATGATTTGTCAATGTTAAAACTTCAGCCAGGGTTTACGTTTTTATCATGGTGAAGTTGACGAACGAGCAACATTTGGAAATTATTCAAAATTAGGTACTACCGAAATTCTGGGTCGGTGGTCGCAACTTTAAGAGCGCTAACTCCAATTTTCGGTCGATATAATCGTCTCACCAGACAGGCTGTGAGTGCTTTAGTGGATAAATTCGAGTCAGCATATTCACTATTGAATGTTCCTGTTCGACGCACTGGTCGAAGTGCCGAAAAATCGCAGCCGTAAGTGCTGCAGTTCAAAAGAAGCCAAATCACTTGATTCAGGAATTGGGAATCTCTCAGTCCACATTGTGGCGAATTTAGTGTAAAGATCTTGGCCTATACCCTTACAAGATAGGTGAGTAAAACTTCAATCTCATCATGATCAAACCTAGAACCCACGATTTGACTTTACCTACAAATATGTGATAGGTTTCTATGAGTTTCATATTGATAGGAAGACAATTAAAAAGTTTACAAGATACAACTAAATTGGAGTTTTTTACAGTGAGTATGAAGTACAAAAGGCTGGAATTTCAACAACATGGCGGGTAGTACTACGCAAATTACGATAATAAGATATTGGACTCTGCATAAAAACCACTGACAGTCTTGCTGGCAGTATTTTTTAAAGACCTAAACCACACCACAGAATCGGCCGGACGGTGAGCATTACTTATTCTTCTTATGACACCGACAACGAGTGGTTTTAGATTTGGTGCTGTAAGTATCCCTCCAGCAGCTTATTCCATATTGCACTTTCGAGTGAAAAATCTCATGATAGACGGTTTTAAGAAAAACACTTTCTGAGGCGATAAAAACCCCGTATGGAAGAGTATGAGTAGGTACTGTTTCAATACTAAAATGTGTTCTGTCCAACTCATGTTATGGTCGATAATATTATAGTACCGACGTACTTAAAGTTCATAACTACTTCAATTTAAAAACAATTCGAGTTACATGTGCCATTTTCCTTAAAATATTCTTTTTAGTACAAGCACAGTTAATAAAGCTGAACGCGGGCAATTAAAGGAGTGGAAATTAATATCAACATCTGGGGGCTCGGGCGAACTAAATTTGAAAAACATTTATTTGATTTTGCCACTTACATGTAATCTCTGTGCAGCAAGCCATAAAAATTAAGAACAAGATGGGACCCAATACAGACCCTTATGGTACATCCAAGCTAAGTTCTCCAGTTTCTCTTTGCTTGCGATCGTTTAAAAACTATGCAAACCAGTCAAAGATAAAGCCACGGAATCCTGCAAATTTAGCAAAGGACTTTGCTGTAAACGATGTTGGAAGTTCTGCCTTCGGGTGCATGGAGAAATAGGTTGATGTGGCTGGTAACATGGGAGCAGGCGACATAAATTTATCCGTATGAGAAGTACTCATTTTGCCGGTCTACGCCGGTCACTTATAAGATATGTATGTCCCTGAACCTTATTAATCCTGATGGCAAAGACATTTTGGGTTAGAAACTGCAAATCTTTGAATCCGAATGGGTAACCGGACGGTATCATTGGTATGCGAGGACCAAATACAGCGTGGTGACGGCAGGTTAGTCTTTAATGATAGCACTCACAGTCGCGTGCCGTTGCATAAATTCAGAGAATTTAAGTTCCTCAGGAGCGTGATGGGAATGCCGACTTTTAGTACTGATTTGCGGCTTGGCATTTCCTAACTTGCGGATGGATTCAAGGAGTTTAAAAACTCCACAAGGTAATGAACTGTGTCGTCCACGTCCACCAGAGAATCTACCGAGTTGTACATGCGTTCCTAATCGGTGAATGGCTGCAATGTCGGCCGCCCGGTCCTTTCTCGACATTAAATTGGCTCGCTCATTCCACTTTCCTAAGAAAGTTTGCAAATCCGGGTAAACTTTTCGATAAACTGTTCGAGAGTAGGAATCTCATTACAAAACGCCGATTTGAGCTTAATTTTTCCATCTGTGGACGGATATGCACCGTTTCAGTTATTCAGCAAAATACAGTAATGGCTGCTGAAAGCCAACTCGGTTTAAACAAACTTGCGATTATATCCAAATTGTTCGATCAGTGCGAATCGAAGTTTCATAAAAACTGTAGATTATTTATTCGCTTAAATTTAACTCACCGGCAAGCTGATCTCCAAACTGATGAAGATACTCACATATTTCGAGCCAAGGACAGTGGCCACTTGACTGAAACGATTTCAGGCACTAGTTTCCGACAAATGCGTTTCACCTTCCAGTTGTCCCATTTGCCTGTAATCCATTTGGTACATCTCTTGCCTTACATTGTGATCTCGCCAGTCGAGAACGTTTATCTTGAGTCGTTATACGACTTCAACTATTTTACGTTTTGGTATTTTCTTGCCCTTTGTATCGAGAAGTCTCGCAAAAATTGTTCAATAATATATTTTTGAAAAGAAAATCAAAACTTGGATTGAAAACCGGACGCAAGTATTATTACATTCATTTGCAGTCTACGTTTCTTTACTGCTTCCAAAACAGTCATATAGAATCAAGTCTTAGACACAACAACATTTTTTAAGTACAAATTGCGCATTCATCTCTTAGCAGTAAGTGTACGGTTCCATAATCGGTCAAGCAAACATAAATACAACCGCAGAGATTTCAAAACGGCAGACAAGAAACAAAATCAGCTAACAAACTCTCCAACAATTACAACTTGAACTCTCAACTAATAGCATTATCATAATCTATTAGGAAATGTACCGCAAAATCCATCTTCTCGGCTAAAGAAATTGAATACCCAGAACGCCGAATGTCGCAAATAGATTTGGCAACACCGACCGAGGTGTAGACATCAGACATTTAAGCCGGTAAGTGTTTTGCCAACTTCCATACAAGAAGTACGCGCATAAAAAGAAATACAGACAATCTAATTTTTTTGTTGCCTCCAGAGATACAGTAGGTGTCGTATCGCCTGTATCTTGTATCCAGGTATAGAAATAACTTGCTTCGTCCGCCATTCACATTTCTGTAGTTTCAACGCATGTAGAACTCATGTTTGATTTATAATTTACGTACGTACCTACGTTCAATGGCGATGTGCTGGTGTACTCACTAAAACTACAAAATAAACTTTCTCCTATAAAGAACTTTCAATTTAAGACATATCCACATGATGCATGTTGTCTACCGACCTACCACCTGCACCTGTAATGGGCAAGGCAAAGAAACAAAATTCATAGCAGTAAAGAAAATTAAAAATAACGACCGGACTATTTGTTTTGTTTTAAGATTGTACAACATAAAGGCGGAACTTTCTTTCCCTTCATCATTATGTTTGTGTAGTGAACATGAAAAACCGTGACGTGATAACGACATTGTGATTCATCCTTAAATTATTTAAGTCAATTATACTTTTTTAACGTGATCTGATACACTTGTGATCACCAATTGGATAAACTAGAGTTATTTATTTGAGTGAAGATCAAGGAGTTGTAAACCGCAATAATTTATCAGCACTTTGATCGAATGGAAATCAAATATTTTACAATGTGTACATATTCTGATCAGAATGAACGAATTAAGAGCAATCACCTACACTCTTCTTTGGTATTCGAATGAATCTTAATAAAAAAAAAAATTAATTACCTACTAAAGTAATTTAACCTTTAATACGAAGATAATACGGAGAGATAGATAGAAGAATCGCAAATGGTTGGATGAATCTTAAACCAATAATAGACTCAAACATTACACCGGAATATCTGTTTGACGCAGCGATATTTCCAGTCCTAACATATGGTGCACAAACATGGTGTTTGAACACAAAAACGACAAGCAAACTTCAAATATGCCTGAGAGCGAAGGAAAGAATGACACTCAAAATATCAAGGCGTCAAGGAAAAATCTATTACCATTCGCGAACAAACAAAATGGACAGACGTAATAGAAAGAGCCAAGAAGTTGAAATGGAACTGGGCAGGACATCCATACGAATGAACGACAACAAATTGACAATACGAGCAATAAACTGGACACTGTACGAGGGATAGAGAAGAGCTGGGAGACCACTAATAAAATGGCGAGAGGTTTTTAAGGAATCTGCGATAGAGATATGTACAGATTGATCTAAAACAGCTTATGATACGGGGCAGGAATCTTCTCCAGTGCATTCGGCTGAAAGATCACCAGATAGTTGCCGGATCAATGAAGAGTATTTCAGACGAAAATTACAGCAATCCGAGAAGTTGTAGCTTCGCTCTTAATAAACGTGGTAGAGGATACCTAGCGCTATTGAATATATAGACAGTCAGGCAGTTATAGAAGCCTTGGAATTGTCGACAATACGTTCCAAGTTGGTAAAGCAACAGTATGCCCGAGTCGCTAAAGAAATAATGGCCAAGACTTGGGCAGTTGCAGAGGACGTACATCGTGTCCTCTTTGCTGTTTACTTCAGCGTAAGTATTTCTTTTGTTTTTTCTTTTACTGTCTTGTGGTCACACCTCCTTTGATATGCGGCATTATGGGAGCACCCCATCTCTATATTATAACTTCTTTAGGGGGTCAGAACTGAGTGATCGGCCATTAGTTCAGTTTCGATCTCAATCATACCAGTTTATCGGTCTTTTCATTGCCATTGATGCTTCTGTGTCCCGGGACCCAACAGAATGAGACTTTGTGAGGTTAAGATTTTAAGCTCATTGCGACACCTTTTCACTAATTTTGACTTAAGTATTTTAGATGAAACGGCTTTGCCATCGAAGTGTATGTTTTTGACGCTCAGACATTTGGGTTGGAGGAAGCAATCCATAGCTTGAATAGGGGCGAAGGTTAGGACTTTCTTTACAAGTACACAGTAAACGCACTTTGCTACATGAATTGCAGAATTGCATAATCGATGAAAATTTTTAATGAATAAGCCCCTAAAATTACAAGCCTCATCTCCGACGTGGTTTAGTGCGTTGGACGTCTAGGCGAGCTGACACAGGTTCGAGATTCAGCAAAAGAAGGTCCCTTCCATTCGTGCAAACACGCTCAATATGAATGTTGTGAGTTAGCCTTGGCTCAAAATGGGCTTTCGCGCTAAATATGTATGTATGTATAGGTGTCCCGTTGGACTCACTTAGGCTCAGAGCCCATTGCGATGCCTATAGAATTCCTTGTGTGAGAATCATTACCCACCTGTAGAACCATTTAAAGTTATTAATAAAAGAGAGGTTTTTCCGTAAGGGGTCTCAGGTTATTGTTATCATTAAAATGAAAGTGACCATGAAGACTTCTTATGCTGTGAGATAGAGCTGGACAGTGGCAGAGAAGGTGAGTTGTAGTTTTCTCCTCCTCCTATCTACAGCTTCTGCAAAAGTTATTGAACTGAGCTCCTTATCTCCCGTTTTGTTGTGCTAGTAGGCCTAGACAGTGGCCTGTGATGACACCGGTATCGGTACGTATTTATGTTCTGTTGAGGGTCATAATCACCCTTGACTTATGGTCATCTATTTCAGGCCATATACGTCTGCTGGAATGACCCGTATGACTGTTTTTCCTCCTGGAGTTGGTTTCTCTAGTTATATTTTGTTTAATGATAAGTTTCACTGTACAATTAGGTATAGCCAACCCTTTGGTATGAGAGGGAATCTTTGGGGTGGTGACAGATTTGGCAAGTTCCTCAGGGATGTCACTTTGTCAAGCACCCAACAAAGGTGAATGTTGAATTGCTCTATCATGTCGTTAAGAGATGATAGGCAATCGAGGACACTGTCAAAGAGTTATAAGCGACATATGATAAGAATTTCAAAGCTGCTTGGTTATCGGCGAAGATACAAATAGATTTTACAGATATTATGTTCCACTTCAGCGATGATAAAGCTTCCATAATTGACATTATTTCCGCTTGGAAAACACTACAGTGATCAGGAAGGCGGATCGCCTGGTTTATGTTAAGTTTCTGTGAGTGGATACCACAGCCCAAACCAACGTTGGCTTAAGAGCCATTTGAATCAGTTTATTGACGGATTTCTTGAAGCTATGCCAGTTGTTCCGTGTGGAAATTGTTACTTTAAGATCCCTTTTGAAAGAGTTGAACCATTAAAGTTATTTGGTAAGTCATGCAATCTGTATAAGATACGGGAGTGACCATAAGGTAATTGGATCCAAAGCCGGCTGCTGCGTTTGCCGCAACTTGTTTATCTTTAAAACTAATTTATAATGAATACGCGTATATCGATCGTTAACAGCTCCATAACTAAATCGTAATGCATCTGACAGCTGTATGTTTGAAATAACATACAACCCACAATGCCTTGCTAACTTATGTTTTACTTTATCTCAATTTTTTATTTGATATTCTGATGCAAACATGTTATGATAAAATCCATTCGAACTTTTAACCTTAACTTCAAGTCATTTATTGCACTGACAAGTACCAACTCATAATATCCGGTTAACTACTTAACATTAAGTTGCGGTAAAAGTGCGATTCTCATTGAAGTAACGCGTTTCTTATTATAAAATTGCGCACTGAGAGCAAGCCGAAGTTCATTTACTTTATCCGATTATCATAAAATTTCTAAGAAATTAATCTAATTGATCTTTTAAAATTGATCGCATTGGTCATAAAAAGGGTTCTGTCGGAAGGCTATGTATATTAAATTTTGATTGCCTACATCCTAAAAGATGTTTGCATATGATTATTAAACTTAACTTTATGTACGTAATAAATGGAGTTATGTACTCTGGTTTAAAAAATAAAAATAACAAATAATAAATATTTGTACGCATAAATTATTTTATAATGACAATTTTGTTTAATATAAATATGAAATAAGTTATTGGAATGCGAAAGCTTACCTTAGTCAGGAGTTATCCTTTTCAATTAACTGTAAAAAAACAAATAATCGAAAATTTTGTTAAATATTTTATAAGAAATAATATTCTTAACAAATTTATAAAATATGTATGTGCATACGTAAATAATTAGGTTAAATTAAACTGGCTGCCAGCTGTTGGCAGCACACTAAGGCTTAAAGCCTTAGTCCAGCTTGTTCTCTCGATAGTATTTAGCTTGAATTTAAATTCACATGTTGCGACCGGTGTATGGAGGGTGCCTTTTTCAGGAAGCAGGGGTATTGTTGTTCCATATTTGGCGCGAGTTCATTCCCTGGAATATCTCTATGCCCGGCACCCAACAAAGGTGAATATTGAACTACTCCGCCATCTCTATAAGAGATGATCGACAATCTAGAGCTACTAACAAATTTGGTAAAATATGATTCCAAGGACCTGGGGTCGAATTACGGCATCAGTGATCGAGTAACTCGTCGTAAAAATGAGCATTATTACGTATAAATAGTCATTCCGACGCGACGTTAGAATGCTCGTTTTTACGTGACGAGTTACTCGATCATTGATGGCGTAATTCGACCTCAGATTACAGCTTGACTGTCCGAAAAGATACGGATATCTGTGGAAGATATCACGTTTTTCTTTTGCCAAGATAAGAAGACTTCTTTAATCGCCAGTGGTTTGAAACACGCTCCATTGATTTGGAAGACGGAAAGAAAGGCTGAGATTAAGCCTATCGGAGAAAATACTACCACCTACACCTTTTTTGGTTTTTGATCCATTCGGTTTAAAAGTGAATCGAATTGTCTTGTAGAAATGCCTCATCCTCCCAGAATGGCTTGAAGGGAATGGTGACAAGGAAGTTTTTATTTAAGTTTAGCTTGGGTGTAGTGTAGTCTGTGTTTCGTGGGAAGATTTTGAATTTGCTCAGAGTGGAGGCGTGGCCAAAATATTTGGCGGACCACTGTGAAATTCATTTGAGACGAACAGCTGAACTAGCTGCAATTTGTCTGACAAAGATGTCAAGAGGTGTCAGATAAAATGGAATGTTAAGTGCTGCAGATGGTGTTGAGGGTGTTGTACGGAGTGCTACGCTTATGCACAGATAAACTGATCGTTGACTTTACTCAGATGAACTCTATTTATAGCCTTATCAAATAAGGTCCACCAGACACCCACCCCGTACATGAGTATGGACCGAGATGCAGAGCCAATTATTTATACAAGGTTGTTACCCCTATTTATTCCCAATATTGAAACGACAGGCGCGCTATGATCGAGTCCGACCGAAGCATTTAACATGCTTCTAAAAATCATGCCCCTGGACTTGCACATCAAAAACATACGTCGTTTCGTGTGGTGTAATTAGACTCAAAGAATCTGGGTCCTGATCAATGAAATCATATGGTCTTACCAATGCCCTTGATCTGCTGCCTAGGGTTCGACCATATTTGACTACACAATATCTAAACTCCAATTTAATAAAAATGTCCAAGTTCACTTTCCGAGCAGGACGGAATGGAACAATAACACACTGCTATCGAAATACCAAGTATCAATCTGTACCGATAGACGGCTTCAATATGGAATGCAGTGTTGAAGCAGGTGCCTTCTCAGCGGAATTGAACGTAACCAAATCTTACCGCCTCCCTGACATTTCGAGTGTATTCCGTATGAAAAAACTAGCGTTTAGATATGCCAGCAAGATACTTAGTCTCAGTTCCACAATCAAAAACAACACAGGAAACTTTATTGACAGAGAGGCCGCCATTAAAGCGGTCCATTCGTACACCACGTCCTCTAAATTAGTTAAACAGTGTAGGGAAATTATTACCCAGGTAAGCCCTCGGTTTTATATCACTCTCCTCTGAGTTTTCAGCCACAGTAACATAGAGTGAATGAAAGAGCTGACGCGCTAGACAGATGTGGCTCAACCTTGTTCACTTACGGAGTAAGTCTGCTCCCCGATTCGACTCACCATTGGAAGAATTCTCGAGCAATTTCTTTCAATTGCAACAGAACTAGCACCGAGACAGCAAGAACTGTATCAATTAGCACAGGTTACTGATCAATAGGCCCACACGCTGCCAAGTTAGGTATTCACTTTAACACTCATTGCCATAGTTGCAACCACACTTAGAAGAAGGAAGCTCTATTCCACTTTCTCTATGACTGCCCGGCACTAGCTAGAACCAGGAATCTCACACTAAGCAAAGCCTTTTTTGACATAATATTTTGCACTAACTTTCTCAACTCCACAGGATGGAGTCTCTCCCAGTCACACTCATCAACATACAGGTCACGTGAGTTGTTGTATCAAAAAGGCGCATCAGCGCTACTTGTGTTTCTGGTAGAACTCCAATAAAATTTGCATGAGTACACTACTTAATCACCCCTATACACCGAGTTCCATTAGAAAGCGAAACTCAATTGACGATTCATGTCAACACACACCAGAAATCTGAACCGCTGCTGGTCTGGTGAATCGTCTCAGCTCCCTATTGCCAGACCCAAAGTCCCACATTGTTCTATGTATGTTCAGCTATGTCAATGTGTCATCAAATCCATTGGGAAAGTTTAGTCGGTCAGAAACAAATAAAACATCAGCCACTTGCATCGACAATGTCGAGAAACGACACCACAACACAATTGGTATTCAGGGCGCCTCTGCAGTACTGAGTTGATGTACCTTTGTATGTGTATATTGTACACGTGAGCATTGAAGTAGAAGCCACACTTAAACTCAACAGGATCCAATACAGAACGTGTGATCACCTGCAATAACTGCTAATGAGTCGGAATCGTCTACAGCACCAAATCAAAGTATCGTAAACCAAAATTATAAATACGATCTAGTTTCGTAGCTGATAAACGATAAAGATTCAAGGTAAATGCACAGTGCATAGGTAAGTCGGCTCTCTAATCTGGCTATCAAGTGAAAATCGGTGGAAACACCCACAAGCTAAAGCGGGAAATGTGTGTCATAGCCTCACTGAAGACAAAACAGAAGACGAGACTACGATGTGACAGAACCCATTGAACTGTCGATAGTATGTAAGTGCGGAGACCAGAGAAGTAACTAGAATTTTACGTATAGAAACTCAAGTGGTCTAGGTCAGGGTCGCTGTATTTCTATTTCGGTAGTAGGTGAAAGTGCTAACATTTATTATCGTTACGAACGTGACTTTTGAGGCTTATGGGATCGGATATCTGAAAGTCATATTTTAAAAAGATTTAGGTTAACAATTTGGGTTGACAACTTGTAATAACACAAGCAAGGGCAAAAGAAAACCACAAGTCAATGTGTTGGTGATCAGAATTGGACTAATTCTTAATCCAAATAAGCTTTTCATTTATTCAGTCCCACCAATTCAATCACTTATTTAAGAAGCTAGAAGAAAACTATTCCCGCGATGATTGGTGTGCCCATCATTTGCTGGTATACTTTAGCAACGAGAACAAATAGAAAGATTCGTTAGCTTAGCTTTGAAAAATACAGATACGATAGCCCATATAGGGCCAAGACTTAGCTTCTCGCAATCATTCACGCTGAGCGTGTTAAATTTTTCGTACGAATTGAGGAGACCAACTGCCTTATTTATGGCAAATAATGCACGTCGTACACTGCGTGCGCAACTGATTCAACTAACTGCAACTCTGTCTCTGTTGAGGCAACTCAACAAATTTCAGAGCCTCGTGCACTAGTGCACAAACTCACGTTCCTTGCGTTGGCCAACGCAGTTCGACTTAAATTTGAACATATTTGTGTTGAACGCATTGTGAGCCCCGTACACCCAGTCGATCAACTCATTCAATTGTTGAATGGTCTCGTACACGTAGTCGATCAACTTGTGTGGTTTTGGCAAAACAAATCTGTTGCTCGAGTTAGGTTAGGGTTTAGACTCACGGGTGCCTCGAGTTGATCAACTGATACGTTCGCTTTGTGGTTGCTGCACGAGTTGATACAAGCGTTGATACCCTCGTAAACTAGACCAAGCATCGGACGTTGAGCATCGAGCCGAAAGCACTCGGGATCTGTTGTCGCAACAGATTTTCCTTCCCTTTTGTGGACGAAATCAAATCCATCGCCATCTTAGTTGTCATTTTTGCCTTTCATCCCTTAAATACAATACACTGAATGCAAGCAAATGTTGAAACACACATGTGGTTTACACCGTGCTTCAATGAGCGCCAGCACGCAAATTTGGTGGCACTCAACACAACTCACACCAGTAAAAAATTTAAAAAATGTTGCAACGCGTTGAAGAGATAGCGTGCAGGATATTATCTTGAAATCGTTACTCAATGCGATGTAAAACTATGTCCAACGAGCAAGGCGAGCCTGTACACTTGTTTAGCAACGATCTCCAACCATCTCCAACGTGTTGGTTGGACAGTGTTGAGAGCCTCGTCCAGTAGAATTGCGCACATAGTGTACGACGGCCATTATACTCTTGGAGGTTTGTCATTGCCTGCTGAGGGTGGTGCTGTGAAAAACGGTTCGTTATTTTGCTGAAGCTCGAGCCTGTGTCCGCACTAACTACTAAGCCACGGCTACAACTGGCTTTGAATAATAACAAAAGTTGGAATCAAACCTAAAATTGTTCTTTTTTTTTCTTGTCTGAAAGGGTACACCCTGCTAGAGAACTTAGGCTCAAAGACTGATCCATTGACAACAGCGTTTCAATGTTTCGTCCCCAGTAATGAACCGGTAACCACAATAGCAAAGGCAGGAGGAAGTATTCCTTTCGTTAGCAAGAATACCGAGGATGTCCTCTAGATGTAGTGGCGTTTTTATCGCTCTAACTTCGATTGCGTTAACTGGAGATCTAATCTTCTTTGGAAGTCCTCACCGAGGACGCTGGCAAACTTGTTGGCCCAGGTCCTATGAAATCCTGTTTTGAACCCTTGTCAGATATCTCATTTCTTGTTATCCCTTTAGGTTCACAAACACGATTGAGTCCATTCACCCTTCTGACCGAAGGAGGTTTTGCAATTCTGAACTCTTACTTCTTTCTTACATCTGTTCTTTATAACGTGGTTGACGTGTAGACGGGACCAATTTGTTGCTCCATAGCAAGTAGTGCCAGAGATCAATCCCTTTTAAACAGAAGATACCTTTTTGTACACACCTCAGGGGAGGAGGTGAAGTTCATTAAGGCGTGCTCACCCAAGATAAATGTAAATACAGGTATCCGAGCTTTTTTTTTTGTTTCTGAGCATCTACGTCACGAAAAGCGTAAAATAAAAAATAACAACAGGTTGCTGTCATTTCAGTCATTTTATTTAACGGTGACGGTTCTTTTTCAATGTAAAAACCTTTTCTGATTGAAAATGCACAGGCAAGTATTTGACTTGTTATTCGGTAGACGTCAGAACAGAGACAGAGAAAGCAGCAGCACGTGTGCAATATATTACCTTGTTAATTTGGTCGGCACCTTAGTCGGGAGTACTGGGAAAAGGTTGCAAGCAGTCAAGGAAATCAGTTGAAGCCAGCAGTAAATTACTTACGCGAACACTTATTACACCAGACAACCAAGGCGCATAGTAGGGAGGGTCTTGTTATTGTGGTATAGATCCAAAGGACTTTTCTTGGCAATAAGACGAATAACCGACAGTATGATGTGAAGTTTACTCCTAAATACTAATGAAGGTTTCTTGGAGATCTGGATGGTAATGTCTTGTAGCAGTTAAATGCCAATAGCTACTGCTCTAAGAGTTACCTATATAGATATGTATGTATATTAAATGTCTCTTTGTCAAGATTACTTTCTTATTCCATTATCCTTCAACAAGATCTCGATAGTTTTTCGATCTGGTGTCTTTGGAAATTAATATTGCAAAGGTGGACATTAGTGGCACCAATATCCATCCCGACTCTACCTTCTGCACAGCCAACATATCTCTTCCGTTCAATATCTTCGCGACCTTGGCATTTTGTGTGATAGGGAGCTCAATTTCCATTTACATATAGATTAGATAATCCTTAAGGTCAACTCTGTATAAGGTTTCGTAAAAAGGTGGTCCAAAGACTTCATCAACCTATACGTTACCAGGTCTCTCTACATTTCCTTTGTTCGCTCACTCCTAGAGTACGCTAGTCCAGTGCGGTCCCCGTATCGTCGGGTGCATATCTCGAGAATCGAAAGTATCCAGCGCCATTTTCTTCGATTTGATTTTCGAGATCTGTCCTGGAACGACCCTTTTACCCCGCCTCCCTATCAAAACCGCCTCAACCTTATTTACTTAATCATCCTTGAGGTACGCAGAGGTGCCGCCGACATACTCTTCATTCATCGAATTCTTTCAGGTTACGTTCACAACTATATTTCTCTCAACACTAACCCTCGTAATCTACGAACCTCCCGTCCATTCTATCTACCAACCCACCACACCTCCTATGGCTCGAACGGACCGATCCCTACCGTTTTTCACTTCAACCGCACCACTCCTTGCTTTGAAACCGATCTCCTTCACCAAACCAACTAATCCTAATTTTAACTTGAAGTTTAAGTGTAATTTTGAGTTACTTAGATTGTTTTGCGTGTATTAAGCCGAATAAATGTAGGCTTTCGTCCCCACGAAAATTGAACGCGACTAAGTTTGAAAAGAATAATGTCGAGGGAAATTGTGTCGAAAGTCTTACTAAAGTCAGTGGCACTTCATTCCAGCTTTCCATAAATATATTAATATAATACATTTGTATGGTTTAGCAATGATCTAGCTAAATAGTGACTTATTCAACGACAAGCGAGCTTTAATTGTATTTTCATAACGAAACAACTTTTACGAAAAATGTTTGAAATACATGGTGTGAATGGATTCACTGGTCTTACAAAGAAACAACCAGGAAATAAATCAACGTCTCCATGTTGATGATGCTGGTTGTAATTTAGCTACCGCTGTTGCTGCTGTTATAGCCCGCGCATCTGCTTTGGGTTGGTTGAATAATATGTGTTTACCATAAATTCCATTTGCCTTAATGAAAAGCAGTGGCACCCGGGTCGACGGCCAGACTAGTCTAACGAACCGTGTGATGCAACAAAATTCAACTAACAAACCGAATCTATAAAAAATGCTACTCTGCACAGAAGACGTGTATCTGAGCAATTGGAAGTTTGATTGATTTTTTTTTTCTGTTGGCAGGCATGACCGGCACCGCAGTAAATTATTTTTGCAGATCTTTTACGACATAAAAATATCAATCCGTCCAATTGACTGTTTTCCTGTTTCGTTTTATTATTAAATGAAAAAAATACACAAATTAATTGGTATTTTATGACTTTTTGAAATTTGTTCAAGTAGCGTTTGAGTTGTATAATTATGGTAAGTGATATGCAGCGCGAGCAGCATTAACGGCAGTTAGTTCAGCCGAGTTGAAGCAATTTCACAGTGATTTTGGGCACGCCTCCCTTCTTAATCTGCTCAGAAAACCTATACTACACCACACCCAAGCTAAATTTTAATAAAACTTTCTTAGTTACCATCCCTTCCAGGTCGTTCTGGAAAAAGATGTATTTCTAGAAGATAAGTCGATCCACCTCTACAAGTCTACACCAACGGATCAAAAACCAATGACGAGGTAGGTGGAGGTGGAAGAACTAGGTATACCCATTCTACCTTGGGTATATTGATCACTACATGTGGACATGGATATATTTCAGAGAACTGTAAGGTAGAAGAACTCGCTAGATATGGAACAAATATACCCATGCTTCTAGATAAAGGCACCTTGAGTATACCGATCGCTACATTTAAACTTAAATTCAAGCTGAATGCTATCGAGAGAACAATTTTTAGGTGAGTAAGTGGTACAACGCAGACTTGGCCGCGGCTGGATCTGAAACGCTCTAAGAATTAAATTTCCTCAGATCCGTAATGGGTGTCATCACAGAACGCTGTATAATAGGCAAGCATGCAACAAGGCTTGGCGTATATTTCAACGACATTTGCATAAGCTGCACGAAGGAAGAGGGGGAAGAAACCATTCCCCGCCGTTTTTGTAGCTGCTCAGCTCTCTTCCACAGAAAAGGGCTCCACCTAGGAACTATTTTAACGGTTTAGGCGATCTGATAAATACAGATGTCAGAATCCCCCTTAGCTTCATCAAAAGCTCCAATTAGTTCAACGAGTAGATAAGGAGATCTCTCCAGATCTATGTGATGTCACTATGGACTTATCACTGGTCTAAGTGTGCTGGCAACAGATGGCAGCTACTTCACCCTAACCCGGATGATTAGGCCAATCAGTGATTCCAGCAAACTTATTTCATTTTTCCATCTGCTGCAAGCAAAAAACGTGTGGTTTACTTGAGAGTCGCCGTAGTGGCAAGTTGGACTACTTGTTTTGTCCATCTTGTGGAGGTAGGCGTTAAAATACCCATGTCCACTTTGAAACAATGTGGCGAAGTAGTTAACTTCAACCTGTTCCCATCCGTTCCATTCAACAACGTTTGGGATCAGTCTTGCGGTCCATCGCCTTTTGCCTTCTGAGCTCCATCTCTCTTACAACTGATGTTCTGTTTATTAAAACCACATTTTGAGGAAATAAACATTTAAAACACCTCGTACTCGGACAATGCCGGAACCAACAGTATGGTATGCAATAAATTATGCACATGTGTATAAAGTATTTTCACCTACAACGGCATAAACAATAAATTTCTCCAAAACCGACAAAAAAAAAATGTCGCTCAGTTCGTCATTCATCACTCGATCTTTTCAGTATCTATATGTACATCGTTACTCTTGATACTCAAGTCGAATCGTCAAAGATACAAAAATGTTTGCAAAAAAAAAAAAAACCCACCATCGAATGAAAGTGAAAAAGAAACAGCCAAATGAATAAAAAAGAATTGGGAGTGGCATGGCGGTGGAACTTTCGACATTAATTGGAAAAACGATTGTATAGCGAGACAAGAAAGGCATATATCCTTTTGTTAAATAACAATTAGTGAAGAATTTAATATTATTTTAATTTTTATTTCTTGTTACGTCAATGGATTCAATATTTATTGTGTGCATTAATATCTTCCCATTTATGTACATATGTAATTGGAGACGAAAGCCCCCATTTACTCAGCTTAATACAAGTGAAACAATCATAAACTAACTTAAAATTAGACTTTAAACTTAAAACTAAGGATTTAAGGCAAGGAATGGTGCGGTAAAAGTCAAGAAAGGTAAGGTTTGAGTTAATATTTCATAGCAATCGGGAGATCGGTTCGGTCGAGCCATAGGAGGTGTGGTATGTTAGTGGATAGAAGAGACATGGGGTTCGTAGATAACGAGGGTTAGTGTTGAGGGAAATAGATTTGTGAAGTGACGCGCATTCAACGTGACCTGAAAAGAGTCGATGAATGAAGAGAATGTTGGCTGCAACTCTGCGTTCCTCAAAGATGTTTAAATTAATGAGGTTGAGGCGGTTTTGATAGGGAGGCAGAATAAAAGGGTCGTTCCAGGGCAGACTTCGAAGAGCAAATCTAAAAAAAAACAGCGCTGGATGCCTTCAATTCTCGATGATGCAGGAACTTCACTTGACAGATTATCTAACAAATTCTGTCACGATCACATTCTGGCGAGAAAAGTTGGCACAGGATTGAAAAGTTGTACCATTGTTCGGGAAGACCGGAACCTGAAGAGTTAGCATCTTGAGAAACCGCATCGGAGTTGGAAGCTGACTTACGAAAAGGAACTGGTGCTGCAATTCACTTCAGAATCATACAGAATCACCTCAACAAAGAGACCAGCAAAAGAGCTTCTTTGAGCTAAAGAAAGGCGAAATTAAAGTGTTCAAGGCTGGCCAAACTTTGTGTTCTTGTCAACCTATTTGGACCGGATGGTAAGCACACAACACACAGTGTGTCGAAAGAAATGGGAACGCTGCAGCGAAAAATGCAAAAAAAAAAACCAAAAACCATGCAGCATCTCAAGAGCATCATTGAAAGTGTCGTTAAATGAAATGAATGGCAATTACCTCAACAATCGCTTAGGGCGACGGGTGGTACTACAAAGTGCTAGAACAAAGGTTTCTCAATGTAATAAAAATATGAAAAAATTGATTTTAATTACTCTTAACATCTTGAGTTGTCGATACATTAAAAATTCTTGACAAACTGTCACCGTGAAATGAAAACAAAACAGAAAGCGCAATTCGCTTGATGGTGCTGAGCTCACATACATAGCTCATCGAAAGAAATCATCTCGCAACGACCTAAACATCTAGTGTCAATGTTATTACCAAATTGCTGGCATTTATTTATTATTTTTTAATAGCCCAATTAAATTTGCATTTTCAACCGCAAGACCAACTGCGCCTAAGTCATCCGCGTGAAGTTATGAGACTATCGAACTTTCATCTTGAGTGAGACAACGATGAGGAATTCAACTCATCCGACCCGATGAATACGTTACCATATTTTATTGATAGGTTTTGACTTTTTAACAATTTTCGGCGATAAGGCTATTCATTGATGTTAGTCATGCATCTTGAAGATTTTATCGGAGAGAAATATACAAGCTTAAAAAAATGTTGCACCTAATTGGAAGAATGTGGAAACTTTTTTTTAAATGATTTAAAATTGACAGATTTATGAGATTGTTGTTGGTAAGGCATTCAAGAGAGTGAAAGGAGTGGTAAGTATGGAACCAAAAGTTGAGTAAGGAGTTGTTATTTTAATGGATACATTCAATGGATAGATCTGTGGCGAGTTGGCACGGGACAAAGTGGGAATGAGTGGCAAGAAGGAGAGAAGGACTTCGGTGTAAACAATTGCCGTGTTGTTTTGGGAGCTGTATACCCAGTCCAGTAAAATTTTACACACAAAGCAATTTTCCCAGTAGCAGCAAGTGAGGATAGAACTACATAAGTTGACCACCTGAGCGCGAGAAATATCATAAATTAGCCTTTAGCCGATTGTATTTGTTGCTTTTTCTCGGTTTTGACATTTTAAAACTGTCAAATAAAGAAAACAAATTCAAGCCGCAAACCAATTGGTTGGTGCGGCTTTTACTGAGTATGAATCGTTTTTTTGACTGAAGTGAGTATAGTTGTCAAAAAAATACGGCTAATGTTGGAAGTTCCACCTTCGGGTTGGCATGATTGCTGACAGCAGGCGACATACAGTTATCCATGTGCGAAGCAGTCATTTTGTAAGTCTATGCCAGTCACTTTTAGAGTTTGTCCATAGGCCTAATTGATAGCGATGGCGAAGCAAATTTTTGTTCGAAAATCCAACCAATTAGCGCTGTTAACTCGTTACTCAGCATCCCAAATGGATTCAAGGAGTTTGAGAACTCCACAAGTTAATGAACGGTCGCGTCTACGTCGTTTTGGTGGCATTGTTGTAGTAGGTAGTTTGTTCGCTTGTGACCCGACCTGTGCAGGTTCGAGCACAGTCGGCGAATAGCCCGCCACCGAAAATTAAGAGAAACAAACAAAATCTGAGTTTCTCAAATCACTACACGGAAAAGGGGTTTCTGCCTGGGAGTATAATGGGCCGAAACGAGTTTGAGTGCTTGGAATTTGAAAATTTCCTTTTTGAATAAAAAAAAAAAATTCGTCGGCCGTCCGGTCATTTCTCAACACCAGAATGGCACGCCCACACTACCAACTTGCACCTCTTTCTGACAAATTTTGTAAGCCTGGGTAAACTGTTTCGATCAACAGTTCGAGAGTGAGAGCCTCGTTGCAAAATGATAATTCGAGCTTGATTTTTCCATCCGTGGGCGACTATATGTAAACCGTTTCCGATTTTCAGCAAAATACAGTAATGACCGCTGAAGCCAAGCCAGTTAAAGCAAACTTACAGTTATAACGAACTTATTCGATCAGTACGAATCAAAGTTTCATAAGCGTTCTGGATTTGTTGTTGTTGTTTAAAATGAACGCTGGGAATAGTTATTTTAAGACTTTGCCGTTCCTTGGAACACATAAAATCCATGAAAACGTCTTAAAGATGACCAAACATGTTTGCTGTTTTACATTTGAGATTTGGGTTAATTTATATGGGATTTAAATAAGTTTGGAGGAGGCATTGATTTGCGTAGGAAGCTGCAAATCTTGAAAGATTCTGGCGGGGGCTACTTAACCGATATCATTTTCTCGACTTCATTCATAAAAAAAATTACAGCTAAAAAGCATCGGGTGACAACTTTTGTGCCAACCTGTATGTATCTATGTGAAATTCATCAAGCATTTGTTTACAACGCGATTCTTGACCTCTTGACGCCTATGCCACCTTTCATCGCTCGAGATAAATGTGAGACCGAAATCCCAAAAAAAAAAAAAAATAAATGCCATAACACGGTAGATAACGTTAAGAAGTAAAACTGGTTTTGGCATTTCTGTTCATATCGTATGCAATTGTACTTAATTTATCTACATCTAGGGGCACTACAAAATTTTAAGTCAAATCCAGCCATGTTGCATACTGTTAGGCAAACACTTTATGTTTGTCAATTAATCGCGTTTGGATACTTTGAAGAATTATGTAAAACATTTAACAAAGCTCTGCGGCATATATCAATCCGTTTATCCAAATTTAGAATGACATCCTGGCATAATTGTTCCTCAATTCCATCAATATGCCTTATTATCTCGTCCTTTAGCTCTTGAATTGTTCCTGGCTTATTGGCACAGACCCTATTTTTGAGATAACTCCATAGAAGGAAGTTCAAGGGTGTCAAATTGCACGATCTCGTTGGCCAATTGACATCGCTGTTTTGCAAGATAATGCGTCCTAGGAACTTCTTGTGAAATAAAGCTATTCTTCCATTGGCGTTGTGGCATGTGGCACCATCTTGTTGGAACCACATATCGTCCTTATCCATAACTAAAAAATTATTTATTAGCAGCATTACCGGCATAATTTTCAACAAAAAACTGTCCAATAATTCCTCCAGCTCAAAAACCACACCCCACAGTAACTCTTTTGGGATTCATCGGATTCTCGACAATCCCTCTTGGGTTTTTATCGCGGCCCAAATGCGACAATTTTGCTTATTAACGTATCTGAGATGAAAATGGGACTCGTCACTGGAGATGATTTTCTTTGAAAAATCGTCATCAAGTTGTGTTTGCTCGTACATCCAATTGGCGAACGTACGGCGCTGGAAGTGGAATCTTTTGTTGAAATTCGACGCAATGTGGTTCTTGAGAAGTTTAATTCCTGCGCACGCTGACGAGTTGATGTCAGGCCACACTTTCGCGAAAGGCCTGTACGAACACATGTTTCTGATTTCACATCTGCTACCGACCCACTTTCTTGATATTGTTTGCATTGACACCAATTGGGCAACTTTTGTCTGGGCTGTGGTCTGGGAGTCTTATGGAGCTGCTTAGTCTTAGTTCCTTCGAGAAAAGATCCGCTCCTATACCTATGTCCATTTTAAACCCATTGGTGTAGATGGATTTGGAGTCTTTAGATATTTAATTTTTCTCCCATTGTTCTCTGTTTGAAAATGACCATGAAAGAGTCTTTCGAAGGTCAAGTATGGGACAGTATAGTCCAAGTTGACGTTAGCGCTAAGATAGTTGCTAAGTATTTTGCCGTGTCCATATGTATTCGGTCTCCAGTGCTTTGACTGACTGATTTTGAGAGCGCTCTAGAGGTAAAAGGTTATGAATTGCTTCCAATCCCGCTGTTGGCATTGTTCCAGTGCATTCTTTTCTCTGTATTTTGATCGTATCTTAAAGGTTGCTGGTTTTAGTGGCAACGTGTGCCACCAGACTAATCCTACTTATTTTAGTATGGGTTTAACTATCGCAGAGTACATAAACAGTGTTATTCGTGGTCTGGATCCCCGCAGAATCTATTACCGATGCCTTTGATACCCTTTCTTTAATGTTCACAACCCTTTACAAGCAGCAGCATATCCTAAACAGGAAATAATCGAATTCTGATTTTGATTTATTTGAAATATTTGCGTTCACACATATATACAAACATATGTACATACATTATCTACTGATTCATACCATTCGCCAACAACTGCTGATAAATCAAATTCTCTTTCCATTTCCTATGATTCATTTACTCGGAGCAACTTTTGTTTTTGTAGTTTGGTTTGAATTTTCGCTTTAGGAAGATGACATGGTCGATATTGTAAACGAATTGGAAACATATGAGTAAATGTTTATAGAGACAATTCTTCTATATATGCATAAACACATCACTTAATAAAATAATCAAGCTAATACAATCCGAGTTCGTATCAGACGAAGCTAGGAAGAACTGTGATCTGAATTAAGACGATGTGCTAGAAGCACATTTCTAGAAAAAGAAAAAAACCTTTAAATACCTTTTGTCATATTTGTCTTCTCTTTCAGACTGGACATTCCACGAATGAGTGTAGTGGTTGCATCATCGCTTGTCACGCTGAAGGTCCCAGGTTCGAATCCCGATGTCAAAAAATAAGTCGATCAACTGCGAAAAAAGCTGACGTCAAGTTACTATATAGGCATAACACTGGCAACAGGGTGGTCATGTGGCTTGAAAATGTTGATTGTACTAATAACATCGGGATCTTCGAAAGAAATACTGTGAATTATGAGCAATGGTAGCAGTACCAATAATTCTCCCCAGTCATTCTGGACGCCACCCTCGAAGCAAAAAGACTGAAACCTAATAAGAACTTGAGTTTCAAAATCACTACACTAACACTAGCGCTGTGTGAATAGCATCATAAGGGTATTCATAACCCCTTTAACGCTAGTGAATTATAAAAAAAAAAATGAGTCCTTGGAGATCCAAATAAAGGCTGCATCATATGAGATGGGGTGACATTTAACAGACCTACCTAGGTAGATACCTATTATTGATTAGTAAAATACTATTATGTGATCAATAAATACCTACCTAATGAATAAAACTCGGAATTAAATTTTTTTTATCTCTCAGATAAACTTACCAGGAAAAATCAATTGCCTATCACAAACATAATGTAAGCTAGTGCCCAAAATGAAGGTTACCAGTCGCTTTCATTACGGATTTCCACAATTTGAAAGTTTATTCAATTTTTTATTTTTTTTGGTTTAAACTTTCTCAAACTTTTTTAGTTAACTGGACTTGAAAAAGTGTGTCAACAAATTATGCTCCTAAAACTTCTTCGCCATCATTCCAATTTTTCTTTTCAGCCTTGAAACGTTACTCCCGACTAAAGAAGTTTCGCTTCAGAAAGTCAGAAACTCAAATAATTCGAATGCGTGAGCCATTAAATGAAGCTTCTACAAATAATAAGGAGCCCTAGTAAAGCCTATCACAACCCTAGATGACGGGTTAGTAAACAACACTGATAAACACACTTTTTGAATAGGAAGTGCTGCGTCGATCATTGACATCACTTTTGTCAGCAGCTCCTTAGTTATTTAGATGTGGTCCCCCAAGAAGAGGTATATTAAGACCAAAAAGTAGGCCAATTTTGATTCGGCAGCTGCTTAGTGCGAAAGACATAGTGGAAGGCTTTCTTATTTGCTTAAGGTGGCGCTACAGTTTAGAGTGGACCTGGAACTCAACCAATCAGCGTCTCCAGCTAGCTGTCTCCAGTTTCGCACGCTAAGTTGGTTGAGGTTTCCTTCTACTGGATGGATTCGAAAAGTTTCTGGTTCGGAGCATTGGTGTCCATCCGCTCTATATGACTCAGCCACATCAGTCGTTTGACCTTCACTCTTCTGGCTAAGTCGATGTATGTAGCTGTATAACCAGTTCGTCATTGTATATCCTCCTCCACTCATCGTCTATGCAGACTCGAAGAATTTTTCTCTCAAAACAGCCAAGAGCAACCTCATTCATTTTTGACAAAGTTCATGCCATACAGTAGGACTGAGATAATTACGGTTTACAACGTATGACTTTAGCTGTTCAAGGGAGGCCATCTCACCCCAAAGCAGGAATTGGCAAGAGTTATTCTTTGATTACTAATGAGATGTCATTCACATAAGTGATAGCACGATCACGATCCCAAAGTTATAGCTGTTTACTGTGACGTTCTGTCCGAGTCGTCGATGGTGTCCCTTTGTTGACAGCAAATACTTAGTTTTGCCCTCATAAACCGCTTAACCCATGTTGGCCACTTGAGTTCTGCTGACTATATCAATATCGTCGAGTAGTTGCACAGACTTTTGAAAGATTTTTTTTTTCCTATGTCCCAATGAATGCTGTCATAGGCCGCCTTGTATACAAGATCACAGCATAGTAATTACTTTTCAACTAAAAGCCCATTTATCTCAAACAGAGAGCTATTGATAGTGTGTCTGTTTAAAACTGGAAGCAAAAATATGCGTTCAAAGATTCTAGACTGCTAAACTCCTCCACCCGACCCAGCCTGGTATGAAGACGAATTTGTTAAGCAAATAAAAAATTCGAAGAACCAAAAACATACTGATACACATTTCTAGAGAATTTCCTAAACCCTTGGGTTCTTAAATACAATCCATTTTGAACTATTTAACCGTATTTTGCAACCATATGGTATAGCGTGTATCCATATCACCCATGAGTGCTTCCTTGCCAAACGTTTTGCAATCGCATTCTGCATGCTTCATGGCTTATTTGGTTAAGTATTGAGGCACCCAATTGTCTAGCCACCCAGTGCTCTAATTTTCGCTTTCGTTACAAAATCTTAAGCCATACAAGCGACGTAATGCATATGACTACTTGGTCGACTATAAATTCATAAATGTGATAGACTAGGTATACATTTACAGTCGCTCTAGTTGTTAACAGTTCATTTCTCACGTGCTATGGGTTGGCTCATGGCCATCACAAATTAATTACCCATGACTGGCGCACAGTGAAGACGCAGCTCTAGTGAACCAGATCACAGAACATCCAAATTTGAACGAAATTTGACTTTGCTCATCGAGCAAGAATTAAAGTTAATAAATAATAAAACATCGCGATATCCATGTCACCTATAGTCTCAATGGAAATTCTTTGAAGTTGGGAAGAACCAAACGAGCTCTACATTCATTTATTTCCACGCGATACCACATCGCACACGCCTGGATTCATCTGCCATTATATGATTCATCAAATATGCCTTGAAGTAGAACGCCTTTGATTAGAATAGAATTTATAAGAAGTATTTTATTCGAATTTTCCTCATCACGTAACGTAAACCAAATTCAAAGACTTTGAATGAAAAATCTTGCGGAAATATGAACATATTTGACTAACCAATGTTTTAATCAATTAGATGTCATCGGAAGAAACTTCGCTCAGAATTTGTACCGTAAGCAACGGCCATGTGCAATTTAATTGGGCGTTAGCGTAAGTAGGCTAAGATTTTCTCCTTGAGGCAAGAGACCCTCTGAACAACTAAAGAGGAGTCTTCTTAACATCACCTACAAGGTCTTATCGGTCGTGTTGTGTGAAACCGTTCGTCAAGAATCTAATTGGTCCATATCAGTGTGGCTTTAGGCCAGAAAAGACCACCGCCGACAAATGTTCACACTACGGTAGATCTTAGAGAAAACTCAGGAGGCTTAAGCGGATACCCACTGCTTTTAATTGATTTTAGGGTCGTCTTTGACAGCATATATGGAATGAGCTATACAGGGCATCCTTTCCAAATTCGTCCATTTTTGCAGAGAATGAACGCTGCTCCATTAAGGCCTGTAAAGATCTCATCGGAACATTTGATGTTCCAAAATTAAGTAGACAAGGCGACGCGACGTGCTGTCATGCGACTTCTTTAACATCGTTTTTGAAAGAGAAGTGCAAAAACTACGCACCAACACCACTAGTAGAATCATTCAAAACTCCATCCACGAGTATTGAGACGGAAGCGGCGAAACTGGATCAATGAGGGCAAGACCAAGTGTATACTGTCAACAAGAAAAGACATCCAACACCGACGTCTTGGACAGAACGTCACTCCAGACAGATATAACTTTGAGGCAATTAGGAACTTTATCTATGCCAATCGGTCGTTCTTTGGGGTGAGAAGCCTTCTCCCGAACAACTAAAGTGATGTCTTATAAGACCTTAATTATTCCAGTCCTGCTCTATGGCGCACAAGCATGGACCTTGTCAAAAATTAATGAGATTGCACTGTGCTGTTTCAAGAGGAAAAATCTTTGGGTTATTTTCAATCTTGTTTGCATGGACGATGAGTGGAGGGTTGTACAGTAATATCGACTAAGGCCTTTGCCACGCACTGAGCGATTTAGCGGTGAGTGATTGAGCGATGAGCGATGACTGGGCTGAAAGAGCAACGTTGCTGGGTGGCCGCAACTATGTGCTTTCATATGTTTTGATTTTTTTGCGTCTCTTTATCGTTCAGTGCGTTGCAAAGGATTTAGCCTGAAGAGTGAAGGCCAAACGACTGAGGTGGCTGAGTTATATCGAGCGAATAGACACCAATGCTTCAGCCCGAAAATCTTCGAATCAACCCCCGGGTGCGAATCAGGTGGCGCACGCAAGTGGAAGGGGACCTCAACTAACTTCGCATGCGAAACCGGAGACAGCTAGCTAACAATCGAGCTGACTGAAAACGCTTGTTAGTAGAGGCCCAGGACCATCCCATTCTGTATTTATTATTTTCTTTTTGTCTTTTGTTGTTGCTTTACGTGTAATATTCTACTTTCAAACCTCGTATTGTTAACATTTTGTTTACAATGAAATTAAAAAGGTATGTATGTATGTGTAAATACTTAACAAATAAGACTTCCTAGGGTAAGTCACAAGCGGAATTACCCAACCTCTGTTTGACACTTTTTTTTCTTTGCAATTAGATTATAGCATTTAATTCGTTCGTTTTATTACCAAGATAATGCATTTGTCATCACATTATTCTTATGAATTATTTATTTTGCAAATTGTAAATGTATTTCCGCATAGTTTGGAATAGTTATAATAATTTGCCGGACTTTGACTGACGTAGTTGGTGCAACTCAGCATCCACTGGTTGTCGTCTGTCACTGCACTTGTGTTTTTCGATTGGCATTGGTGCTTCAGATAATTGAAAAAAAACGCACTATTTTCCAGCAACTATGAGGAGATATGTATATAGGTAGATCGATTTAAAATGAGATTAGATTGATTTTGATTTAATTAAACTATGAATTTCATACATAACACATTGTAACCAAAATAATTTATGCGTTGCTATGCCGCCTCCTGGGTGAACAATAAATATTTTAACTTCTTTGTAAACTTTGTGAATCATTGGTCTGTTGCTCGAATCGCGAAGCTTCTTCTGCGAACTTTACAAAATTTTGTGTTTGCACACTTGACATGATCTGATATAAAGTGGCTTTCCAGGTAGTAAGATCTGTGATCTACATAATCGATGTCGCCAATAATGCTACGAAATGTCAAGATTTCCTTAACGCCTTGACTGCCATGGTCCACATTTTCGTGCAACACCTTAAATTCTCAGGAAAATATGCGGTGCGGCACTTAGTGTTCAACTCGGACCATTCGACCTTCAGAGTTTTGAGAACAACTAAGGTATGTGACACAAAGGTATACGAAAATGAAAAAAAAGGTCGCCTGGTGCGACCTTACCCGTAAAAATGGCTGGCACTCAAAGTGTTAAACGATGCAACAAATACTTTACCCATTCTGATCTGGCTTCAATATATGCACAAGGCGTTTATTCTAGATAAAACTCAAAAACGCGCTTTAAGACTTATAAGCAACATGGACATTGTGAAGTCAATCGATTCGCTCGAACTCCGAAGAAATGTTTCTTGTCTTTCACTGTTTTATCGATTCTTCTACAAAAAGTGCGTCCGCCCCTTCAACATCCGCAATACTCATCCGGCACACCAGTTTACCCTTAAGCCTACCTTTAAACGGGATTCTTATAGGTATTTTCTCTCAACACGAACATGGAATCATCTACCTATATATTGCTTTGTGTTTCCTCATCACTACAGCCTTTAAAACCGACGAGCATCGGTACTTCCATGTTCGCCGTGGCTTAGTGACGGACTGTGTTGGACTGCTAAGCGAGAGACACAGGCCCGATTCTCAAAACCACCACCGGCATCACTTCTTCGCAGACATAACAAACCTGCAAAAGTACTAATCTGTCATGAAAAAACTTCTCAATTGGCCGTTCGGAGTCGGCATCAAAACTGTACGTTACTTCCATTCGTGCGAAGAATATAACATGCACAACATGAATGGTTGTGAGAAGCTAGGCTTTGACTCTCCGATATATGTATATATATATATATATATATATATATGTATATATATACATACATATATCGGTTCCTTCTTTGTCTCTCCTCTAATTTTTCTAATGTCCGTGCGCTAGTTTAAGTGTAGTCAAACTCTTTAGAAATTTAACATTCGATCGAAGTTAACGTATCATCTTCAAAGCCTTTACGGCCCTTTTCAAAGCGTTCGTACCACTCAAAAACACTTGTTTTTTTTCTTTCATAGCAGGCTCAGCAAAAGCCTTCTCTAACATTTTCATAACGTAACTGCACTTTATTATTTCTTTAACACAAAATTTAACGCAAGTTCGTTGTTCCCTAATTTTCAAAAATCGCCTAGCACACGAAAATGCGTTCAACTTCATGATCTGTCAAAATCAAAACCTGATTGAAACTAGATATAATGTACATGTTTTAAGAATACGCACACTTATTTTGACTTACTTACTTATGATGGCGCTACAGTCCGGGCAGGACCTGGGCCCTAATCAACAAGCGTCTCCAGCCAACCCGATCGTTAGATGATTGAGGTCCCTATCCAGTTACACATACTCATATCAGAAAAAAATACAAGTTCAATCGGATACTAAAGCGCGCGAAATTAACGAAATTCCGGAATCTTTTTGATCAAACTTCGTGTGTCTATACACCGTTAACTCAAAGCAGTCTTTAATTTTGTCTATTAATAACCCTCATATGTTTTAAAGCGTTTACTTGAAATATAACCTCAAAGATTTTCCAAGTGGAAATTCCAATAATTCCATAAAACCATTGCACAAAGACGAGGTTATTATAAATTGGCATCTGTAAGATGTGCAAAGATATAAAACAAAGACATACCTTCTCCAGGGCTTCCGATTTGCTCAGCGATTGTTTTTTCCGCTGCACATAGGTATACTGTACTAAAACAAAAAGCTTCCTTAGACATATTGCAATTATGTATTAATTGTATGTACATACTCGTAAGTGTATAAAATATTTTCAATTTCAAAATATGTGTGTATTTTCTCACACTTTTTTCAATATAACAAGAGTAGTTTGTATATTATTTTTCCATCCAACATTGCTGCATGAATTGCAACTTAAAATGATTCAAGTGAAGATACACACATCTTTCTTGCCCTTGTTCCTCTTGATATACAAATAAAAAAAAACCTTAATGATTCTGCGCCTCAAAGTTCAATGTCCTATGGCCATTAATACTGTTTGCTTTAAAAAAAAAAATCTCAAGAAGATATAAATATCGTCCCACATTAGAATGCGACGATGTGGGATGCAATTCGGGACGTTCGTAGTAGTATTCTTTGGAAATTGAGAATTATTGTCATTTGAACTGATTGGGGTAAGAAACAATGCTATCCATAGAATTTGGATATCAATATCTGGAGCATAAAATCATAGAAAATCGAGTGAATTTAACGTCAAGAGTGTGGTATTGTAGAGTCAATTCTTAGTATGGAATCTTAGCATTACTAAGTTTACTTTTTTGTATTATCTACTTGATTTTGTAGGGTCATCCAACAAAAGGTGTCATTTTAAATCAATAGAAAAACTCGGAAATGTCTGCCTCGGCTCGTCCTTCTTTTGATGAAATTTTTCACCACGTTTTCGCATAATTGCGGCTGTATTTCGCGAGAAACAGCTCTGATGAGCGCCAACCTGCTGGAAATTAACGTCGTCCATGTCCATAGAATCAATCTCAGGCAAAAAAAGTGAATCACCACCGTTCGGTAACACAATCCATTCACTGAAAAAGTTGCACCAGCATATTTTCGAAAACATATAGCCCAATGACACCGCCAGCCCAAAAACCGTACCAAACTGTCACACGTTGTAGATGGAGAGGTTGATCCACTATTTCTCTTGGGTTTTCGGAACCCCAGATGCGAGAGTTATGTTTGTTTACGTGCTCAGACACATTGAAATGAGCCTGATCACACAGAATAATTTTGTGTAAAAATCATTATCTTCCTGTTCATTCGTTTCCAGCACCCAATCAGCGAAAGTACGGCGTTGTGCAGACCAAGATGACTGCAATTTTCGTTTCAACTGGACCTTGTAAGCAGGTAGACCAAGATCTTTATGCAAAGGCCAAATTCTTGTGTTCGTCTCGAAATGGTCAAACCTGGGTTTTCAGTCACACTCTTAGCTATGGCGATGATCTTTTCAACTGATCCTGCCGGAAGAACAAGCGTTGGAGTCTTCGCATTACTAACCTGTCCAAAACGTACAAATTTATCGATTAAATTCACTATAGCTGTGCGAAAAGGCTCTTGATGATGATCAAAAGCAGTACGAACTTTACAAAACGTTTCTTCGACATTTTCAACGCTTTTGTTGCGCGAATGCGTATCGATATTTAATAACCTTCTTTTTAACGTATTGAAAGTCATCGCAATGATAGTTGGATGTTGACGGTTCAACAATGTCGCGAAATCTAAAACACCTCTTGTTGGATGACACTTTATATGTTATTAAAGTGTAAAGTATGTTATACATACCTTTGCGGCTTTCACACCCAACCAGTCCTAACAAATGAGGTGTCAATAGAAAGAGAATTTCCTGGAGACGTGACGAATTGCACTTTTGAAATATTAGCATCTAAAAGATTCAGATTTCTTATGTTGTTGACAATTTTCGCATTTCATCAACATGGTCGGCGTAGCACAGGAGAAGTGTGCTCGGTCGATGGATCGAACTCGATATTTTTATTTTTTTTTCTAACCACAGCTCTCATCAAAAGTTAATAGTCGTTTTCATATTAATGAACGACATTACTTTAACTTGAACCTGTAGTGCCATAGCACATTCATCCAAACACACGAAACACAACACTCAATAGCCAGTACAAACCTATTACAAGCATACCCCGCTTAACGTTGCCGCGAACAACGTTGTTTCGCTTAATTTTGTGTTTTCCAGGAACACATTGACGACGTTAAGCGAGGCCTGTATTATTATTATTATAGTGTTTAGGAGGGTTGTTCACAGTCCTTGGCACTGCGGTTTCTAACGAATCCTATTGTGCCTTACCTAGTGTTTCTTAGATGAATTGTGTCACCTCAGAAGATATCAGGATGTTAAGGAACTTCTCTGAGGGGATGGCAGCGAGCTGTTCCGATTACTTTGTCGCCGTGAATTCCCTTTCTAAGTTGGAAGAGAGATCGGCATCCCGTGAGATGTGTAGAGAGGTCTCTTCATAATCAAAGCTGATTTTATAGCTTGAATTTGTTGCAAGGTTCATACGATGTAGGTGCTTGTTTAGGCGATAGTTTCCCCTGAGAAATCCAACTAGTGTTTTAAGGTTGCTCCTATCGAGGTTCACAATGAAGCTAGATTTTCTTTGTGACGATACTGAGAATAACAGTTTTGGGCATACCCCCCAAGGTGTGAGAGGACTGATTAAGTCTCACACACACTGATTGATGGCAAAGATCTCAGCTTGGAATATGGACGAGTATTCGCTGATTGATTCTCTAAAAATGGTTCAAAATCCAAAAATTTAGAGGCTGACCTCTGCATCGCCAAGTGTCCTCTAAGCCAGTGTTAAGTCATTTTGAATTGCACACATTTTATTTTCCGGTGATGTGTTGACTTTAGTTTGCTTAACCAGTGCTTGGTTATCCAATGCGATTTAGATATTTTACCTTGCAACTGACCCCCACGCATGTAACAGTCTCAACATCTCGGTTTGGTTTTTAACCCTATACCGAGATGGCAGGCTAGATTTAGATCTTTCGAAAAGATATTTACTCCCGTTCTACTTTGTATCAAGGATCCATTCCTAAAGATGGTTAACTCTTTTAACTCTGGTCTGTGGTATCTTTCGACAACCCTGGGTCTTTCTCTATTATTCGCAGGCATATCAATCTCCCTTTTCCTAGATCCTTCTGTGCCCATAGAGTGTTTCAATTCAATGCCATTGATGTAGCATTTAGGTTTATGCGAGGTGCCATAGTTGCTGCTGTCAAGTAGCGAAATTCACTTCATCACTTCGATCGCACATGTTGATGTTTATGATTCCAACATATGTAAATAATTGTACTCTATCCAAACGATTTTTGACACTTTCTGCTTCCATACCTTGGAGGCATGGTATAAAAGGTGTTGGCTCTATCTACCATTGTATAGGTCCAGTATGCTGACTTCGGCGAAACTTCTCACGAATTCAGACAGCTGAGCTCGTTTCACAGGATAGGCCCCGGATGCTCTAAATTTGGACTCTACAAAAAAAAAAAGACTGGTGCTTGGTGTTAAAGCGGAACCTGCCGAAGTGAGCAGTGAGTACAAAGGCCAAGAGGGAGTAGGGAGACAAAAGGGGTGCGTGACGAAGGCTGCGTAATGCGGCTGAAGTCGAATGTTAAAAAACAATGGGAAACCAAATAAAAACAAAAGCAGTTTTGTTTGATTGTGATTTTTCCAGCCACTTTATTAAAACTACAAACATACATATGTATGTATATTTAATTTAAAAAGAAAAGAAAACAAACTACAGATTGCTAATTGAATGCTCACATGTGTTCCACTGTTGAAGGGATTAAGAGCAATAAACTATCTTGACCCGATAGCACAGTACCTCACTATATACGGGATAGGTGATTATAACATACATACATACTTACATACATGTACATACGTTTGAGCGAGGGAGCGTTTCTCAATGTAATTTAACTAAAAATAGGTCAGTCAACGATTGGGGTGGCTGGCTTTGCGTTCACTTTCTGTTTATGTTTTCGTTTCGTTACCAATTAATTTGTTTCTCCTCTCTCTTTGCAACAAAGCCATCACTAGCAAAAAAAAAAAAAACTTAACAAGCCAAAGTAACTGTTTTCATGAATTAAATAATATTTTATATATTTTGACATTTTGCTAATTTTTTAAAATGTACAAGGGATGGGTACCTAGATTGTATATTGAAGTGGTTAATTTATCACTACGGCCACAAATGGGCCTATTCCTTAGAAATTAAAGCTCGTTCATGTTGCCAGAGTTGGTTATGAATCCGACACTATGTCTTTGAGTGCAGTAGTCGATACATATGTCCTCTGCTTCAAGCTAGAATTTGTCTGAGTAAACGATGACGTGTTTTGTTTAAGCAGTAACAGTGACACAGAATGTGTCATCCGCTGATTATCTGTCTTCATTGTATATTCCTTCCCCATGGCCATGAGGTGTTGTTTGAGCTGACAGAGGCCTGTGAGGAATCCTGTGGCTATTAGAATTTGACTCCTAATTTGGTTTGGAGGAGTTGTTTCGTTCTTTTATGGGAGATGGTTGGCAGGAAGATGTTGGCTTGTCTCTTACCTTCAGTTCCCATCCAGTAGTGACGCGCTAATTTTGAATACATCCCCAGATAAGTCATAAAGCTTGATGCTGCCTGTGCTGGCCAGGTCAACCCTTTCGTTTCCTTTATGACCACAGTATCCTAGAGCCCAAATGAGTTGAAGTCTGTTTGTGCTAGTTAGCGATATGTGTAATTGTTAGCAGTTCCAAACTTATTTCGATATTTTTTCATGAGCCTTGAGGGATAATAGAGGATCTTTGCTGTCTGAGAGATATGAATGATCTTGTTGGTGATAAATTCGTTCATATTTTCCCTGATGTATATTTCTATGGCAAATATTTCGGCTTGGAATACGTAGTTAGGTTAAATAAGGTTGGTGGGGTGGCTGTACTTTTGTAAAGCCTGGTGTGCCTAAAATAAAAGAACACGAATTATTATTATCAATTGGGCTGCTCGACCAACCCGAGTTCCGAAGGAATTGTAGGATGGTCTTCGGTGGCTTGTTTGACAATTCGACTAGATAATTGAAAAAGTGTTTTCCGAGGGCTGTCTTCCTGTTTTTGCTGAGGCTTGGGCATTCGCATGTATCTTCCTCGGCATCTACATCGCTACATTCTCTGCATAGGTCCGTTGTACTCATACGCATTCTTTTTAGGTGGGCCGAAAGCAGATTGTGAGCTGCCTTAATGCCTATGAGAAGTGATAGGTGATTTCTGTTACAAGTGATGGTTTTTTTTTTCTCTTGTTTAGAACGTTCTTGAGGTGCGGCATGTCGAAAGTGAAATCCATCGCTCGTTCGCAAATTTCAGAAATTTCGTGGTGATGTTGGAATTTTTATTTAAGTCCTAGTGGACGTTGGATTGAGTCATCGGCTATACATCTCAGTTTCCATTCTTGCGTCTTTTTATTCCCATGAATGGCCTTATGTCCCGGGACCCAAATGAGTGTAACGTTGTGAGTGACTTGAGCAGCATTTCCCAGTTCTGGATCTGAATGTTGGGGATGTGATGACTGCTTGACTAGTTTTATCCATAGTTGAGTGGAGAAAGGTCTTTCCATTTTGACGGTTTACTCCTTCATCTGTGTGACCATACACGAGAATCGCTAGCAAATGTAGATATATGGGTTTATTCTGTTCCCAATCAGTTCGGTAGGGAAATGTTACCTTGAAGTTGCGATAGAAGTTTTTTTTTTTTATATCTAGGCACATATACATCAAATCTTCTTCTAATGAATAACTTTAGCTTGCTTAATCCTGGAAATGATTTCATTCAACAATTTAATAATTATTTTATATGCTCAAGATGTCGGACCAGATGATCCAACATCAAATCAAGCATTTATGTCACGTTCTATAGATATCGTTGCGTATTCAACTAAAATATACATTAATTCGAGTGGGAGATTTATGTATAACGTAAGGCGTGTTTTATTAGTTAGCTTAGTAAAATATTACACTTCGAGCAAAAACAAAACACAAAGCGAGGAAAATATACTCAGTTGGCAGAATAAATTTCAAAATAAAATAAAAGGTTCTTAGGTATAGAGATGGCGAAGCACTTCAATATTCACCGGGACAAACAGATATTTCAGGGAACTGTAAGGCAGACGAATTCGCCAGATATGGAACAACTATACCCATGCAGTTTGAGTATAACGATCGCTACCATCTAGATGCTATCGAAAGAACAATTTCTAGGTGGACAAGTGGTACAACTTGTCCAGCGACAAAATAGATTTGGCTGCGGCTGGATTTTAAACGCTCTAAGGATTAGATTTCTTTTAACAGATCGCATATCAGAACCGTAGTACAGGACACTATCCAATAGGCAAGCATACAACAAGGCTTCAAACGACTTTTGTAGAAGCTGCATGGACGAAGAGGAGAAGGAAACCATTTCCCACTTTCTCTGTAGCTGTCTTGCCCCCTCTCGCAAAAGAAGGCTCCAGCTAGGAGAATTCTAATTTAACGACTTAGGCGATCTAATAAACACAAATGTCAGAAACCTCGTTCGCTTCATCAGAAGCTCCAATTGCTTTAACGAGTAGGTAAGGAGTTCTCTCTAAATCCATATGGTACCACAAAGGACCTATCACTAGTCTAAGTGTGTTGGCCACTACTTCAACCTACACGGAACTCAGTAGAAAAAGTGCGTATACCTACTGGGGCGCACTGAGGCAACGATTTGTGAGAACTGCTAGGAAGTAGAAGAGGACATGGATTACTTCCTGCTCAACTTTATCGAGAATACGACAGAAAATCCTTTACGTGGTCTTGTCACACCGAAGGTTCCAGGTTCAATTCCTGATGTTAAACTAGTCGATCAACTGCGAAAAAAGTTAATTTCTACTCTATTGCACTCTAACACTAGTAGTAGGATGGTCATATGGCTTGAAGTGCTGATAATAACCTCAGCAAGTTCGAAAGAAATACTGTGAATTATAAGCAATGGCAACAGTACAAATAATTCTCCTCAGTTATTTTGGACACCACCCTTGGACCTAAGACTGAAACCTAATACATCTGAGTTTTAAAAAATCACTACACCAACACTTGTGCTGTGTGAATAGCATCATAGGAGTATTCTTATCTCCTTGAGCCCTAGTGAAATAAAAGTGGTTATCAGCCTTGAAGCACCTCATGCATAACGTGAAATCTTATAACGTAACGAGTATCGTAGATCCTCGTGTTCGTAATTTTTTTTTCCAAGAAAAACTTCTTTAATTGCGTTGGAAGAAGCGTTTCAAGGCCGAAATGAAAAACTGAATCGATTTTAACCGACGACGGCATTTCAAGGCCCTACGAGGCCCAAGCCTTTGCAAAAGGTTCAACGACCTTATTCTCAAAATGTAACCAGACAACAATAAACATTTTTATTTGGATTGATTATTAGAGTCGCATTGCAATGAAAATAAATAAATTTGACAATTGATACTCGAACGTCGAGAATTCCGTACACAAAGCACGTTTATACAAGTAAATTGAAAAGATATTATGAAAACACAGAACATTTTCTATAGGTATCTTGTTTTGTGCACGGAACCCGTGGGCTGTGGGTCCAATTGGATTTTTTTTCTTATTATGTACCAACTCCTGAAATATCAAAGTATAATAATAATTTCGCAACCCATTTAATATACGGTTATCTTGTGATTTTAAAAACAAATAACCAAAACAAATCGCTGGGCCATACATTGTTAGCAGAGTGCTGGCTGGCTGGCATTGCAGATAAGATAACATCCTTTAAACAGATACATACATATTTGCTAAGTCAAGAGCTATTTATTTTTCACAAAACGCAAAAAAATGTATCAGCCTTCGTTTAAATTTCTTGATAAAACTGAAAGATACTAAAGTACACAACCCATTGTCTCATGTTTGGTTCGTTCTTTTAAACCAAAAAAATGTAAACAACGAAGGCATCAGCTTGACTAAGCAATTAAAGATCGTTGCGAAATTCGCAAATTAAAAGATATGTATACAAGACATTACGAGTATGTTTTTACATGCATACATACCGACTTATATCATACGTATGTATGAACAGTATTGTTCAAAACACTCGGAATTTATTTCCGTACTTCGAACCAAAACGCTATTTATTTTTTTTTACATTTTTTCATAACTCACTAACATTCAAAGAGTTATGAATACCCTTATTGAAGCGCAGCGAGCGAAGCTTTCTTGACAGTGGCTCAAATAGCAAATCTTCAAACCCGCTTCCCTCACTGATGAGTTGACCGATTTGCATGAATATGAACTGGACAGGAAAACTTTGGATTGACTTACATAATAAGTATGCTTCGCTCTCAAGGGCTTTCATTTCAGAAAGCTGTTACTGACATTGGTTCTACAGAGTTTTCACTTGGCATGACTGTTGGTCCCTCACGTGTTAAAAACATTTGTTTTGTTAGTTTTTTTTTTTTTTTTAGTATGGTTTGGCTCTGTGACTAACGCACATGGCACTGCAACCTAAAAGATCTATTGTGCATGGAGCCAGTTAGATTAGGAGATCATCTATCTTCCTGTCAGAAGAACCTTTCCTGGCAAGTTGGTCTGCAATTCCATTGCCTTCAATGCCTTTGTGTCCTGGTACCCATAAGAACTTGAATTTTTGTTCGCTTTGAGAGGTCTTGGAGAGCATTGAAGCAACCTGAAACGGCCTTTGAGTTGCAGTAATGGAAACTCAGTGCTTTAAGCGCTGCTGGACTATGGGTGAACATATTGATGATTAGCACCTTTATGCCAGAGTCGAGAATGATATTGGCGCAGGTGTCAATGGCATGTAGTTCTGCCTGAAAGATACTAGGGCACATTCCAGGTGCCTTCGAGACTTTGTGATTAGGACCATAGATACCAGCACCAACACCAGAGTCTATCTTTGAAAACACAACGGTTTAGACTTGAGTCACTTTAGTGATTTTATTCTCAGAATAAAAACTGAAGTGCATACAAATATATATCCTAGCATATAAATAGCAAATAGCATTTGCACATCCCATTTCAACCAATAATACGTGTTCAATAAATTCAAATTGTTCCAACCAACACCACTGCGTTTCAGTATGTACTTTTGTACAACCTAGTCTGCGGAAAAGAGTTCACTCAAATGCATGAAAATTAACAAAAAGTTAGCTCTTCTTGATTCTCACTCCTTCAAGTGACCATTTTCTTCTGGTTGATGTGAATTCACTGTTGACATGTTCGAATATGTGTATTTATTTTTCTTTAAAATAATTTTGGTTATGTAACCTACGAATAAAACTTAATCCTACAAATTGCATGAAATGACAAACACTAAGTTCCTTTCCCTACAGTGCGTTCTTATTGGTTCTCACTGTTCCACTGAGGTTCAACTACAACCGACCCCATTCCATAGCATAGTCCATTTTTAAGTGATAGCTAGTAGTTAGTGCTTAAGTGATAGCTAGTAGTAGGTGAAGTGAAAATGATAGTTGAAACTATTCGTGCTACGTGAACGCAATAAGGGAGCTTTTTCTGTAATTCACTAACTCTAAAGTGGTTAGATTAGGTAAGGTTGGCGGGTTGACAGGAGCGCTAAAAGGGTTATGAATACCCTTGGGATGCTATTCACATGTTAATTCTATTAGATAAGCTTGTCAATTAAAGCTTCGAAAAAAGCTTTTGCTAAGAAAAAACGCTGTCTCTTTAACTGCCAGTTTGAGGACACTCCACTGATTTTTCTGAGGTTTACATCAGGGAATAATGCAGGACAATTCAAAATTTGTACTGTTTTTGATATAAATCCTTTGAAGTATGTATTTGAGCATTATTATGCTGAAACGTCCACAACAACGGCATCTCTTCCTCAGCATAAAGAAGAACTGTTGCCAATATGTTTTTGTATTTAAACCTATCCATAATTCTGTTGATCTGCTACAAAGGTACAATTACATGACCAAAAAACCAGCTCCACACGAAAGTTGATCCTCCGTTGTGCTTAAGATTAACGATTGTGTGGAGTTTCGGATTTCTTTTGTCCATGAGAAGATAGAACAGTTTTGTACTGTCAAATAAAATTTGCAATTTGCATGTTTATGAGAAAAATACAGTCAAAAGAACGGTAAGTAATATACAAAGTCCTCACACGATTTTCTAAGGCAGTAACTTTGTTTGTAAATAAAAAGCATTCGTTCTGTTTGTTGATTTCGTTTATTTATGAGTTTCCGTCAAGTCGCGAAGATAATATCGGTCAAGTGGCCACCGCCAGAGATGATGCACATTCGGGCGTGTTCCACAGCATTTTCCATTACTTTTCTCAAAATTTCTATCGACAAATTCTCCACTTCTTGTCAGATGTTCTCCTTTGGGGCCGCTAAAAGCTTGTTTGTATAAACCCGTGACATCAAAAGAGCCTAATGAAGTAAGTCTGGAACGGTCAAATGGGGTGATCTTGCGGGTCAATGCAAATCATCAAAACCTTTGGTTTTGGCGGCCACCTGTTCTCCAAAACCAAATTCATTCATTTGCGGCAGCAATAAGTCATCATGGATCATGGTTCTGGAGCGCTTTTAGTCACCGTAACAGTGTTGCCGACAACGTACGTCGACGAAAAAATAAGGGACAATTATCTTTTCTCCGTAAACGTCGTCCTAAACATTGACTTTAAGAGGATATAATGGATCTTCGTAAATTACACGTGGATTTTCTGTGCCCCAAAAGCGATAATTTTAAGGTTTAGGAGGGCTTGGGGATAAGCAGTCTGTAGCGAACGGTGTAGAGACCGTCTATTGATGCTCAATTGCATAGTCCGTCGTCTGGTCGATGTTTGAGGATCCCCTTGAACATCTGCAGCCATAGCAGCTCCTCAGGGGTCGACCACGTCTACGACTGTCCCATGTTCAACCAATCGCCTCGAGACGACCGGCTTAACGGCGTAGTGTTTGCCCAGTTGGTGCCATTATTGTCGTTCGTGGTAGCGGTGGACTGTGCAAATGTGACAAACTCCAGGTTGTTTTCCATTTCTTACAATTAATCTCTCTGTATTTTATTTTACACGTCTGATCGTCGCTAACGCTACTGCCAGAATGACGTTGATTGTCATATCCATGTATTCTTATCGTTACTTATACTTCCTAGTGACCGTGGTGCCGTCACTGTGTGAGCCTCTACACCATACGACCTGGGAATCGACGACGAAATTCACGTTGAGCCAATAACACCTATTTGTCAAAAAGTATTGACACAATTATTCCGCGTTCTTAAAGTCTCTTCTGCTTCTGTTTATTTCACAAATGTCGAATTTGCAATGACATATGTAAGACGCCATTTACGAAATTCGAAGAACTTCCGATAGGATGATGACTTTTGCGCCACCTTGTACAATCGTGAAAAGTGCAAAAATTGTCTCTTTTCTGACGATATCTCAGAGTAAGCATAGGATTTTGTGTTGCCCGATATGTTTTTAAGTTACTCCTACGAGCTGTTTTTGCCTTGATAGCTTAGCCACAGTCTTTCACAATGGACATGGAGAGGCGAAAAGGCTCCCAACTAATAGTGTTCACAATCATTCCATCCTTTTGAGGATCTGTTTTGCGTAGCTGACCACTAGAATGCACTGTTTCTAACAGCAATCCTTATAACTATCCTAGAGACTGTTGATTCTTGAACCTTAAGCTTTTTGTGTGATTTGATTATCATCTTTGTTTCCTGCCACATCTTCTCCAAATACACTGCTGCATTTTTAACTTTTTGGTATTTATGATCACTTCTGCCAAACAAACAGTGCTTCCTCATGTGTTTTGACTTTCAGTTGAAAAGCATACAATGAGTAACTGTAAACAAACAAAGCTTTGTGATACGGTTATTCAATCCAAAAATACAGCAGACGACAGAATTGCAAATGTTTTGCACAAACCTGTAGGTATGTGCTTACAAAAATAAATAAACTCTCAGCGATAAAAGAAAGCCAAATGCGTAGGTACATGGTTTCAAGGATTTATTGCAAATGTCAGTGTTGACGCTTTAGAACAACAGCACACCAGTAGACTTTTAATTTTTTTTACACACAGATTAAAAGTAATATAAGTTCCACCGTAAAGCTTAGTAGCTACTTAAGTATCTTCAACATACGCCAATGAATGCTGGTATGTAACTCCCGATTTGGGCGTACTAAAGCCCAAGAGGAGAGTAGGAGAAACTGAGGCTTTAAATTAAATAGTGATGACTGATGAGCAAACACAAAGCTACGAGTTTCTAGATTATTCCACTTCGTGCTTAGGAAAGAGGGACTCTTTATGTAGAAATTTGACAGTACGTCTGAAAGTAGGTGTGGTAGAGGGTAACATGCAACTGACTATATGCCTTGGAGAGATTCGTTGCACTTTTTAATAAGATACATACTTACTTAAGAACTATGCAGAGGATGTGGCAACACATATGTACACTGAGGAGGACACATTCCTTCTCCTATGCGAGTGCCCAAGCCTTAGCAAAAACCGAAAGATAACCCTCGGAGAACATTTCTTCAGTGATCTGGACGAACTGTCAAGCAAGCCACCGAGAACCATCCTACAATTCCTTCGGAACTCGAGATGGTTCAGGGAGGCCAACTGAAAAAAAAAAAAAAAAATTTAACAATCTATTCCATTTAATTAAGGTATCCCACACCACATAGGGGAACACAATGGATCCATTGGGATCCGAGTGAGGCTGTATATAAATGCAACCACCCGTACAATCTAACCTACTTACTTAAAGTGGCGCTATAGTCAGGGGAGAGCCTGAACCTCAACCAACAAATGCCTCCAGCCAGCTCGATCTTTAGCTAGATGCCTACAGTTTCGCTAAGTTGGTTGAGGTCCCTCAGTCGGTGAACCTTTACTCTTCTAACTAAGTCGATGTTACTCTACAGCCAGTTCATCGTTGTATCTCCTCTTCCATTCACCGAAAACCACCTGCGAATTTTCGTCTTAAAACAGTCAAGAGTAACCACATCCATTTTTGACAAAGTCTATGTCTCCAGAGCAGGACCTGGGATTATTAAAGTCTAATATAGGGTCGCTTTTGTTGTTCGAGCGAGGGCTTTGCTATTCAATTGCCTTCTTTACTCAAGGAAACAGCGATTAGCAAGAGTTGTTCCTCATTTGATCTGAGCACTGGTGTCGTTGCCTGTGCTTACTGTGCCCTTACTTCCTCAAAGTTATGTCTGCGTTTCGTCCGAGACGTCAGTGTTGGTTGTTTGTTGGCAGCATAATTATATTTGGTCTTGCCCTCACTGACCATTAAACCCATCTCCGCTGCTTTTGTATATTCACGAAATTGCCACTGACATCACACTTCGTTCTTCCGATTATGTTGATACCGTCAGCGTTTGCGAGTAATTGAACAGACTTTTGAAGGATTGCGCTGGTGATGGCACATGCATTTTTAACTATTCTTCCAAGAACGATGTCAAAGAAGTCGCGTAATAGCGCATCGTCTTATCAAAATTCTTTTTTGGCTTCAAAGGTCTCGGTGAGGTCTTTGCCGAACTTGATGGAGCAGTGTATAGTTCTCATCGTCATCCTGAACCAACGGAATGCTTAAACAAATTTGCACAAAATATAACAATAATTCAAGTAAAAAAGTATTTTCAAAGCAAAATATTTTGATACCAGAGGTGGTCTCAGACTAATGACCGGTAGTGTATGTGTGTTAAAACTAGAAAACATCCTCTTTCTCTGATACTATGCCATTGAGAGCATTGACTGAGATTCAACCCACATAAAGCGAATCAATGTGAACGACCTTCGTAAACTTCAAAGTTGAATACCTATAAAACTCAGCGCAGAGCCAGTGCAACTGTTAAGGACTAAATATAAAATCTGTAATATCGTATAAACGGGTTGATTAACCACATAAAAACAAAACAAGGGATGTGTCGTTTGACATAAATACATACAATTTGTAGTATACACACACATGAATGCCGTATGTATCTGCCAATGGACAGAAAAAAAAAATTTAAATACCGAAAATATTTATTCATGGACCACCCTATTCTGTCCCATGGTTTTAGAAATAAGTCACCAGCTGCATAGAATTCTACAAAACACACACACGAAAATTGCAGTAACCCACAGATTGCACACATAAACACTCAGTCAGATTTCAGAAAAGTCTATCGATTTTTCCAGGGACAACACACCAACAAGGAAGAACACAACAATTTAATAATACGACCCCTCAAAACGGATAATAAATCGCGGAATAGAAATATGGAAATTGTTTATGTTATGGATTATTGATGACTTCATCAGGCAGGTACTTATGAATGATGCAATAGAGAAGCATCTGTCAGCGGAATCCTTATTTTACACTCCCATATCCCATTGTGTGGGATTTTCAATGTCATTTCGCCGGAAAAATAGTTCTTATCTTAGTTTACAACGATTTTTTTTTGTTGTTTTTACTTACTTAGCTATGAAATTAGATAAATTATCCCCAAGCGATGATGAAATTTTTCCGCAAAAGAAAGAAAAAAAATGCTAATCCCGTTTTAAGTAGTTTCCTGGAGAGAATACGGAAATTACGGTTTTCACTTGAACACACCCTTTTTCCAATATTTTCATTTTCCTATGACTCTTTTGGCACTTGGAGACGTTCTCAAGGATATTTCTTTTAGAAAATCCTTCACTGCACTTATGTACACACTGCACCTTTTTTTTTTATATATTCTAACAGTTTATGTCACACGCACTGTCGCGCGCGTTAATAAAAAAAAAAAAAACCCCGCAATGGACACACGCTCACGCAGCGACAAAACTCCGACCAGTCATTCACTTTACAATGAACGGAAAGAACTAAAAGGATCCAATCTAATTCAATGCGAGTCGAGTGAGTTTGTCGCACCCATACACCACACAAAATTGGACGCAGAGCGGAATCACAAAGTCTACCAGCTACCACACCACCATGTGCTGAAGTCTGATTGTTGTTCTTGGATGTAAACGGTGCATGTGCACTCGCTGCAATTGCGATTAAAAGAAACAATTTTTGTTTTGTTTAACCCAAGAGCCACAGGGCGGTTTGAAACTCAGTACCAGTAGTTAGAAATCAATTGGATTGTACGTAATGCGTAATTCTTTAACCTGCTGCTCTTAAATGTACAAATAATGTGGGAGATAAGTTCCACAAAATGTTTACGGATTGAAATTCCAAACAACAGAGTAATGTTTATGTTACTGTCTTGCTTCAACACACTATAGTTATATGGTGGCACTGATGGTATAACAGTTTGACATTCAATGCATGTAAATTCTATTTTTAGCTCAGACAACAACTTTTTTTGCTTGTTGAAAACACAATCCACATTTTAGAGATTTTTTAAAAGAGAACCACGGTGGATTTCTCTTACTTCAGCAAAGTTAAACTCTACCAGTGTAATCAGTGTGACCAGTATGACAATGTTTTTGTTCAATTGAATGTATTTTTTTTTTTTATTTGTAATCGCTTATAAAAGTGGAATATTTTTATCAGGGTTTTCGGCAATTCGTTAAACTAATTGGTGAAACCAATGAAAATATAGAATTAAGAATACGTGCAACACTTCGAAATCGAAGAGCCGCTCTTAATTTATGAGTTTTAGGAAAAGTGTTGATCACGAAAAGTTTAATCACACGGAAACTTTTAATAAAATGAACGATTGAGCATTGAACAGAGCATCTTTTAGATACTGATTGATTTTGGGATATCGTCATCGGCTAATGCAATTGCAGTTTAAAGCTGAGTTAGAAAAATATGCACAGCGGCGGACATCAATTTAGTCTAGCTCCGGTTTCCGGTGTCATTGTGACATTTTAGGTGGCAATATTTTTTATATTTTCGCGCATGCAATGTGTGAAATTAAGCTCTTAAAACTGTGTTATATAAAAATTACCTTTTATTTGCCATGACACACCAACTAATTCTACGGGCATTTTTTTTTAAGTTTCTCTTGCAGTTTATGAAACTCGATTGAAATCTCTATAAATATTTTCTTGTTTTGACGAATCATTTCAAAGAGTTTAGCAATGTTCTTAGGTACGTAGGTAGGTTGAAGAGGTGGGTGCATCGCGTGATGCAGCCTTCACTCGGATCTCGACGGATCCCTGTTTTTATCTTGTTGATATTTGTCCAGAGTTTCCTGGAGATGCGGCATGATGTGGGTGCGCTCCATCTCTCATCAGCTTGTTTTTGGAAGTCTAGAGCAATGCTCAGTCCTGTTCCGAGCCCTTCCTGGCTTATTTATCCGCCATTTCATTCCCGTGGATATCTTTGTGTCCCGGGATCCACCAGAGTGCTACGTTGTAGTTCGCGGTGAGGGTTTTGAGCTCTTCGCGACAGCGTTTCACAATTTTTAACTTAACTACTGTGAACGAAACGACTTTAATAGCGGCTTGGCTGTCTATGTGGATGGTTTTTTTTAGAGACTAGCTTCATTGATAGGAACACACTCTCGTGGTTCGGAAGTCTTATTGACCGCTTTATGTTGAGTTCTAGTGAGTAGATCCCAGAGCCTACTCCTTCTTCGGTTTTTGAAATTTTCATCTGGTTGATGGCTTTCCCGCTGGCCCATTTGTCTTTTGAGGGGATGATCGTTTTTATGCTTAGGCTGAGGTCAGATGGTGTGAGGAAGTCCGAGTCAGTTTCCAGTTTTGCCCAATTTGCTATTTTTCGAAGGCCCATGTCGCCCGCTTTTCAGAGATTGGATTGTATTAAACGCAGGGCACTTTTCGCGGCAGCTGCCTTTAGGTAGCAATATTTTTGGTGTTATAAGTTTCAGAATCAACGGAAGCCATTTCGATTGCTTTAAAGTTTAAAGCATCTGTTATGACCATGATCGATACCTGCGCATAAAATATTTTGAATTTTCACTTAAGGGTGTAGTTGGGAATAAAAAGGTGGATGAGCTCGGAATTGGTTATGAGATGAATCTGACAATGGCCGAAGACTCAATCCTATCTCCACTAGAACTTCTGAGGTCCAACATTACCACGAAATTCCTAAAACTGGCGAACGAGAGATGGTTTTCACTTGCAACATGCCCTACCTCAAAAAAGCTCTGGACAGAACGAAATAAAAGAAATCATCGCACTCAAGAGGAGTCACTTATCACTTCTCATAGGCATTATGACAGGCCACAACCTGCTAGCGGCTCACCTAAAGAGAATGCGTGTGAGTATAATGGACCTATGCAGAGGATGTGGCGATGAAGACGCGGATAAGGACACATTTCACCTCCTATGCGAATGTCCAAGCATCAGCAGAAACAGGAAGACAGAGAACACTTTTTTAATGATCCAGGCGAATTGTCAAACAAAACATCGAAAACCATTCTACAATTCTTTCCGAATTTGGGTTTGTTCAGGGAGGCCAATTGATAATTATCCGTGTTCTATTTATTTTAGGTACAGAACACCACACCGGAGAACACAACGAATCCTTTGAGATCCGAGTGAGGCTGTACCTAAGTGCAGTCAGCCTTATAACCTAATCTAAGGGTTTAGTTTAGACCTTAGACTTAGACTTTGATTACTCAAAGCATCAAAGCATTTGTAAAAGAAAATTGTTAAGCCATAAAATCATAATATATCTTTAGGCGCAACAAAAAATGCAAGTTGAATTTTAGATAAGTCAACTACAACAGTGTAAGTGTACTTTACAATTGATAGCTCCGAGTGGAATAAATGTAGGAATCCCGGGAGGTAATAAGACAAGACGCGATCTTTTTAAATGACAGGGTTAATTCACTTTATTAATGATAATGTTAGAGTACAATAAATTGGTAAAAGAATGACAATTGCTATCAGGTATTCACACTATTCGTCTTTTTGTGTTCTTCCGAACCCTCTTCCGTCTTCGTCGTGATCGCTTCGCGCCCAAAAATCGTCTGCTCTCCTCGTCGTTTCGCGCCCATCGTCTTCTTCTGTCCTCGTCGTTTCGCGCCCATCGTCTTCGTTGTTTTCGTCTTATGGTTTCTTCGTTGTTTTTATGTTTAAGTGTTGCCGGCAGTGGCGATGTGTCCCACATACATATGTACACGTTTCTCAAATAAGTTGAGCCCTGCCCTTCTAATTCGTCAGCACTCTCGTTTCCTTTTATGGACTGGATTCCAAAGAAGTGTGACCCTTGACTCATCGCCCAAACACGCAAGCTTGGAGGATATGATAGTCGAATCATTGGCTTTGATAGCAGTTTGACTACCTATTATACAAAGGTAGCGATATAATCGCAGTCAGTTAGAAAATATTGTAATCAGCTCATTATGCTGTTTATTTTCCTACTGCTATGCTTTGAACTTTTCAACTAAAACAAAGTGAGGATCCTTTTATTTCATTTCGAGTTACGTCAGAAGAATGCATGTGTGGGTATCGCTAGGAAATAATAAATAGAAAAACAATTACTTAAATAACAAAACAAATTTAATAACTCTCCATTATACTACACTTTGATTCAAATTTAAAGCCACAGCATTCAGAAGTTATTATTTCATAAAAGTCGACCTTTTTACCTGCATTCACAACCAAAAAATGTCGCAGACATCCATAATCCTTTTCTATTGGCATACTAATAAAATTTAAGCCAGAAACTTTACCTGTTACGTTGAATTTCACAAACTCAATAAAGCCTTGAATTCCTTTGTAAATTAGAACGCGAATCATGTACCTGTCCTCGACAAAAGCCAACAAACTCTCATCTTGATCGCGCGAAGCTGTTAAAAAACTCGGTTTATAAGCTGACAAAGCTTGAAACAGATTTCCAGTGATCACGTCAAAGAATATCTTTACAGAATCATGCTGTCCAGCAATTAAATGTTCCTTTGGTTCAGTGGTGGCAATCAAAGTCCTATAGTTTCCTGAAATTCCCGTCATTATTGAGATAATTTCTCCGGCACCTCTTGCAGGTAAGTGACGACTTTCAGCCACTAGAAGGCTCTTTTGTAGTATCGCTTCACCAATAAATGGTTCATTTAGGGGATTTGAAACTGTTGTATTAAGAAGCAGTTGAACTTGAATTGGGGACTCGGGATACGAAGGAGGTTTATCTGAAATGGGTTCAGGACCAGAGGGTTTTTCTTCCAGATTGTCGATAATTTTGAGAATTTCCTTTTGAAAATCTTGTACGCGTGTGACTATTTCAGTCATGTTTGTGACATCTGTTTGATTTTTCTTAGAGAGTTTAGCTATTTGCAGAACGTCATGTACTGCCGAGCTCAAAGACTTAAAAATCCCACTACAGATCGGATGATCATGATCATTGTTACGTAAATGGCTGTGTACTTCTTCGACTTCACCCAAAACTGGCCAAATGACTTGAACCATTGTGCCGGCTAGAATTTGAACTGGATTTGACGAAAATTCCATTAGTTCGATGTTAAGATGAGCGAATGTTTCAGGAGGCAGAATCTTTTGTTTACGAATCTCTTCAAGAATGTCTTTGAAATCTCTCTCGAGGTGTTCATCTTGTAGTCCCTCTTCGGATACAAAGAAATTTATATCCATCAGTTTAATATTCAAACGGCGAATCAGATCTCGGAGTATTCTTTCGATCAAAAGTCGAAAATCCGAGAAGCTTAACTCTTTACCGTTGTGTAGTACTATGGGGGCTTTAATTTCGTATTCTGCTTGTCGATTAATCAAACTATCACGCTTGCTCCTCATTTGACGAGTTGATGGCGGATTCAGAACCAGAATTTGTTGTCCATTAGCTAAGGCAATACCAAGGTTGGCATCATGTGGCATAAATCGATATGACGTACTCTCACCGGGTGGAAGATGCCATTCCTGCTTCTCGGTTGAATTTGTTGACAACTGCAAAACATTTCCGATTTTCTCGTCGATGGCATAAAATACCTCAGCATTTTCCAGTGGGAAATGTATGACAGAAATATCCGCATCATTAAAGCTTTTCAAATGGTATACATGTCTACCATTAAATTGCCATGAATTAACCCCCGAATGAGGACAACTGGGGTCCTGACTCTGCGTGTTGGTGACGAGATGAAGTGTGCCGTCCTTTGATGGCACTGCGACAACTTGTGTGACCACTCCTGAGATGAATTCGATTATCAATTTAAAGACCCTACTTTCAACATCCCAGCGAAAGATTTTGGACTCGCACAGAACATTTACCATTAAATAATTGTTATGAGCATCAGTAAATGAAAACACTGCATTTACGTCCTCATCTTCCAGAAGACTGAACGACTTCCACAAATGTTTGATAAAGCAAATTCTATTACGGATCTTGTTGACAACTTCCGTCCTTCTTTGACATAATCCTACAAGAGCTTCATAAAGACGGTCGTATTGTTCATGCGTTTTAGCGATTGGCAGTGTGAGAGGCTTTTCCTTGTGGTCCATTATGATTTCATTTACAGGATGGTCATGTTCAGATAGTAACTCGACATAGAGCTTTTTTATAGTCCAATTGCCAACTGCAACCATGTTATTACGACTTTCTTTCCATAGGGAATTTTCTTGCCAATGATCAAAATCAATACCTGAGATGAGATCATTTGTATACACATTCTTGGTGGTGATTTTGCTGAAGAACATTGGTGAATGGAACTTGATGTCTGCAAATAGAGTCGCCAGTTTTCGGAGGTCATTTTCATTGTTGATGACATTGTTGGTTTGTAAAGATTGAAAGACGGTACACGATTGTATTGTAAGTGGCGTGGTAATATGTTGGTGTCCATCATCAATCTGAAAATAAGAAATTCGAATATTAAAACTTGGATTTACAGAAGAGTGTGTCTACGCATGTCAGACGTATACATATGTACAGTAGAAATCGGTTATGACGATGTCGAAAGGACTTGAGAATTACATCGCTTTAACCGGTTCATCATTATATTAGGTACTATAATAAAAATGTATAAAAAACTGCCCTGACAAGTACTAGACGTGCTAATTCTTAGGAGGAGGATTGCTATTGTTAAAAATGTTATACAAATAGGATATGTATTTGTGACAAGTTTTTTTTGTAACTAGGCAGTTTCGTCTATGCGAGGATACTGCAAACTAAAGGATCTATTATGTCGCGTGTATGAGACCGTTCAAAACAGGAATTGTTGCCCGTTTTAAATCTTGTGAAGTGAGGAATTCCTTACCGAGCATTTGCAACTTAGTTTTACACAAAGCAACACACTCACTCGTGCTCAGCAGTTTCATCCTTCTCTAGGCAGAGTCGGCATTCAATTTCTTGAATTATGTTGGCAGAAGCCGAAAAAAAACCTAAATTCTATGGTATTGTGGCAATTATTACAAAAGGAACTGATAGCTTTATTAGCTTGCTTGAGCCCCGGAATGTTTTTCCAAAAGGATAAGCACATGTTACTCTCCCACCTACATTATATTTAGAATTGCTTTTAACGCAGAAGGTCCTCCGAAGAACCTCTTCTGATCAGCAATTTCGTTACCTTCAATACCTCCATGTATGGGTACCCACCGTAGGAATACTCCGTTGTAGTGATACAAGTTCTTAAACATCACTCCATGGATTTTAAACTCATCAAGTTGGAACTAAGTGCTAAAAGTACGTAAGTATATAGATGGACACACCTTTGAAGCGGATTTCTGATTCATTTCTGACAACCTTCTGCCCGGGGTTTTGTGATTCAAATCAACTTCATTCGTAGCTGTAGAAATGTAATATCATGTTAGTTTCTTTATTCTACCATCGCTATAGATGGTTTACAAAATCAAATTCAAACGCTTTAACCGATTTCCACAGTCGGTGCATATCGCCATCAGGAAGAACGAACCATTCATTTAAGACGATGATAGCCAAAACTCCTGTCCACCTGACCAAAGCGAAGCGCGGATTGCGATGCCCAAACTAAAATCCAACAAGGCTTCTGGATCGGACGGATAACCAGCCGAGCTATTTAAATCAGGCGAAGATAACTTGGTACAGAGCATACACCAACTCATCTCTAAGCTCTGGTTAGATGAATGTATGCCTGATCAATGGAATCTCAGCATCGTTTGCCCGATCAACAAAAAAGGAGACCCTCTCAACTGCGCCAATTATGGAGGCATCAGTCTTCTGAACGTCGCTTATAAGATCCTTTCTGCTATACTGGATGAACGCCTCAAAACCCCTCGCCAATAACTTTGATTGGAATCTATCAGTGTGGTTTTAGACCGGAAAAGTCCACAATCGATCAAAGAAAACCATATCGATACACATCATCTATTTATTGATTTTAAAGCCAAACTCGTCCGTTTGTGCAGGATGACGATGGAGAATGCTCGCTGCTCCATTAAGGTCGGTAGCGATCTCACCGAGACCTTTGATGTCAAAACAGGATTTAAACAAAGTAATTAGCTGCCATGCAACTTCTTCAACTTCATACTTCAGCGAGTCGTGCGAAACTCTCAAGCCAACACCAGTGGCACAATCTTTTAAAAGTCTGTGCAACTACTCCCGTACGCTGAAGTATGCTGATATACTCGGCAGAAATCGGCGAGCTGTCATCGGTGTGTTCGCGAGTATTGAAACAGAAGAAATCAAAATGGGATTAGCGATCAATGATGGTAAAACTATGTATTTGCTGTCAACAAGAAGGGATACTCAACATCGACGAATCGAAGACAACGTCACTGTAGACAGCTACAACTTCGAGGTACTAAGAGACTTTGTCTTACTTGGATCTGCTATCACTTCTGAAAAAGGGATCACATCAGAAACCAATAGAAGAATAGCAATAGAATTCTTGTCAATCTCTGTTTCGTTTAATGCAATTGAGTAGTAAGGGCCTATCCCGAAGAACTAAGGAAACTCTGTACAAGACCTTAATCATCATATTCTTGCTCTATGGCGCTGAAGCATGGACTTTATCAAAGGCGGATGAAGAGACTCTTGGTCACTTCGAGCGAAAAATTCTTCGTAAGATATTCGGTCACGTGTGCGTTGACGGGCTCTGGAGAAGGAGGTTTAACGACGAATTATACGAGCTGTACAGCGATATCGATGGCTAGGACATGTAGAGCGAATAGACACCAACGCTCCGGCCCGAAGAGTCTTCAAATCCAACCCAGAGGGACATCGCAGTAGAGGAAGACCTATGTGGCGCGCACAAGTAGAAGGGGACCTGAACCAACTTGGAGTGCGTAACTGGAGAGGATTGTTGGTTGAAGCCCAGGCTCACCCAAAACTGCAGCGCCACCTAAGTAAGTAACCGATTTCATCGTTATATACGTCATATTAATTTTCCCGGAACAAATAGATTCCTGTTATTTCAAATGGACAATTAAAGAAACCAAAAAGAAAGGTTAAAAGGAAGATCATAGTTCTACAACAAAGAAAAAAAGAAAATGGATTTCTTAAATCATTTCATTTCTTACCATTAACGTATTTTCCATCTCCTCCTGAAGGTCAATTTCATTGACAAGTCCACCGACTCTGATTGAATCCATCAAGTATACATCCAAAAAACTCATATGACCAGATATATTCTGCGGTGTATTCAACGTAACTACGTGGTCCATATCCATTCCATTTAAAAACACCGTATATATAGAATTACCATTCAGCACACCCGGAGCAAAATGAAGCAGTTCTTGAAGTTAAACTAATTATAACAACCGAATATTATTACAAATGAACTGTACTCACCGGCAATAACTACTTCTCTATCAACTCTTAGAGTATCCGTCATCCATTCGTTCAAATGACACCCCATTAAATTAGTTGCATTTAAAAAGGTTTTAACTGTTACATCCTTAATTTCAACGACTTGCTTAAATAAAACCGGAGCAGATATAACTATAGGCTCGGGATCGTTTATGAAAACGATATTTTTCATTAGCTGTACCATATTGTAGCCATTTAGATTCTTTATGTACGCGCCTTTCTCGATTGTGACGTTACCAGTAAAAATAGTTTTTCCTTTGAGCATACAAATATTATTCCTGTAAACGATGTTTTCGAAAAATTCATTTACATTTCCAATGGAATTCAAATGCCCAAAAATTTGAAGATTTTCCAAATTCGTATGTCCTTCGAACTTGACCTGGCCGCGCAATACCAACGACTTAAGATTCGCATCATAACGAAAGACTTTCCCAAAGCTTCCAATCGGGTATTCATTAAGAAATCCACTTGCTTCAATGCTATCAACCAGCAGATCACCATTGATGTGAACAGTCCCTTGAAACTGCTCGATTGTTTGCTTGGTACCGATTTCAGTAAACGCCAGTTGGTTAATACTCACTATATCGGAATTTCCCATAACTTTCAAACCCTTCGAGAAGGTTTTACTGGCGGTTATTATAACAGGGCTCTTAGATTTGAAGACAATATCTTGTAACATCCTTACAAATTCAAACCCATTTAAAGATCCATTTATTTTGAGATCTCCATTTATTAATAACAATTTCTGGAATCTCATGTCAGTGTGTATGAAATTTGGACGGTTCAACCATACAGCAGATGATTGAATGTTCTCATCGAAGCTCCTTGTATTTAGTTTGATAACTTTAACATCTCCTTCTAAATGGATATGATCGACAAGGATTTTACCTTCCAAGACCATAGCCGGAATATTGTCGACTTTTTCAAGAAATTCCAGGAAAAATTTGGCGTTAATATTATGCAAGGACTTCAGATGCAGTCCACTTTCCAAAATCAACTCGTCAACATAAATCTTAGAACTTTTATAAGTCGTATCAACCTTCAAGTTTATTTTATTTAGTGTTGCATTGCCATTGATGTCACATTCAGATATCACAGTATCTGAAAGAATCTCATCGAACGTGGCTTCTTTAAGATTCAAATTATCTGTTAGTTTTATAAAGCCTTGTTGGCCATTTAAAGAATTAATGATGTCAACTGAATGTGTCGAAATACTATCAACAAATTCAATTTCCACATCCACAATTCCATCTTCGTTGATGTGCACAGAATCCCTGGATAATTGATGAATATCTACGGAATTGTACTGTCCTTTGACTGTAAGCTCATTAAAATAAACATTTCCTGACAATTTCTTCAAATCGAGCTCCTGAATAGTACTCCTGGTGACAAATGCTATTAAAGGTATTCCGGCTAACAAGTTTTCTGTTAATAGCAATTTTGATCCGAATTTTACAGAGTTGAATGTTTTCTTGGACTGTACTGAGAATTTCTTGGTTTGTATGCTTGGACGGTATACAACGTCAAGTAAAATTTGATCCAATGCCTTCCCATTCAATTTTTCGGACACAAGAATCGGTCCTCTTACTTCCAGGTTATGAAAAGAGCATGCAGAGCTGATAACGGTTGAGTCTAACAGTGATGGATTGGAGAGGAAATCAGTGAGGCCTCTACCCTGAACAGTTCCATTAACCTAAAATAAAATAGAATAAGTTAATCAAAGAGTTTTATAGAAAATGTTCATATTCTATGCACATAAAATGTCTGTTCCCGAACCTATCCAAAACAGCGAATTTCAACAAAATCTTACGATTTTCTACGAAATCCTGTTCCTACACGGCAACATTTTGAAGTTTTTTTTTTTTTTGCAGAAGGGAGAGTTCACGAGGGAGTAAAAAATTTTCCCAATTTTAGCCCTAGAAATTTCTTTGGGGAGATTTATGAGTCCAGTCAAATCGCTGAGATCTGTCAATTGTTGGAAAAACTCCAACAAAACTTTTGACGTTTAAAAAGTAGGCAAGAATTGAAGAAAACGAAAACATCGATAACGGCTCAGAGGTTGATCAGTCCGTTCCTTGCGCACTTTTGGTGTTTCTGCCTCTCTCTGAGGGATTTTTAATTTACTTTTAATCTGCGAATTTTGGTGCAGAAAGCACAGGAACAGACCTACAATCAGTAACATCAATCATCAATACATATAATAAAACAGTAGAACCCGGTGTGTCTGTACATTGAAGAAAAAGTAATAAAAAATAAATGGGGTGACTAAAGAGAAGAGTAATAGAACACAAATTATCGATTTTTAGAATTCTTTTCTGTTTGTCTGTCTGTTTGTTCGCGCACATCTCCGAAACTACTGAACGGATTTTCACAGGTGCACAGAGCAGAATTGGGAGCAGCATATAGGTTTTTGTTATATTAAAATCGGATGTCGGAAAAAAAGTTATCGTCGTTTGAAGATTTTTGGAATTTACTTTTGTATGTTAGAAAAGTTAGAAGTTAAGGGTTGAAGGCCTATAGACGTCATGAGCGATTCTTTCAAAGAAAAAACCAGAAAACTTTGGGTAGAATTATAGAGCGTATAAATAAAAATTAGTACATAAAAAATCAACAGGTGGTGCTGTTCATTATTAGAACCCGCTATAGAAATTTTTGCAGTTATCCACCTGATTACATTACACAACGTAGTTTATTCGCAGTTCGTAGTAATTCGGCGGGGAACGGGTGTGTACGATAATTTGGTTGGATGGATCTTTAAGTATCTGTGGAACTTCTCAACCGATTTCAAAAATTCAATATTGGAATGGTGACACTTTTTGCTACCTTTTATCTTTGAAAGTTCCAGCGACTTAGTAGAAAGCTTAGTATGAATTTAACGCGTGCGAAGCCGCGGGTGAACTGCTAGTCATAAATAATTATGAACAATTTACATAACAATTTTTATTTAAATGTACTTAAACGAAGGAAATACATTTTGCTGAGGCAGAGAAGAAGGCAGATGTTAACAAAATAAGTTATTAATTATAAATTAGCTGTTAAGCCAGAGCAACTTACAAAATAAGTTAATAATTTATCAAACCAAACAAATCACATCATTTTATTAATGTGGATTATTTGACTTTAAAACTTGTCGCGAGAAGTTACAATAAGCTAATTAACTAAGCTTGAGTCCAACAAAACTGCTGGAACTGATAGACTAACTGCCAAGCTGTTCAAAGCGATAGGCAATGTCTTGGTATGAACTAACTCATCTGTAAAATATGGTCAAATGAAAGTATATATGCTAGATGACTGGGACTTTAGCATTGTTTACCGGTTCCTCAAGGAAGGTAGCCTTTTGAACTGCGTCAACTACAGAGGCTTCAGTCTTTATAACATCGCTCATAAGATCTTATCGGTGTCATGATATAAGGCCATATTGTGAAACATTGTCCTTAGGCGCTTTGCCCTTTAGCGTGCGCTTATTATAAAAAAAATAGCTTTGCGAAAGCAAGTTAAGGCCAAACTTCGGAATATGGCCTCATGACGCTTTCGAAAGGCGACATAAGACACTATGGTTTTGAGATATAAGACCATGTGGCTGTTTTATGTTGCTAGTTACAAAAACCGGTTTCTCCTCACCAGAGAAGCCGTGCAGTAATTTTGTTTGAAATCAAACCTGATCACCAGGGCTGCATTTGAATTTGTTTCGTTTTTGATATGGAAATAAGGCCAAACGGGCATTAAATGAGATCAATGGCTTTATTTCGTTGGGCCCTATTTCACGTCACCAATATGGAAGTACACATATGTATATTACATGATTTTCCAATGTTTAGTAAAAAATTTGTCAAATAACTTACCTCCATCCTTTCTGAAACTTCCAACTGGGTAAATGCTGTCAATCCAGGAATATTTTGAGTTTCGGAAAGTGTGATCACATCAAACGGATTTACTCCATTAATCAAACCACCAGTATCTAAGGCATTAGCTGTCATTTTACCAAAGACATTTTTCTTGGCTTGAACAACACTCGCAGGTGGCCCACTTGACCATAAATAATCATCAGGAAAATTGAGATCATTTATTGTACGAACTTTAACATCTTCTTCGACAATTACATCCTGTAGTAGTTAAATACATTTTTTTTTAAATATAAAGAGAAAACACTTCAAAAGACCCTTACCCCATTCACTTGAAGCTCTTCGATTTCCAAGCTATTATTTCTAAATATCACACCATTAATAAGATCCTTCCATTTGATTCCATTGATTTCTTCAAACTTTAGGCTTTCTTCCAAATTAATTGAGTCAGCTCTCACAAATCTAGTCGAACTCATTCGAATCTCTTCCAATACTTTTAAATTTTCAAAGCTCACCTCACCATTGAATATCAACTTCGATTCTTGTAGGTATGGTCGTTCTCCATTCAAAAGCTGCAGCACAACTTGTTCAGTTTCAATGTTATCAAAATCTAATGCATCATAGGTTAACTCTCTGCGATTTCGAATAATGTCATCACCGTAGCCAAGCTCCATGTCGAGCCTTTCAATTGCGCCGATAAGATCTTCCAAATCGACATGCATGTCATCATCGGTCCATTTGAATTCATTAATAAAAATATTTCGAATACTCCCACTGAAGTCAATATCTGGTGCTTTGAGACTGTTCAGTTTCTTAAAGTCATCTTTTGCGTAAACATCTGCGCCAGATTCATTTAGAAAATTGTATGCATCTTCAATGATATCTGCCTCTTCTTTGATCCATTCCTTTAAATACTCAAATATTTCTCTTAGGTCAAGGAGTTCCGAATTTTTTGGCAATAGTTCTATTTTGAGTTGAAAAAGTCCAGATTCTGCACTGTGTCTAGGAACAATGATGGCAATATCGCTGTTACGTTTTAGGACTGTGGATCCCTTAATGCCCGACTCTCGTTGTACATCCAGCATACAGCCGACTCCGTAGGCAAATGTAATATTTCCTATAAGACAAGGTGCTGGAGCAGCTGCTTCAAAAACGTCCCCATCCCAGATAAGAGCATCTAAAACTACTAAGGCATGTGATTCAAAATCTACACGATGCTGTACCAGCAATATTAAGTCATCGCGGTATGTTCGAGCGGGGATTGGCAAAAACATTTCAACCAGTCCAAAGTTTTGCCCAAAAATCGTTTTGGGAACAAATTTTCCATGGGCGTAGTGGAGAATTTGAGGGTTTAAGCCTCCAAGAGCCAGGTACGAGTAACCACCCATTTGAAACCCAGAAACTGATTGAATACCTTCGGATTTCATTGTACTTTTCAGCTCGAATTTAATGTGATCTCCAAATTCAGCACGAGGATTAAATGTAAAAATGTTTGCTGAGTTATTTTGGACTACAGCGATCACCATATCCCTACCTGTATCCAAAAATGTAATTTCTGAACACGGGTTCTTGAGCTGAATTTGTTGGGCTATCCAAAATTCTCTAGACTTCATATCGAACTGATAGATATTTAAAGAGAAGAAACCAGTTTTGGAAGATTGTTTGGAGGATAGAGCCAAATAGTCCCTTCGGTCTATTTTAAAATATTTTAAACTCTCAATTGGTATGCCTATTGACCACTGCCACAGGACGACGTCGCTGTTAACCTGGTACCATAAGATTTTTTCGCCAACAACAGCTAGTATAGACCCTTCTTGCTGCCTTGATTCCATATTCCAAAAACTGAATAATTCCAAACTTAAAATGTGAGCTCCCACATTAATCACTTGGTCTTTTTTGTATTTCATGACATCTTTTTGGATAATTACTATGTCGATATCTCTCAGACCAATGAAATATTCCTGCCCGTTATGTTCACAATGCTTCCACTCTCTCACATCTTCTCCAAGTTCAAAGCTCAAGTCTTCAATGATCTCTCGAAGGATTAAAACTTCCCGTGTACGCCTAGTTGACATCTCCAATTGCTTTATTTTGTTTAAGTCTATATTATCTTCCAGAGCACTGCTCTCTACGATATTTGGTGATCCGTCACTCAGTTTCCCTTCCATTGCATATCCAACCTCTTCATGCTCATAGCTAGCCTTCTCACCACCAACTATGCTCGATAGAACGTTCTTACTACGGGATTTCGTTCCCAGATAATGATCTACTTCTGAAGCTTCGATTACTGGTTCGCCCTTCACATACGTATCAGTGTTTACTGCTAACTGGATTTCATCTCGAATGGCAGCAGCTTCCTTCAACTTTTTTTGAGTAACAATTACCTTCGTAGAACCTTTGACTTTACCATCATTCTGTGTCCACTCTGGTTGGACAATAATTCCCTAAGAAGGTCTCGTAAGATTTGAAAGTATGAACATACATGTACAAATTCACATTTAATTACCTGCCCGCCAGCTGTCGCCTTGTCTATATCCTTTTCGAAGGCTTTATTGAGCTTATCTCTGATTTCAGCAACTTCTTTTAGTTTGATTTGATCAGCTTTCGATTTGGAATCTTTGACAGTCGCATTATGAGCCTAAGAAAGAATAATTATATTGATTAAACGGTTTACATACAAAAATTTGCCGCGGTAGCTCTTAGGGAGCTATGGTCGCACGACTGAAAGAGACCTACAGTTTTTATTGCCGGCACCGAACGGTTGGTAAAGAAGTTTTTCATGACAAATTAGATTCTTAGAGCTTTGCCAATACCTGTCGCTCGAGCTCGTATAACCACAAAGTCACGCGACCACTGTTCTTTTCACCACATGCTTCATGGCAGAGTCTTTAAGCTCTACTTTTGGTAACAACTAAGTCGTCGCTCAGTGATTAGTTGATCTAGGACAAACACCTCCGGATTAAGTGCTAATTTTTTCACATATAAACAAACAATTCCACACAAGCTCAATGGCACATCTTTCAGTCGAAACTGAACAGACAGAAAACAGACTTCCTAAAATGTTTAAAAAAAATGTCTTTCATCCATCAATTCATCAATCGTTTACTAAAATTGTGTCCGACATGGACTACAAATATAAAGTACCGAATAAAAGCCTTTACAATGAGCTTAACAGCCGTATGGGGTCGGTGCCGGCATTTTTACAAAAGATCTTGACGTTCATATCTTCTTCAGTGTTTCTAGCCACTGTAGCACCTTTCACACCGAAGTCACAAGATCGCCAAACAACACAAAATCAAACCCTGTTGGGTCGCACGTCACTGTGGGACACCCGGGAACTGCGCGTACATATCATGAAAATATCATTATCAATTTGATTGATTTCAGCATAACGTATTTATTTATTGTATTCAATTTAATCAAATCACACAAATTCTTTTCTCACCTCACATAAGTCATTAACTATCATTAAAAGAATATAAATTACAAATATTTTACACCACATGTTGCACAACGTACAGACTGCGATTTTGATCGCTGAGGCAAAACGGTTTGATTAACTTTTCTATTTTGATGAACTACTTCGCTTACATAATGCATGCAAACTGACAGGAATCCCACGATGAAGATAACATTGATCAAAAGCATTTGGCATATACCTTGTACGGTAATACATTTCATTATATAAAATCTAACGGATCTTTGTATATACAAATTACAAATACATAATAAAATTACGAGCCACGAAATTTTGAATTGCATGCATACGTATTATAGAGGCTACGTAAACAAACTAGATCATACAAGTTTGTTGTAGGGAGTCATCAAGAATGGTGAGAGCCGAATGAGTGGCCAATGGGTTTACTAAACAGAATAATAATAATAATAATAAACTTTTTTTTTTAATGTTAGTACATTAGTACATATGTAAATACATTAATATCTCACATATAGCATTTCCTCTATTTGTCATTTAACGCACAGTGTATGGTAATACACTCTTCGATTGTTTAACAAATAACCTTAATGGACTGTGGAGGGTACCCTATGGCTAGTGTCATTTGGAGGCACCCCACCCATCCGTATTTCTTATTTTTGAAGTAAAATAGGAGAAGGGGCAGTTGGGGTAAATGGAAACACTTTTTGCGTTTTTTTTTACACCAACATTTTGGACAATACAAAAAAAATTTAATTTTACACCCTTTTAACTTTTGCTAATGAAAATTATTTAAAAAAAAAAATATCAAAAATTGTACTGCTGATGAGAGATTCGGGCGATTAAATCCGTGAAGTGCAGAAGTATAGTGGTTACATTCACCCCAGCGTTGATTACATATCCTCAAAAATGTTTTAAAATCCTGTGGTAAATGATCACAGCGTGTTCGTTTGTTCGTTTCCTTTAGATTAGACAATAGGGACTTCTGTATGGGGTGAATGTCAACAATCAAGAATTTCACTTTTTGGACGCACATTGACTTAACGACTGAAATTTTCATTGACAACTGCAAGTAACCTACGTGTTAGTGTGGCGACAATTCATATTGAATTTTTTTGTTGTTCTTGGAATGCAACAGTTTATTTTGAAAGGGTAAAAGAACCGGCGTTTACCCCATGTTTGCGTTTGACCCTAGTTAGAACTAGTACACATACTCGTTTGTACATATATTTTTTAGAACAAACTTTAATTTTTGTCTACTTAATTTTTTGCATAAGGAAAATTAACTTTTCTGAAAGATATAACCACCAGCTCACCCAAGACATCGCCGGTTTCATCACACACTCCGGCATCATGGAGGACATCACAATATGCCCATCTGTGGCCGCAGTGATAAGGGACTTTGGACCACCTCAATTTTAATCTAATCTTATCAAACTTTTTTTCTATAAACATTGGCATTACTGGTAAAATTCCCAGCCGCTACTTTCAACCACGATTTACGTTATTTTGATTAACGTTGTCTAGTTTTTTGCTTCGCAGTTTCGATTAAGGTCGTCATTATTTCGATTAACGTCGTTTCTTGAAACACAATTTTCTTATGAAATGCCCTCTTTCGTCATTCTTATTTAACCGAGATGCACATCTCACCGATTTCGTGCATGTGCACGCATTTTTTTCGCAGAAATACATAGATACATACATGCATAGCAGTTAGTCTTCATTTTTAATTCATTTTCAACGCATTTTTATTATAGCAGATCATTACTCCTTACATGGTAGATAAAAAACGTCTAAAACTAGCTTAATTGACTCAACTATGTATTTCTAACTTACTGGCCCCAGACCGGCACTATAAGCTAAACTTAATACTTATGCTATGTCTTTCGACGTAACTTAACTTAATTAACTTAAACAATCTAAGGACTAAACAATCGGAAAAACAAAGAAAATTTATTTTTCAAAAACTTAATGGCTGGACTTTTGTTTCTGGACATCACTCTCGGAGCAAAAATACCAAAACCTAATACCACCAGTTCAAAATCACTACACCAACACTAGCGCTATGTGAATAGCATCATAAGGGTATTCATAACCCCTTTAGCGCTAGTAAATTATAAAAAAATAAAAATTATAAACATTACCTATCTTAACTTACTGCGTAATTAAATAGGTATTTTATTTTTATTCTTTTTATTTTCATTGTTTTTTTTTAGGTTATGTCCTATATTTTGTTTTTTTTTTTAAATATTAATTTTATAATTTTTGATTTTTATAATTTTTTTGTTTGTTTTAGTGCTGTGTTTTGTTTTATTTTCTGCTTAAAAATTCCTAAACTTAAACTATGTAAGCCGGCCACGGCTTTGTCCACCTATGTGAGCTACCCCGGATCGAGAGGGTTCGACGAGGGAATTCCCTCTTTTTCCGACAGCCACCAGAAAGTCTGGTGTTGCCGTCCAACATCCCTTACATAGCGCTCCGATGCCTACCTACTGAACCGGAGGCGCACCTTACTTGCTTAAACGACGTCTCGACCGTATTTGAGTCGCCTAAACACAGTTGTCCGGGCAACATGGAAGATAAGAGGCACCGCTAGTCCATCCGGGATTAGACCTTCCTGGTCAAAATACAGAAAAGCCTCTTGGGGGACGAAGCCGTTAGGGCGCACCCTCTCATGGTACATGGGATTGGGGTAGTAAGCCCCAGAGAGTTCATTGCTCTTGAAATGTGTCCCCGAGTTAGCTTCACTAGGAAATTGTCCACTCTGATTAGGTCCGCCTTGTTGTACAGGAACTAATTGCAATATAATTTTCTGCACTCAGACTCTGGTGTTCTGTATAAGCGAAAGCAAAGCCTAAGGCAAGCCCTCTTAAACACCCGAATCTTTTACATTAAGCTTGCCCGCACATTGAACCACACAGGACAACCATACGTGAGCGTTGGACGATAGCAGTACGTTTTTTTCATTCCGTATGGACTGTATGAGTGCTGGATAATTTCGTTTTCGAGTAACGTTGTTTCGATTTACGTCGCATATTCTCGGTCCAGAAAACAAAGTAAATCGAGGTAGAACGATATTCTTTACTGCTCTTTTTGAGAAGCATGAATATAATGAATTTAATTAAGAAAAAAAACTGAATAAATTATGTGCACTTTATTTTTATTTTTTATTTTTAGATTTATTTGGAACCAATACAGTTAAACCCGGTTAAGTTATTCACTCACCAAACCGCTTAAGTGCCCGAAAATATAAGGTTCATGTATTTTCTATGCATTTCTAATTAAATTTGCACCGATAAGTACTCTTTGCCTAAGTGCCTAAATCGGTTTAGTACCCTCTATTTGTCAATTTTATTTCCCTAATTTGCTCGGATTAAACTTATGTAAGTACCAGCGTCCAAAACAGATGAAAATATTCACGAGACAATTATCCGGGTTTTACTGTATTAACGTTTGATAAAACTTTTAATATATTTATTTGACCCCTACTTATGCAGTTAATCATTACAAATACAATAAGTTTTTGTGCTAGATTAATATAGAATTGGCATACATTATGTACATATGTATGTATTTCTAGTGAAAACGATAGCAATTATTATAAACCGGTAACTTACGTTGAAAAAAAAAATTAAAGTAGGTAGATCGGTTTTTTGTTCGTACACTTGTATAAATTATTCACGAACGTACTTTATTCTTATGGGAATCCAATTTGAAATTTGCAGAACTGAAAGAAATTTTACAAAAGAAAAGTATGATATGAAAAGTACATACATACTCGTATTGAAAAATATAATGCTACCATGGACTGAAGAAAATTAACTGGTTATAACACAGCGCTGTGCAATTGAATTAGTACAAGCGGATTTTTAGAGATTTTTTGTTTTAGTTTCAAATATGTTCATTAATATTTCGGATTAGTACTTAAATGGCCATCTTGAGCAACAAGGCGTTGAAGATATTAAGGTTCCGCACATACATATGTTTTTTTAATTTTTTTGTTATGGAACAATAACTCACTAAGCTGAAATAAGCTTATTTTTTGTCATGCAAACTTATTTCCTAAGCTATTCTGAAGGTAGGACATATTTTTTGTAGATTTAAAAAAAAGTTTTGTGTTATTAGAAATTATGTTATTTGATATTAGATGCACGCAGCTCGGGCGCGACACAACGTACAAACAAAACATTGCTATCCTCATAGATAGCCAAGTCGCTATCCAAGCTAGTCTCGGCTACCAAATCCTCCAAACTGGTGCAGGAGTGTTTGTGTGAACGCTACAGGGTCACACTGATCTAGATTCCTAGGCGCAGTGATATAAAAAGGAAAACGAGAGTGCAGATGAACTGGCCAGGCAGGGCTCAGCTCTACACGGCTCACTCGCTACAAGGGTCCATAGCCCGCTAGGAGTGGTTAAAGGACAAATTCACTCACACTTCCGAGGAAGGGGGTTAACCAACTGCGCCATATCAAGAAAGGTATGGCAAATCTACGATAAGATTAAAACAAAAGACCTAATAAACAAAACCCGCCCAGATATCGCCAGAATAACGGCTATAATCATGGAGCATTGGCCAATTGGAGACCATGTGGCTAAACTAGGTACCCCATACAACCCCCACTGAAGCAGTTGTGAAAAGGAAAAGGAAACTCACTCCTATTTCCCCTGGAAATGTCCGGCACTAGCAAGAGCCAGATTGCGTGCACTAAACTAACCATTCTTCGACGACCTTAACGACATTCCGGGTAAAGGGATACGAGATCTTATCCGTTTTCTTAACTCTACAGGCTGGATCTATGCACCGACTGTCTCACATCATCAACCAGGTCACACGAGTCGTGGCAACAAAAAGGCACATCTTACTGCTACTTGGGTTCTTGTTGAACAGCCACCTCTACCGACCTACCTGATATTAGACTTGTCAAAAGTGAATGATTGGAGCCCAGATATAGATATCTCTGTCGAGAAGAGGCCAAAAATGATAGCATTACATGAACATACTGGAAAAAGCATTAAGTTGGAAAGTCACCTCTTTTCAGTATAATTGCGTTGCACAAGGTTCGAAACGCCGAATTATTGTGCGAAACTGCGTGAAAAAACCAAGGACGATCTTCAAATTGACTTGCCGTCAGCTGGTGGATTCGTCTACTGTTCGCGGCGTGGGGTCAGAAAGTCAGAAGAATATTCAAAAAGCATATAGAATTCAGAGAATTTAAAATTTTTTTTTTTCAGACGAGATTCCTACCAGGTAAGTGTCATATTAAAAAGTGGTAATGAAAAGCTCCGACCTGGTCATATTGTTCAAGCTCCTAAGCCACCACCCAAAGCTATGATTTTCGGATCATTTTACCTCTGAGAGTCCTGGAAGTTTGAATGAATAGCACGAAATATACAGATATCTTTACCCATTTGCGAAGACGAATCAGCAGAACACGTACTATGTGAGTGCGGGGCTGTCTGCAGAGTCAGGAAACGCTTTCCCCATAAAGAATTCCTAACACCGGAGGACATTCGTAATGCCTTGACTGGAGATATCCTCAACTTCATAAGGAGGACTTCATAAGAGGACCTCCTTGTCTAACTGGCTCCAGGCACAATAGATCTTTCAGGTCGCAGTGTCATATGCGTATGTCGCAGAGCCTAACCAATAATAATAAAATAACCCATATACTCCTGCATACCATTCGAGGAGACTTCCAACCTAAAATGTCAATTGCCAACAAAATCTGGCTCCATGCCACACGTCAAAAAAATTTAACAAATCTTCGTGAAGAACAACATTAATGTGCTGCAATGGCCCCGTAATTCACGTGACCTCAATCCGAAGGAGAATCTGCAGCCATTATTAAAGCGAGGCTCTAAGTTTAAGATTTCTCATTTCAGCAATTATTATTGAGATATGGTAACATGACATGCCGAATCTTAATATCTTTAACGCCCAACAGGTTAAAAGAACTTACTGATGCTAAAGGTGGGCATACGAGTATATTATATTAATGAACATATTTGAGGTGTTTCTTGTAATTGTCGAGACTTCTTTTTCATAAGTGTGCACATAAATACGCATGTGTTATGTATTATAAATGTAAAAACCTCTTCAACATTATCAGTGTCGCACAGGAACTCGCCAACGAGCAAAGAAAATTGTTGTCCATATTTGTATGTAGACACGAGAAACGTTGCGAATGCGGAAATTTATTTTCTTTTTCACTTGCAAAATATCTACAAGTATTAGTCTTCGTCAAATATTTGTACTCAAAGTCACTTTACAAGCCTATGCTATGAGATGATAATCGTCTAAGGAGGTTTTTTGCTTTATTAGTCATGTGAGAGTGAAAAACTTTCATCCGAATTCGGGATAATTACGCAATATGTTGTAGGAAGAGATCATTATCACATTGACCTCGCGAGTTAGCAACTATGAAACAAAAGCTTTTCGCAATTAGAAGCTAAAGAGAAAAACCTCGATTATCTAAGCTGTCGCTCTTTTTTTTTCCAAAAGAGGGAATATTGAAGCTAGCTATGAGTAACCACGAAGAGAAAGTTGTCGTGTCGCTTCACTTTTTGCAGAAAGGTAATCGAAATCAAGTAAAAAGAAAGGGAAATGGAGAAAAATAAATAAAAACGAAAAAGGTTATGCAAGATCTTCTTTCCTGAGTCTTTGGAAGTAAGCCAGTGTAAAAGAAATTCATCTGCTACCAAACTAACCGGTATCTTATCACACCATTCAATTGTGGACACGGCACTGCTTCACTACCTGTAGGACACACCATTGTATTTATTTTTTTTCGCTTTAAATTGATTTTTGTTATGTAAATAACTAGCAAATAAAAACCCATAGTAAGTTTATTTGTTTATCTTTTCTTCAGTAAAACTTCTCTTGTATGACTTAACTTGTCCTCATTTTTGTTTAAGTCATCACACATTGTGGCATAGAATCAATGTCATACCCGCGGGTCAAGTGTAATAGCATACTTTGAATTTTTTTTACTCGACTTAGATATTTTTATGCCCACACATGCTTGTATGGATACAATATACATAATTATATGAACGGATTTGTTCACGCATAACTTTTTACTGTGTTATCCGATCTTTATATTTCTTTTTTTCTTTAATAGAGCATGAACCAATCTAGGTACTTTGCTTACCTCATAAGGTAAATTAGTAAATACATGTAGACTCATTGATAAACGTTCTTATATCATAGCGCCGATGGATATTATCATTCTGCCTATTTCGAAAAGTGTGTGAAGTGTAAGAGTAGGAGGAGTTCTTTCACCTTTACTATTGTGCATTGTCATTGACTCATTCTTTGCAAGCTTATGCTAACGATGTTTGTGTTTTCGTATCAGAAAAATCTTTGAGAATCGATAAATAGTGCACAAGGCCTGGGCTATTCATCAATCCGTCAATCTGAACAGAACGACTGTGGTGTTTTTACTCGCAAGAGAAAACCTAATGTCCTAACTCAGCCAGCTAAGGATCAAGCTGGCTTGATTGGCTTGAAAATAAAGTAGAAAGCAGGTACGCCTGGAACGCAAGGTAAACTTATGATGAAAAGGTATCACAATGCGACATTTCATACATAGTCTAAGTTCCAAAAACGCCGTAGGTCCTTGCCTCAGCTGAATCCTATTGCTTTTAAACGAGCCCGTGTCCTCCGTCAAATCAATATGTAGTCTGGAGATTATTTGCAACTTTCGACGTCACATTGATCATATTTCAAGTAGAAACAACTCAACCCCCGGGTTTTATTAAGCGCTGTTCTAGAGTTCCTTTCAGACCGTCTTTATCAGACCCAAACAGAATGAGTCTGGACAGCTGGAAAAAACGGAACCTCCTATCCTACAGCAACAACATTCAGGGACCTAGACAGGGTAAAAGAATCATCCGACCTCTGAACAAAATCGTTAAAAATATTCTCTATCACAATAGGGACGATATCAGAAGGCTTGCCAGCTTCCTAACCGATCACTGCAGCCTCAGATATCACTTACATGAGCTTAATATAGTTCAGGATTCTGCAGAACACGTACTATGTGAGTGCGTGGCCGTCTGCAGAGTCAGGAAGCGCTTTCTCCTAAGGAATTCCTAACACCCGAGGATATTCGTAATGCCTCGACTGGAGATATTCTCAATTTCATTAGGAAGATAGAGGATCTCCTTGTCTAACTGGCTCCAGACACAAAAGATTTTTCAGGTCGCAGTGTCTTTTGCGTCAATCGCAGAGCCTTAATAATAATAATAATAATAATAAATAATTATGAACGATGTAAACCTTGTCATTAAGGGATCTATGCAGACGATATAAGGATCTCTAGATGAATTGCATGCCCCGCTGATTTCTATTCACTACAAGTTCACGCATATTCTTCATCTGGTGCCGGCATAATCTTTTAGCGCTGAACGTAAAAAATGTCAATCCACTACTTTTTCTCGTTAGAGCCCTCCTCTGCCTCAACGGATCTTTTTTTTTCGTAATCTTGGCATCACCATGTGACATTCACATTGACAACATAATTAGCAGAGCTAATTCCGCACTCAGCTCTGTCAAACGGTGGTCAAAACTTTAACTCTTACGTTACAAATCCAAGTTGTCATGCTTCTCCTTGAATATGCCAGTCAGGTCGGGTCAACCTACCATCACATTCAAAGAATCGAAGCTGTTCAGCGTAGATTCATTCATTTTTCCTTAAGAGGTTTGGGTTGGGATGACCAATTTAATTAACCTCCTTACGTGGACCGACTATAATTGTTAGATCTTCAGTTGTTAAAACGCTGTTTGTGCAGGCCTGAGCTCCGAATACGTCGTAGTAGCCCATGCAAGCTGTTCACTAAATAGTATAACCTAACTGGAACTGTGGACGCCATCGTTGATGTCATTTGGAGAATTATTCTGCTGCAATTCGGATCAAAGGAAGAATGGAAGCGCTCCTCCTCCTCTCTCGTTGGCTACCACCAACAACTCTCCAAGGGGTTGAAACCCAATCCCAAGTTGAGGTACTAGACACGTAGCGTTCAAGTTGTGGAGGTGAGAGTTGGAAATTGGTTTAGGAAAATCTGTGAACGCTTGTGTCCTCTTTAATTCACATGTCTACCCTTTGAACACTTATATCTAAGGTTTGAACACACCAGAATGTACCCCCGAAAAAGAAAGCACAATAGAAGAATACCACGACTGAGATGGCGCACGCAGGTAGTGACGTATTTGAAAATAAACTTCAATCATTAAATTCAAATTCACTGTTTAAGTTTTCATAGCCTTGCCCTTGCCACAATTTCAAAGCATTTGCCCCAAGTGTATCAATCAACAGGTTATAAGTTCATTTCCGAATTATATAATCTACACATACATAATCTCTTAATTATCATACCGCCCATTGAAAATAAATTTATTCAAGATTTGGAATATCAACTAAACCATCGACCAAGGCTTTCCACAGTCAAAGCATAAACACATTCACTACATGAATTATGCAATACACATCTACACGTTTGTATACATGCATTTAAAAGGTTGCAAGATCCAGTTTGTCTTAAGAGAAATCTAACGTCAGTATATCTCTTAAAAGTATCTCGTTATGTCTTTGCATAGAAATTGAATCACAGCTGTAATAAGAGTTGTTTCATTGCTCCTCCATCTACCACCTGAGATTCAAAATGAAGAATTCGACCTCTATTTGCTTCGTTTTGTGCAGACCGCATTCAGTTTGATTTTTTCTTTCAACCTAAGCTGACGTAAACAAAAGAAAACCTAGGTGCACATTGACGCACTACAAACGTGCAAGGAATTCCGATTGTTACCGTGAAATAAATTTTTAATAAAATCTTCCAAATAGTTAGTGAGAAATCGCAACGTATCGGATATTGAGCGACAACTTTTGTATTCCGCATACAGAGTAATTTGTGACTAACACTGTTTTAATTGCAACCATTTATTGTTGCTTTCCATACCGCAACTTACCAAGTGTTGAACTAATTCAACTTCCAGCAACGAAGGTGGTGAAAGTAAAAAAAAAAAAAACAAATTGTGTCGTCGCTTTATGGAGTATTACATTTGTGTCGCCTAAGTAGATACGCAAGTTTTCGGAGAAATTGTGATAACAAAAATATAGTTTTCGAATTAAATTATCTATTAAAACAAAGAAACGTGGAATAAAAGAATGAAACAGTGTCCTCGTAACAGTTAAGAAAATAAAACAGTGATAGCTAATTTTTCTCAAGCAAAAAAACTAAATTAAATAAAATAAAACAATATTTTTGATAACTTTGAACATAAAAAGGAAAACCACATAGAGGTAAGTACATACATAAGTATGCAACTAATGACGCGCCATTCGAAAGAGTAAACTTAATTAAAAGAGTTGAAATACGAACTATCATCGTGTACGAAATGAACGTCTTTAAAAAAAAAAAAATGTTCGAAACCTTTATCTTAATGCAGTCCTTCGGAACTTATGCTCTAGCTCTCATTTTTAACACTTGAAGGACAAGAAGGTTTTTTTTTATTTCTCTTTGGTAAACTGGAGCAAAAAAATTTCGCCAATTTAAACACGGTATCTACGACTTACCAAAGAGAATGACACAAAATGTTACCTCAGAACACAAGCAGTTTAAACGTATAAGCAAATATTTTTTTCCAAATCCGCTAGCAGATGGCAAATTTAAAATCTCTCAACTCACTGCAAACTGACAAATTCATACTGAAAACCGTCCATCTATATTCCCACAGATTTGAATCAATGACAGAACTTCTGTTACGGATTACCTTTTGCTGGCGAATCAAAGAAATAAATTCGATATTTTGTCGATTTTGAAATTCTTCTCACGCTTTGATGTCAATGTCTTTTGAAATCCAAATCGTATCACTTTTGTTCGCCTCATTAGGCCTTCATTGGCTCCTTATAGGTATATCAACTGTTTTTATTACGAAAATCAAATCAAATAGACGAGCCCTGAAAATACACCTAAATCAAGGTTTCAAGCGTGTTCATCGTGTAAGCATTGTCAGATATTTTAAGTAAATCAACACAATTTGACACATCTTTTGCCACCACCTGGTGAATTTATGCAGCTTTTGGCATATCAGCAATGATTTCGCAGCATTTTATCCACTCAGCATGCTTAGACCGCCTCTATTTAGAGTGAACCAATTTTCGTCTTATCTCTTCGTACGCTTAGTATAATTTAAAAATTATCTGACTTTCTTATGGAGTTAAGCAAGCTGGACATTCTACTAGGAACCTTTACGTTTTTACTCGTTTTAGAGACGCAGCTGCTATGATAAGAAGAAAGCAATACATCATCAAACTGATTCCTATAGAAGTATTAAGAGAGCACGACCACCCGTAAAAAAAAGCCTCTAGTCTCCAGAATCGATCAAAGGTTGCTCTAAATTATATAACAAGATGGCTGAATAATTCAATATTACGTGCAACCAAGTTTCAAGTTGCCAGCCACGCTAGAAACATCTTTATAGAATACCGCATACATCCGGAAGTTGGTCGCAATCGTTGTACAATGATTGTATCGTGTATTTGTAGCTTAACTCGCTCATATAAAGTTTCATCGCTGGCAAGACGCTTTTTCCACCCATGTACAATTTCTGTATTTCGAGTTGCCTTCTGGACGAGTAGGCAGTGACCTGAAATGACACCAGTGATGTTGTCCCTTGACTTTTGGCCATCTATTTCAGGCCAGATAAGTCTGGTCTGCTGGCCCTATTTAATGATGAGTTTCACAGTAGTATTACTCTATTGGGTATCAAGTTGGGTTTCTTGGAATCAACTGTCTCGCACTGAGATCTAAACTTGAAGCTTTAAGTACCCAGACCCAAATATCAAGAGCTCAATGAATTTTAACTCTCAACGAATATAATACGAATACATACTTGCATACATATGTCTAAAAATTTGGCAACAATAAATTCTAAAATATGTCTTTTCCAATTGTTTGGGAGCAGTACGATCACTTAATCCTCTCCGACATCGAAGAATCTATGCAAAAACAAGTCAAGGAATTTCAAATAAACCATTACATCAAAGAAAATATAATTTGCCAAAGGATTAAATATAAAGAGGAAGAAAATTGCGCAGAAGATCATAACCTTTATTTAGATCACATCTTCCGTGATCAATGTAGCTTAGTAATTATTGACAAAAATACTGAAAAAATTGTGGCAGCCGCAATAATGAGAACAATGACGAAAGAAATGAGGTCTTGGTTTGTACATTCTAATATATACTACTCAAATGACTATTGCTATTGTATTCGTGTATTGATTTATGTTTAGGACAGCAATCCGTTTGGTATCAAACAGTCGAAAGTTGAATTCGCTAATCACAATTGCACGTCAAATGATATCGGAGGCCGATGAACAGTTGAATAAACCGACTGGTGTAATGCATATCTTCGAATTAACGGAACATAATCCAGATACTTCTAGCAAACATGATTTGACATCGATACTGTTCTATGGCGCCTATCGCGTTGCACAAAGCATGAAAATGCCTCTTGTAACATTTGTTGGGTTTAGTCTAACTGAGCAGGCAGCAGCAACTGCAGCTAATTTCACTGAAGTCAGCAGACTTTTGTACGCTACATACGCAGAGGTGGATGGAAATCGTCCTGTTCCGCCATCAGATACGGGAGAAATGTATGCAGTGCTATATTGTAAAAGAGTAGAACCGTTCGTGCCACATAATAAATTACCATAAGGCCTGCCTGCCCACATGAACTGCAGACTAATATCTGCAATAAATCGAAATTTATTAAAAACATATCTGAATACATAAAAACTCCTTTCATTTTCATTTTTACCTTGTGGGGCACGAAACCCTGAAAAGAATTGCATTTTGACATCTTGATTGGTCAATCATCATTGAATTGTAGCGAACATGGTTCGAAGTGGAATAGCTTACTCACAATCAATTACCGTCATTTACCTGCAATTCGCATAAGAGTAATTTTTTATTTGAAAATCAAAGAGCAAAGAGTACCGTTCATAGCCTTGTAAATACGTTACATATAATTTTTTTTTTTTTAATCAATTTTCTTAGTTTGTATACGTACATTAAGTATGGTTACATCGAAAGACATAGATTAAGTATTAAGTTTAGCTTAGAGTGCTTGTGTAGGGCTAGTTAGTTAGAATAACATAATTAAGTTAATTAAGCTAAGCGTTTTTTTGTCAAGCATGTCAGATTTAACGAAATAAAACAATAAAAATGCGTTAAAAATGAAATGAAAGATTACATACAATCAAATACTTAACTAATTAGAATTATATTACTGATAGCACTCGCAACAAATATTCCACCTGAATTCAAGTTCATATCGTAGCGACCGAACAACCTTAAAATACCGAAATATGTACATTAGTTAAGAAACGATTATATTTTTACTCGGAACATTGCTTGTTTACCCTGTTATATTGTCCGAAAAGGAATAAGAACCCACTAGACTACTAATACAAGGCGAAGCAAAGTCCTCACCCGATTTCGTACGGCAGTTCGTAAATAAAAAGAATTGGCTCTTATTTGTTGATTTTGTTTATTCCACATTAAGCCGTGAAGATAATATCGTCGCCGCCAGAGTTAAAACACATTCAGGGTCGTTCCAGAGAATTTTCCATGGCTCTTTTCAAAACTTCTGTCGATAAATTCTTTACTTCAGATGTTCTCTTATAGGACTGCCGAAGTTTGAGGCTTATTCGTATAGACCCTTTACTTAAAAAAAACTCCAAAGAAAGAAGTCTGTAATGGTCAAATCGGACAATCTTGCCGGCTAGTGCGAATCGTCAAAATGAGAAATTTAGCGGCCGGGAATCGCTTGCTGTTGAATGTCCACTATCGCTCGTAAGTACCGCACCAGTGACTTTGAGAGGATGTGATGGCTCTTAGTATAGGTAGGTAGAAGTGGTTGAATCTGATGAACCTGCCAGGATGTTGGTGGGCGTAGGTAGGAGTCTAGTTTTCAAATCCATCCTGTGTAGTTAAGAAAATTAATAATGTTGCAGAATTTGATGTTAGAAATCTCAGATAGTTCCTCGAAGAAGGGTTTTCCGAGTGCGCGCTGCCTAACTCTGGCTAGTGCTGGGCAGTCACAGAGAAAGTGGAATGACGTTTCCTTTTCTTGTGAATTGTCGCAACTACGGCAATGGGGGTTGAACGGGATGCCTAACTTGGCAGCGTGTGGACCAATTGGCCAGTGGCCCGTGCTAATTGCTGTGATTCTTGCTGTCTCGATGCGGTTCCTATTTATAAGGTCATTTGTTCTGCTTTTATTATAGGTGGGCTACATCTGTCTGGATATGGCACAGGTTACTAGTTTTTTCCACCTAGAGTTGGCAATAGCGAGAAAGTGTTGGCTAACGCGTCGGCTAATGCGTATGATCGGAAACCCAGAGGAGAGTGATATTAAACCGAGCGTTTGCCTGCGTTAAAGTTTCCTTACACTGTTCAACTAGTTTAGAGGACGAATTAGAGGATGAATTAAGTTACTTGGAAGCCTCTCTAATCGCTAGTACCTCCGCCTGGAAGACACTCGAAGAGTCTGGGAGACGATACGAATTGGACACGCTTAGTTCCGCTCTAAGAATATACACCCGGATTTTCAGTGCCCCAGTAGCAAACATTTGGCTTATTTACGTATCTGCATAAGTGGAAAAGTCCATTTGCGTTCGAGGTTCAGGAGGGCTTAGTTGTAGTTTACAAGCGATTAGCGGTCTGCAGGCAATATCTGATGTACTATTTGCACTTTGTACAGGAATATCTTCAAGTCTTTTACCAAACCTCGCTGTAAAGGCCGGCTATTGATTCCTAATTGCATGACGCGTAGTCAGGTTGATGTTGGAGGGTCCTCTTGTGCATTTACGTGTCTCTTGTGCAGCACAGGAGACGTATTAGGCGGTGTGCAGGTAAATGGGACTACTGGAAGATGAAGTGCATTTGTCGGAAACTCTGTCAACGAAATTAACTGTGAGTGTGAGTAAAATATAGCCATTGTCCTTGATCCCAAATATGCGAGTACATTTGCTTGATTAGCCTGCCGGTGAGTCGGAAACGGTGCATATTTGTCCACGAATTGAAAATTCAAGCTTGTATCGTCGTTTTGCAACGAGATTTGCACTCTCGAATAGTTAACCGGAAAAGTCTACCCAGATTGGCAGATTTGGAGCGTGCCATTTTGGTGTCGAGAAATGACCGGGCGGTCGACATTAACAAAATCGGTGAATTTTTTGGTCGACGTGAACGAGCCAGATCAATATCCTGTGGAGTTCTTAAACTATTTGAATCTATCTGGAATGCCGAGTCACGAGTTAACACTAAAAGTCGGCGCCCCCATCATGTTCCAGAGGAACTTGAATTCTTCGACTTTATGCAAGGACACGCGACTGCGAGTGGTATCATTAAAGCCACACGTGATCGAAGTCGCCGCAATCATCACGTGTTGCAACCGGTCATTCCGATTCAAACTGCGCATTTTCCAATCAATGGCTCTGGGACAACCCCAAAAAGTGACCGTTGTCGACTTGCAAAATGAGTGCTTCTCACAAGGACAATTGTAAATCGTCGCCTGTGCAGCAGCTACACCAATCTATGTATTTCTCCACGCAAATCAAGCTAGAATTTCCAACATCGTTGACACAAAAGTCCTTCGTTAATTTTTTTTCAATCTGTCTCATCTCCACTTTGTCGGGCCCCAAAAACGACACGAATACTTTAGCTAGTCTCTTAAAGTTTGAATAATAATAATAATTGTCAAGGGTATTCGAAAAATGAATTTGCTATGTTGAAGTGCCTGCGATTTAATAATCCTTGAACTTGCATTCGAATAAAAAAAAAACCGTAACTCTTCCAAATGAATGAATTAACGCAAAATTATGCAAATTAAGCGCGATGAAGTACCATACCAATTTTATTCTTCGCAGCAAAATGATTTTCTTTCAAAAAATCAACCGTCTTCATGAACTTTTTAAGTCCCATGATGAAGTTGAATTCACATTTTAATGGCATGCAAAGGTGACAACGGCAAGTTGAAGAATTTGTTAACCTTGTAGCAGTTAAACTATAGATGTATACAGTAACCTGTTTGTTAAATTAGAATTTACTTACTTTAATAAAAACATTTCATGTCAGGGGCATAGCAATCAAAAAAGTTGATTACCTTAATTTAGGTTGGGTTAAAGGGGTGGAAGCGTGATGTATTGTGCCGTCTTACTTGGATCTTTATGGATCCGTTGTGTTCCTAGTTGTGGAATTCTTATGAATTGGTTATTGGTTCATCTATTGTTCACCTTCCCAAACCATGTCGATCCAATATGAATTTTAGAATAGTGTCTGAGGGTACTTACTAGAGTTGGGCAAAAAATCACTACCTGTGAATTATTCACTGTGAATGAAATTTCACATTCACAGTCTGTGAACAACTTGCAAATAAACTGTGAATGACTAAAACGTGAATGCGATGCTCTTTTTTCACATCGCGTTTTGAATTTACAACAAAGGATTTCACACTTAACGTCGCGAACTGTGATGTGAACGAAGTGGGTGTACACAAGTGGTGTATGTATACGCAAAATTAGAGTTGCCGCTATGCTATAGTTGCAATTTGAACATTTTGTGACGCAAAGAAAATATGACCCGACTTTTTAAGAAACACTTCTTTTTGATCCTTTTTTTAAAGAATTTTTCGTATAAAACTAATTTTCCAACAAAAATCCATTTAGTTGCTCATCGACAATCGTTCACAAAAAAAAAAATATATTTCAAAAATTCCCATACATGTTCGGTTCATCGTTAATTCGCTCATTCACACATTGTACAATATTAGCAACCTTTATTCGCAGGTTACGTTCACAGGTAAAAATCACAGTGAATAAAAAATCACATTCACAATTATACCTCTGAACGAAAATTCACGACTTAGCCCAACTCTAGTACTTACTTGACACAGAGATGGTACCCACAAAACTTCTGAAGTAGTTTGTTAAAAACTAGATACCTTCTCGGGATGTTACCAAAAGAGACGTTAATAACTCTGAACTGGATGCTATACCAATAACTACAACATCCAGTATGAGTAGCCAGTGATACTTTTTGCTAATACTCGAACTTGAGTCAGCTCACTTATCAGTCCAACGCACAAACAACAAAGCCAATATTCCAGATTGTGGTTTACTCAATAGATTGCGAGCTTTTCAATATGATTCATACAATGTGAAATATTGACTGTCTGCATTAAAACGAAATCAGATATGTTTGGTAGGTCCTGTGCTCATGATTATTTTTTATATCTGGTGCATTCTTTAATGCAGTCGGAAACGAATACGTGCACAACCCATCGGGTTCGATTTTGTGTGCACTTCTCCGTTTTGTGCACTGACTCATCCTGAACGCGAAAGTAGGGATGCCGCAGAAAGTTCCTGAAGCACCTTTTTTGGCCAGTTGGTCTGCAATTTCATTGCCTTCAATGCCTCTGTGTCCTGTTACCTGCTAGAGCTTGACTTAATTTCCCTTTGATGGGTCTTGGAGAATATTGAAGCAGCCTAAAGCGGCCCTTGAGTTACAGTAATGAGAGCTCAATGTTTTGAGCATTGCTTGACTATTAGTGCATCTGTTGATGGTTGTCTCCTTTATGCCGGAATCAAGAATAATATTGGCACAGGTATCAATGGCATGTAGTTCATAAGTCTGCTTGGCTGGATTCCTGTAGAGCGTTGGAAGTTAACTGCACTGCGTATTGCCACTTTTTTTTGACAAAGATGTGCAATGGAGTAAGGCCAGCAATTACCTCTAGAGCTGTCATAAGGCAGGTTTGCAATTCCCCGGTGATTCCGAGACGTGCTAATCTTTGAAGTCGTTATAACTTTATGATGCATTTTTCCTTAAAAGAGAACGACATTTCTAATGAACAAGTTGCATTTATCCGAGTGTTTTTTGGTAAATAAAATATTTTTAGTGTTCAAAATGACGTGCACTTACAAGAAATTTGCACTTACATATACGTTTTGCACTTATCCAAACATTATTGTATGAAAAATTTGCGAATTGGCAAGGGGTTTTTGAAGGCATTGCACTTATCCAGTTTGCACTCATCCATTTCCGACTGTATAAAATTAATAATTATTAAGCTTAATTATTACTAATAAGACACTTTTTTATTTCCAGGTCAATATGCTGATGTGGCGTACAGTTCTATGGATGGTAATACAAATATTCATCGTTCATCTAATATCAGCTTATCCTGCAATTCAAGAAAATCCAGACAGTCTACAATCTCTAAGTGCTTGGGCAGGTAAAAGTCGATCACTGCCTGATGTTTCGGCAACAATTGATCAAGTTCACAAGATTCTTCAGGAAGATCCAACATTGCCAAGATTAACACGGTAAACGGCTCAAATAGTTTAAGTATTTAAAAAATATATAATTTCTTACAGCTCAAAAGTAAAGTTTGAATCAATAAGGTCAACCATGTCTTTGGTTGTTTTGAACTGAAACCCATCCTTTAGCGCTAGAGAATTATAAAAAAAAAAAACTGTATTTTGTCTTTCAACTTCATTTACTTCAAATTATTTTCTGTTGCCCTTTTTAAAGGAACTGCAATGGGCCCGTTCACTATTCCGGGCAAATGGATTTATTTGCAATCTACGTGTTCTGATTGGTCGAGAGTTTGAAAATTGACTAAGGATTTAGTCAGTTTTTGTGAGGTATAGGACTGGATTCTTAGCAAAAAAATTCTTGCTGCAAAAGTTAGTCAGTTTGAGAAATGTCATAAACAGCTGTTTCTTGAAATATATTTTCACTAAATTGTTGAACTTTCATCAAATTGTTTCAAATTTCAAATTTATTGAAAATTAAATTAAAATGGAATACAAAATAACTTGTGATAGTGTTACATATGATGTTGAGGAGACAGAAGAAACAATAACAAGACATTTTCAGTGTCCATGTTTATTTATTAAAATCTTTTTTTCTTAAATTTTCTCAAATATTAGCGCACAGTCACAATTCACGAATAACTTCAATGTGAGAATAGAACGTAAATATGCAAGTTTGAAATTTATTTCAAATCTGACGTTGACTTGTTTGTTAGTCAATTTTCCGCGTTCCATGGGTTTGACAGAAAATAATTCCATTTGCCCGGAATAGTGAACGGGCCAATGTTAGAGTTTGCTTGACTGCCATCGGTAGGATAAAAAGTTTTTATATCTGTACTAGAATCACATCTAAAACTTACATGCCTGTCTTAACATTCCTTTTAACGGTCCCAGTCAAATGGACCTTTTGTGGTTTTTGCTATGCTGTCGTTCTTTGAAGGTTGTTAGCGGCCTTCTTAACGAGACAACTGTACAACTGAGTCCTATCCTCCTTCCCTTTTGTGTCCGACTCACTAGTTTCAAAGCATTCAAGGTTTTGGCTCTATTTTTCTTCAAAATTGTCTTCATCCTTATTGCTTTTATTAGCAGGGATGTCTTTTATGACTTCCGTGATTTTGTTGTTGGTTTTGTGTTCATTGCTCACACATATGTAAATGAATCTACGAGAAGCGAGAAAAGAGATGAGTGATTAGCGCTTCGCTAATCCACACTAACCCATATTGTTTTCCGGGACAGTTCGTATTACACCATTTCACAACGAAAGGTGTAGTTTGGGGGATTAGAGTTGTGATTGATTTACCTTTGGTAACTGGGTGCCCTACCGCCCTACCAGTCCTTGGCGTCACTTGACTGCCTTAGTAGGGTTTCTTACACGTATTATAGTCAAATCTTTTCCATTAGCTAATACATTCCATAACTACCGCATTTAAATCACAATTTATCTATTTGATCATTAAGAGGTGAAATTAAAGAACTTTTCGAACAAGTTACGAAAGAGGAGTACAGTAAAAGTCTTCAGACAGGCGATTTAAACCGCGCTAGTAACATGCGGGCTTTGATGCTGGTAATGCCATACAACACCAACAACACCACCGAGGATAATTTGCAAGTAAAAAACATCAATCTCATTTTAAATCATTTATTAAATTGAAATCCTTTCAGGAACTCTACACGCGTCCACCAATCACGAAGGTAATTGACTCGTACTCCATACCACAAAAATTCCAAACACCATCACCTGTTCCATCGGGTAAAGTCGAGGGCGTGGAAGTTGGAAATCTAGCTGCAACTACCTACAAGCCATTATTTCGAATGAGAGAGAAAATAAATCCCAGCCCAACCACCTACCATCCTCCTCAGCATTCATTTATGCCGACAAAGTTGACCACTTCCCAGACAATTGATAACGGGGCAGTAACGAGTTTGCCATTGCTTCCTGAAATAGAAGATGAGCGGGACAAATTGACACGTTACAGTAGTTCCTACAGCGCAAAGAATAGCGATTGGTCACTCTTAGAAGGAGAATTTAATCGCCGCAAGAATCTTCATCAGAAATTTACACCTATGCCGGGACTTTCTGGGATTTTTCAAAACATGGGAATGACTATGCAAAACCAAGCGAATCTTGAGGATTATTACCAAGCAGCGAAGCCAGCAATGTCAAGCACTATTAAGCAATTAGACCGTTATCCAGGTACAATAGACATTGCAGATTTTACCAGAACGTTACCACCCAGACCAAATCCAGAGGCATACATTGAATTTAAGCCTCTCAATATCGGCGAGGAGATCCGGGTGCGACCTGAAGTCGAAGACTATTTAAATCGGTATGGAATTGTCAATCGGAAAAGAAAACAGATTAAGCCAGAGGATGAGAATGAAACTAACAAGAATCAAGATTCCACTAAGAAATCTAATACCAGAATCGATGAACCTCTTAAAATTGAACTTGCTGTTATGGTTGCTAATGACACAATCAAAACCCAAGAGCAGCCCATTAGGAGGATGGATACCAACGTTGATGATTACGATTCAAGTAAGGATCAAGAGGATTTAGTTCAACTTAAGAAACTTCTAAACAATTTACGTGAACTAGAACGTCTTAATGTGAGTCTTACTTCTGAAATGCTCAAAACTATAGATTTGGATAATTTTAATTTGAGTAGCGATATTCGAGCCCAAGGTCCTGATCCCGTCAACGATATTGAAAACTCACGAAAAAATGACATCAAACGTCAAAGTGCAACTGAAACTACTTCAAATCCGACTCGATTCAATTTAGATTTGGATTTAAATGCCACAGAAAGCGAATTAACAACTACCTCCACAACAAGCACAACAGAGGAACCATCATCAACAACGGAGGAATCAAGAAATGGTTCGTTAACTGATTTAGAAGACTCATTTGGAGGTCCAGATCCTATTACTGAAGATCCATCACCGCCACCTAAGAAAAACGGATTTTATTTTCTAGCGGATTGGAATTCATTCCTAGAAGTTGGCGAAGCAGGAAACGATCAAGTCGTAGTGAGATTTGATCCCAAAATTGGCGATCCAAGACGTTTCCTCAAAGTCACAGTGCCCTAGATCCAAAAAAATCCAATTTTGTGTATAGGTAGATTAAACTTTTGTAAATATCTTCTCGCGTAAGATTCACTTTACGTACATACATTCATATGTTAACTTTATTTCTTGTCAATAATTTATTATGCAATTATATATATTTTAAGTATTAAGTTGAATTTGTTCAAATCAAAAACATTATGGATATAATTAGAAATATAATTCAATTAATTTTATGTAGTAACAAAGAATTTTCTTAAATTATTTTATTAATTAAAAGAGATTACACAGAGAAATTAGTGACAACTCTATACAACTTAATCAAAGACTTAAATGTTTTTCCAGAGTACCGCCTCTAATCCAGGGCCGCACCGTACGAAATCAGCAACCGAACTCGTCTTCTTCGCATTGTTTCTCCTTCATCCCAGGTCAATTCCGATACCGCTAACCCAGCCATTCCTACAAACTCACTGGTGATATTGAATTATGAGAAAATTACTTACCTGGAATGTGCTGATATTCCCACATTTATGTTTAAACAAATTATTTAGGAGTCTTTAGGGCTTGTCGTTAATCCACTGTCTGAATGTGTGTTTACAACTATTCTACAATTAAGGCTAAAGAATTGTTCATCTGGAGATTATTGAATGTGCTCAAAAAACAATATATTTTTGATTTCACTCATCTAATTTTAAATGAGTAATTGTACGGACTTTTGAAAGATTGTGCCACTTGTGTTGGCGCGTGAGTTTTGCATTATTCTTTCAAGAACAATGTTAAAAAAGAATAAAGAATAAAGTCAAAAATATGTGCTGCACAATAAGTCAGAAAGCAGAGCAGAAATTGAACTGCTTTAAGAGAAAAAATACTTGTTCGGATCTTAGGTCCTGTGTGTGAGGAGGGTAAACGAAAATTTAACCGCTATTAACTATGTATTAGCTATTTCAAGATGGTGTAGTCCGGAAAGCCAGAACAAGCAAATGGACAAAAAGACTCCAGCCTCAAGGACACTATGAATTTAACCGCTTCATACGTATTTAGTTGCTACGCACCGCGACTATGCAGGATCCTTCCAGAAATAAAAATAAATAAATAAAAAGAAATAGAATGACAATGAGTTAGGCAGAAAAAAGATTGGAAATCAGACAAAGTAGACGAACTGCTGAGAAAAGGAGCAGGAACCACTGTGTGTACCACAACTGACAAAATAGGAATCGCAGCAACAGTTACCAATCGATAACAGGATTAACAGAATTTACAGAAATACTGGGTAGACGTGACAAGAATTCTTATCTCTTATACGTAGTATTCTCCGCAAGAATACGATAAATTGCAACAAAGCACAACTGAGATCAATAATGGATCATAAATCTCAATAATAATGCACACAGAATTGGACTAGCTGACACTGCAATCTGCAAAAACTGCGAAGAGGAGGGGGACCTGAAATATTTCCTCCGTCATTGTTCAACTACGGCAAGACTACTGGGATCTATGTGGATACCGGATTTAGAGCAATAAGACAGCAAAGTGACCCAACCAGATTACCTTTTTATTGTAACTCCAATTATAATGCACGTAATGTTATTTTTAATTCCTGGAGTTATATCCGTGATAAAGCAGACTTGTAACTAAAGAATTTTGGGAAATATGTTCATTCTATAGTCACTGCTCTTGTACCATAGGTTGGATGTTAACCTTTTGATTATAAACGCTATTTGAAGTCTATATATATAGGGTGGTGGAATATACTTTTATTTGAGCTAAATATTATTTGATAGAAACAGCAGTACATACAACAAAAACTAAGAACTAACAATTGAATTCTATAACTTTGATGATATCAGAGATTTTCCTTCATATTACCTTCGTTGTCGTCGCTGTCCTTCCAATTGGTTTCCAACTTCAGCAGTTTAATAGATTTGTTTAGAAGTTCCATTTGCATTTCTAGATCGTTGCATTTGTCACTTAGACAATCCTTTCTTGATTTAATATTTTCAATAACGGATTGATGATGTTGTTGAATTTCATTAATTGTTTCCAGTAATTCGAAGAGATTAGAACCATCGCCCTGCTCTTCACATAGTATGCTCTCAAACTCACAGAGCTGATTGTAGATCGATTGCAACTTCTTGTTGGCCAAAGAACACTTTTTAGGAAATAATATTCAATTAAAAAGTATGTCTATGTATAATTAAAGTTGGATAGTTACCCATATTTGGTGCTTTTCCAAATTTACTGAAGTCATTTTTATAAGAAAACTAATTTAATTGCAGTTATTCAATCCCAAAACAATTGACACTTTCAAAATAATCTTTTATCATTCAGTCCTTAGGACAGCCAAATACTGCAAAGAATAAATTCACTTCATTTTCATCACCCATGGAATGATTTGTATTTTCTAAGATTACACATTTATTTAATCTGTTGCATTTCGGGATTTTCCAGGATCAGAATTTGTTTGTATTCTTTTATGCCTTTTATGACGGTTAAAACAAATTCTGAAGTTTAGCGTCTCCTATAATTTTATTTTATAGGAAGTAATGTAAGATTTTGACAAATGGATTCGTGATCAGACAGTGCTGCCAAATCTGAAAGAACTGAATAGATTATAGCAAGGTTGCAAATAATTTTAATTTTGAACAAACAAATAAATATCTTGAATGCTGAAGTATATTTCAAAATAGGCTCTATTCGACCGAAAAACTGTTAATTTATTAACAACCAATTGTTTTCAAATAGTGGAATAATTTCTAGTTAACAAATTCTATTTTAATTTTTCATAGTTCTAAGAAGGTATTTCTGCCTCTTCCGAATCAAAGATATCTTTTGGAATCGTTTTATTAACACGTCATAATCTTTTTCGAATTGATACCACAGCCTAGATGGTAGGGAAATTAGAAGAAAGATGTAGAAAATGAAAAACAAAAAATTCGATGATAACGAAATCAGCGAATACAGTATCATGTTGCAACTCAAAAACCATTGTTTATATCGAAAATCGAAATATTCCACAGGACAGAGTGAGGCGCACCGCCATTTTGGGTTCATTCAGTCGCGTCCGGAAACTTACGTGGCGCATAACTTCTTACACGATAGAGGTAGAGGATGGGGAAAGCTACCAAATCCCGGAATGAGGTTGGAACATTTTTTTAAAAATCCTGGAGCACAAAATCCCGGAAAACATTATCCCGGATCACAAAATCCCGAAAAATTACGATCCCGGAGACAGCCCAAAAATTCCGGAATTTTTTTTTATTTCAAACTGTAACGATGGCAAATGGCAACAATACAAACTGCGACGAAACTTTAGCTCGACGATTGGCAGACGATCGATCCTGTTGAAAGGAGAGAACACTTCCCTTTGAGAGCTCGGACAGAGTAGACGTACAAGCAAGAGAAAGGAGATTAAGTATCAGATTATCATATATAGGAAATAGAATAAAGAGTTAAACGTTGAAAAGGTTGTTTTACTTAAATAAAAAGCAAAGCTTTAAAAAACATTTTTTATTTTTGGTAAAAGAACGATTTTATGCTTCATAAATGAAGAAAACATAAAATTTGGCTTAACCTGTTTGTCAGCTGTAAAATCATATCAAAGAGAAGAAAATGGTCACTTAAAAAAATGAGAATCACGGAAAAGTAACTTTTTGTCGATTCTCATGCGTTCGGGTGATCTCCTTCTGCAGAAAGTATTATGTTTAATTTACGAACAATACAAGAATAAAATTCCCGAAATTCTAGATTTTGTGCGTCGGGATTTCGTGATCCGGGATTTTGTGTTCCTGGATTTTGTTTTCCGAGATTTTGATATCCGGGATTTTGAAATCGGGATTGTGTGCACGGGATTTTGTTTTCCGAGATTTCGTGGGCAACCCGATAGGATGCTCTTTGTGATCTCAATCAACAGCTCTCATGGCTATCCATCGATTTGCATAAAACATTAGTCGAGAAGTAATGGTGAAGTTGGATGGGGCTAAGGTTGGAAAGAAAGAATAATCTCCTTTAAATGTGTTGGAAGTACCGATGACAAAAAAGTCTCATTTCTGTATTATACGATTTTTTTTTAAATTCACGCGGGTGTACTGTATATCAAACACTGTCAGATCCAAACAGTCTTCACTTTTTTTTAATCATACAAACCAAAATTTTACAGTCTTATTATTTAGCTACAAAATGTCACAAAAAGAAAGGTTTCCTGTTTTTGCTTCTCATGGTACGTATCTTTCGGTAAAAGCCCATTTAATTGGTGCACGTAGAGCACATGGTTTGCTCAAGAAGAAGTCAGATGCCTTGGAAATGCGCTTCCGGGTCATTTTAGAAAAACTAATTCAAACTAAGGCTCGTATGGTCAACGCAATGAAGGAGGCAGCATTTTCGTATGCCGAAGCTAAATTCGCAACTGGTGACTTTAATCAAGTAGTTCTGCAAAATGTTGCAAAAGCAAAACTTAAGATTCGCATAAGGAAAGTTCATATTGCTGGCGTAACACTGCCTATACTTGAGTGCTATCAGGATGGTGCTGACCCATATGAATTAGTAGGCTTGGCTCGTGGTGGTCAACAATTGGCTCGTCTAAAGAAACATTACCAGCAGGCTGTGAACATTTTGGTGGAATTAGCTTCATATCAAGCGGCTTTCATAATTCTAGATAAAGTCGTCAAAAACACTAAGAGAAGTGTCAATGCTCTTGAGCTCGTTATTATTCCCCGCCTTCTTAATACACTTGAATATATAATTGTACAAATCGACGAATTGGAGCGTGGAGAATTCTACCGCTTAAGGAAAATTCAGAGAAAAAAAAAACAGATTGCTAGTCACAACATATGGAACCCCGAGAAAGTAATAGAAAATATGAGTGCTAAAATGTGAATACAAATACATTTTTCCAAAACACAAGCAAACGAAGTTATAACTGCGAAGAAAATGGAGTGGAACGACATATTTTGAATATGAGAGGTGCCTGCTTACTCCGACCTTATCTTTGCCTCATGACATGACGATCGCTTTTTTCTTCGCTCACTTCTCTCGCTTTAAAACTATCGTCATAGTGGGCATTCATAATCTTAACAGAGTCACATGCATAATACAGACAAATTTGGGATGGAATTGGATTAATAGATCGCCCATAATGCCCAGTGATCATCAATCCATGTTTTCAGCAGTCAGTAGTTTCAAGACTAAACATAATCCAAACGGATCCGTACGTACTCCTGTTGTATCAATCTAGAATGAAATAAAATGGTATTCGATTACATTGGTTAAGTGGCTTAATGATTAGGGCGTTGTACTGCTAGCCAAGCGGACAAAGGTTCGAGCCTCAACAAAAAAGTTATTTGCGACAGCTCCTCTTGGGAATCAATGACAAACCTCCGAGAGTATAATTCGTCATAAAAAAATTATTCAATCCGCCATTCGGCGTCGGCAATTATAACTGGTCCCTTCCATTCGTACGAAGGATATAACACGCTGTTCCAAGATTTTAACAGAGCTTCACATTACGATACACTAGGAACCGTTTGCACTAATTTTCGAATTTATGCCTGTATGTGGTTGGGTATGTGTTTGCCTATTTTTTTTTGTCCTTTGATATCTGGAGAATGGAGCGTTTTTTATCTGTCAAAAGCAGCAACAAGTCAGAGTTGACGCGATGCTATGAACAATACAGCACATGCTCGGCTAACTCGCCAGTTCTTCGATCCATTGATGATGGGCAATGATATTCGGGTTTTTTCATTGAAAGAGAAAGGGAGAGGAAATAAAAACAAACGTAGGAATGCGCAGATTCACTCTTTATTTAACCATCAATCAATTTAAATTTAAACTGGTGCATATTTTGAAATTGTGAGAAGGACAGACATATTTCACACACTTATTACACCGTGCGGAGTGAATGCTTGAATTTGAGCGTGAGGGACACATGTGACAACGAGCTTTTCTTGGTAGCTGGTTCATGAGTCAACGGCAATGATTACACGGCGTCTCCACGAGCAATTTTTCATAGCTTGCCATCTGTCAGTTGATAGCATTCTCGTAGAGACTGCAAATAGTATTCTATGAAAAATGGCTTTCCATGTATTGCTCAGCTCATAGCTTGCTATGGATAGTATTCTATGGGCTGTCATTTTTGTTTGACGTTTGTTTTTTTTTTTTTTGGCTTGACGATTGTTTCTTTTTTTAATTATTTTTGGTTCGACATTTGTGTTTTATCGTCGATTGTTTATTTTTTTAATTATTTTTGGTTCGGCATTTGTGTTTTTTCGTCGATTGTTTCTACCTATGTTTTCTTTTTTCCATTTTTTCTTCCAATTCTTTTAATGCCACTAATGCGAGAATACAACAACGTGCTCTCCTCGACGACATTTTCACGATTGAAATAGTAAGCTATGAAATGCCCACTCTCAATTTCATAGCATTCTATCTATCTTTCTTTCTATGAAAAGTGACAGATGGTAAGCTATGAAAAATTGCTCGTGGAGACGCCGTGTTAGATTTGTGGTAATTCTGATAATGGTGGTCAAACTGCTTTGCACTTGATGTTTGAATTTCTGATGCTATTCACAACAGCAAGCCCATTTGCACCTCGTAGCATTCGCTTACGTTGCTCGATGTATGGAATACAAAGCGTTGACCAAGTTCGACCAAAAATAATATTCTTCTGATATTTTTCTTCTGAATATTCCAATCGGGATTCAATTTCGTGTAAATAACGAATCCACTGTATGCTGATATATCGAGCATATTGCAAAAAAGGGCAACAGGCCATCTGTTTACCTTTATTTTGCATCGATATTTCACAACCAATTTATCCAGAACATTATTTATTTATTTATTTTCTTTATTTTCTTCCAAACTTAAAGCTAATAACAAATTTTGCTTAAATTTAGCGGAATTAAATAATAGTGTTCATTCGGTAACTCAGGAAGTTAGTGTTGAATGACACCTGAATAAATATTTTACAAAAATGTACTTCTGATGCGGGATGGGGGATAAAGGAAAGCAATTCAAAAAAAAAAATAAAAAATCCATTAAAATAATATAACAATTCATTAATATACCATAAAAAAATTATAAATTATAAATTTGTGCTGATGATTAAGGTATACTTCTCAAGAAAGATTCGATACTTGCATAGTCAATCGTGAATAACCAGTCTTTAATTTTCCTTAAAAAAGAGTTGAAGTTAACGGTTGTATGGACAGAAAATGGGAGCTTATTGAAACATGTAGGGGCTGTAAAGGTGAAGAAATGCGAAAAATTGACTTTATCTTTTGTGCAATTGTAAAATTTGATTATTTCAGATTTCTTCTCAGGATCATTCGCGTCAATGGCAACAGCCAAATGATAAGTGGAGAGCAGCGCAACAAAGCGAGGTTTTTTTGGGTACTGAAATACCTTCAGTCATATCCAATACCACTCGTTCTCCTTGATTCACTTCTAGTACGCAGTTGCGATCACGTCCAGTGTATACTTGCAAATTGTAGACATACCGCGTTTCAGCATCAGCAGCGATCTACAATTTCAAACCATATTAGGCTGGTTTGGATGGTATTTACTATGTGAATGGCCTCTACCCCGAAATTGTAAAGTTGTTCATCAACAGTAACAAAATTACCAACGCAATACGATATATTCAACCATTGCACCCATTAATCAAATCTTCACGTATTGGAGCTAGGTTTGTATCAATCTGGTCTCCTTATCATCAAAACGCAAGCAACTGTTGATTAGTTTGAATCGATTTAGCGCCATCGTTGATGCAAAAATTAACTACTATAAATTACGCCTATATTTGAATCAATTTTGAATACTTATAGTTTAACTTAAATGTTAAATATTTAAAGCTTTGCTTTTTATTTTAGTAAAACAACCTTTTCAACGTTTAACTCTTTATTCTATTTCCTATACATGATAATCTGATACTTAATCTCCTTTCTCTTGCTTGTACGTCTACTCTGTCCGAGCTCTCAAAGGAAAGTGTTTTCTCCTTTCAAACAGGATCGATCGTCTGCCAATCGTCGAGCTAAGATTTAGTCGCAGTTTGTATTGTTGCCATTTGCCATCGTTACATATAAAATTTTAAAAAATTATTTTTTGGTTTTCATTCGGATATGGCGACATTCGGTTATAACGACTGAAAATTTGTCTCCCATGAGTGGTCGTTATAACCGAATTCCACTGTATATATGTACATGCATAAGTACCTATACATAATTACGTCATAAATTAGTCAGAGCATACAATTTCGTTTACCACGTCTGTACTGTAGATCAAACACTGTCAGATCCAAATAGCCTTCTCGTTTTTTTTAATCATAAAAACAAAAATTTTAGACTTATCTGAAGCATTTCTTTTTTTAAATAGAAATAGCATTTTTAATACATTCGATTATTTAGCTGCAAAATGTCAGGAAAGGATAGGATTCCTGCTTTTCCTTCTCGTGGTTCGCATATTTCAGTGAAAGCTCGTTTGGTTGGTGCACAGAAAGGGCATGGTTTGCTCAAGAAGAAGTCGGATGCTTTACAAATGCGTTTTCGGGTTATTTTGGAAAAAATTGTTCAAACTAAGACTCTTATGGGCAAAGCAATGAAGGAGGCAGCATTCTCGTTAGCCGAAGCTAAATTCGCAACTGGTGACTTTAATCAAGTTGTTCTTCAGAATGTTACAAAAGCCCAACTTAAGATTCGCACAAGAAAAGACAATATTGCTGGGGTAACGTTGGCGATATTTGAATCCTATCAGGATGGTGCTGACTCCTATGAATTAACAGGTTTGGCTCGTGGTGGTCAACAATTGTCTCGTCTAAAGAAAAATTACCAACATGCTGTCAAAATCTTGGTGGAATTAGCTTCGTATCAGACAGCTTTCATAACTCTAGATGAAGTCATCAAGACCACCAACAGAAGAATCAATGCTATTGAGCATGTTATTATTCCATGCATTAATCGTACGCTTGCCTATATAGTTGTAGAATTAGACGAATTGGAACGTGAAGAATTCTACCGCTTAAAGAAGATTCAGGACAAAAAACGGATTGCTAGTAAAAAAGTTGAAGCGAGAGAAGCAGAAAGTAAACTATTGAAAAATGAAACCGAAGCTGGTTACCATAGAAATGTATTCGAAGGAGGTGATGCTGATGTTTTGTTTTAGGTCAGTTTCTTTGGGCCAGTTTAGAAACTGTTTATTCTGTTTTAATGTATTTCAAAGTTACGGACTTACTTAATACTCTTTTGTTATTCTATTGTCATCTTGTTTTTCCCTTCTAATTTATTGAATAAAAATGTTTTTGTGGTGAATCAAAGCAACGTAAGAATGTGTCAAATCACTCTTATTCCGCCTAATTAACTAACTTTCCAGGTGTCTCTTTCAAGTTGCTAAATTTCGGACACTTAACGAAGTTAGCTTACCTACAATCAAATCTAGTGATCAAATTTTCCCTCACTTCCAGTTAACCGATTGACTTGAAATTTTGCACATGTACATAAGGCCGGTGACAACGTCATATTTATTCTCATTCTGAATCCAATATGATAGACATCCTAAGATGTCGGATTCCCTTTTTCTTCACAATTTCCATGATATGGGTTTCAAATGAAAGTGGTTGACAAGTGAATCACGGTAAACTATGCGATGTCTTTCAAATCGTAATATGGCGGAAGCCCCAACATGGTGACTTACCTTTTTCTTCACAACCCCTTGATATGGGAATCAAATGAAAGACTTCAACGAGTAGGATGTGATTAGCTTTGTCACGTCATTAAAATTAAAACTTTAATTACAAAATTAACTACTACATCCAACGAAGTGTAACGGGGCGCTGAGAAAAGAATGGCACAGTGGTGCATAAAATTAATATGTCGCTGGAGTCCAACTTCAAGGCACTGGGCACACCCTTCTGTAATAAATCCCTAAGCCTTCTTAAAGCATCTTCTTCGAGATTATCGACAGACAAAAATGAAAGCACTTCCCTTGTTATCACACCACGAGTTCGTTTGGGAGCGTGGCGCATCTTCGGTGACTGCAATTTCTGTTGGATAGCATTTCCTTTTGCAATTAGGACTTTTTCATGGGATGGGAAAATATTCAATTTTGCGTTGACTTTTTGGCGTATAACATCTAACTGATATTCTGACAAACTAGCATGAATTAATATGTTTCACCAGAAGACAGCACCAGTGGTTTTTTTTTCATTTTCCACTGCATTCTTTTAAACTTTTTGGTGTTCTTCCAAACTAGTTTACTGCACTTTCTGAGTCTGTAATGTCAGGTAACACGTATAAAAAAACTGCTGGTATGTTTCTTGACTTAACCAAAGCTTTTGATTTAGTCAATCATAAAATGTTGTTTAATGTTCTGTATAGGTTTGGATTCAGGGATAATATCTTCAGTTGGTTTTCTTCCTATCTTTCTGAAAGGAAGCAGCTTGTTCGGGTAAACTCTACCTTGAGTGAGTCTACTACTTGTACAGCAGCAGGCGTCCCTCAAGGATCAGTTCTTGGCCCTCTGTTGTTTGTTATTTATATTAATTCCATCTTTAGGCTGCCTTTAAATGGTAAAATAATTGCCTACGCTGATGACTTAGCTCTTTCTTATGCTGCTCTCAGCGCGAATGATTTAGTGCGGCAGATGAATCTGGACCTTTCCTTGATGAATGACTGGTTTAGGTATCATCAAATGGTCCTTAGCAGCAAGTCCAAAGTAATGTCGTTTGCTCTTACAAATCAGTCTCCAATTACTGGGATTGCATTACACGACTCTAGTTGTAATCAATCTAACTGTGAGAGTAATTGCATATTTCTGGAATCAGTCTCTGAGTTTAAATACCTAGGTGTAATCCTAGATAGTAGGCTTAATTGGAAGTCACATATAGAAAATGTAAAGAAAACGATCTACACGGGGTTAAATAAGATAAACCATCTACGCAAGCTCGTACCGCCGAATCTTTTAGTTACAATATACTATGCCTTAGTCAATTCACGTCTGGAGTACGGCCTTTGTTGCTGGGGTAGTGCTTTTGCTACTAAATTGCAACCGATTGTTATAGCTCAAAAGAAGATATTGAGGACTTTACTGTTCAAACCTAGTCGGGAGCCTTCGCGTCCGCTTTTTCAATCAACCAGGATATTGCCAATGCAATCTCTATATATATTCAAGGTTTTGAGGTTGTTTTATCTACGCAGTGGTTATGCCAACATAAGTAGAAATGAAGTGCATTCACTTCGTTCCTCGAATGCAGTGATAGTTCCTAGAGTTAGGACAGAGCACTGCCGTCGATTTGTTACCAACTAAGCTCCCTTTGTTTATAACAGATTGCCATCTGACATACGCAATCAAATTGGATCGAAATCCAAATTCCTTGGATCTCTGAGAAATTGGCTACTCTTTACATCTGATGTTGGGTTTTTAATGCAAGTAATAACATAGACTGTTTCATTCCTCACTTCCTCATCTTACCCTTCATCCATATCACTTGTCTCTTCCTATAAAATGCGTTTTTTTCTTTTTGTGCGGCTTCACATTTCACTATTTTTTTTATAACACTTGCCACTGGTTCCTCTAACCACTTAGTGTTCTATTCCATTTCATCATTGCACAACTCATGGTTAAACAATCTAGCAAATTATCTTTTGAAGTTCAAGTAAATTTAACCAAATTAATAAAAAAAACTATGTATTCTTTATAAAAATTTTGTTATGAATATTGTACAGTGAATTGGAATAAATAAATCTAAATCTAAATCTAATGGTTCATTTAACCAGGCTGAATTTACGGCTAAGAGGCGGTTACGATGCCTACCACTTTTCTCCCATTTTTCACTTCAGTCACCTCCAGTTTTTTTTTTTTTTCAAAACCATATCCACAACGACATCTTTACGTTAAACTTAGGCAGTTTAAGGGCGCTTAAGCGGGTGAGGTAGTTATTCGAACCTGCTTAAACACCCCGATGAGGAAGATATCCGAATTCAATTGGAATTGGAATGCATAACAGATTGTAAGAACCGTGTTTTTGTGTTTCTAAACTAAAAAGACAGGACATTGTTCAGCATGCAGAAATGCTACGAAGTTTGCTGCGATGAAAATTTTAATCCGAGCAAATTAGGGAAATAAAACTACAAAAACGATTTAGGCGCTTAGGCAAAGAGTACTTATCGGTGCAAATTTACTTAGAAATGCATTGAAAATACAAGAACCTAATATTTTCGGACTTTTAAGTGATTTTGAGCACTTAAGCGTGAAGCACGTAACCGGGTTTTGCATTACAGTACTCCCCGGATAGCTCTGCCTTGAGAGTTTTTTTTGATTTGTTTGGGCACTTAAGAGGGGAAGTTACTTATCCGTATCCGCTTATATTGCTGACAATTTTTGAAGCCTCAAATGATTGGTTAGCAATGCGGGTTACGCAGCTAAGCGAGGGAGCACATATCCGGCGATTACTTTTACTCTGCAATGGTTGAGTGGCGAATGGATGAGATTATGAAAAGTTGAGGTACTCTTTGTCATCGTCCCACAAAATGTCTTTTAAAAAAATTCTGCTCCAAATTGTGTAATTCCCTATTCTCCAGAAATGGATTCACCCAAAACCTTTGTGTCATTTCTGCGTTTCTTTTTGCAATTTCTTCAATTCTTTTAATGCCGCTAATGCGAGAATACATCGAAGTGCTTTCCTCCGCGGCATTTCCTGGATTGAAATAGTAAGCTATGAAATGCCCACCCAGAATTTCATGCCATTCTATCTGAAATATTGCTCATGGAGACGCGGTGTTAAAGTCAAAAATAGAATTTAAAATAAAAATTTAAGATCGCGCTTTGCACGTTGTGTTTAAAAAATTATTATAAAATGATAAAAATGTGACTGACTAAAACAAAATATTCCTGAATAACGTGCAAGAAATGTTTTATAAAAAAAAAAAACTATGACAATTTAATCACCACAACTGTTTTAGTCGGCAAACAAACTCAAAAAAAAAAAGAATTATTTTCGATCGTCTATCAAGCAGATCAGTTCAGCTACTGACTTTCTAGGCTAATTTTTTGTAACCAGCGAAAGAAATCAGAAAACAAAATATGGATAGCATTGTATTAAGAAGTTAATCACATCATTTCAAATCATCTCATTTAACTTTGATTTTCGACTTTTGTCCAGCTAGATTGGGGAATCCGCGCAGTGTGCTCCGTCGTTGATTTTATTTAGGTACAAGGTCAAGACTGAAACTTAAAATTGCACAAAAGAAAAAAACAACGGTGATTTGAATATGTACCTAAATATTTGTTGATAATTTGGGAAGAATTTAACCAAACAAGTTAACAAAATTGTTTCTTTTTTAGAAAAAGAGTTTTTTGTTTTTATTATTATTACATATTATTTTTTTCAGTTTTGATTTAAATGATATATTTACAGTTCGTGTCTTTACAATAAACAATTTCTTTATATTCAAGATTTTTATTTTAATTTTTGTGTATAATACGTTTATAATATCGAGGAATTTAACTGAAATAAAATTATGTTCGTTTGTATGTATTTATATTTATAATTTAGGAATTAATATTTATTTATACGCACTAAATAAAATTGTCTTAAGTAGTACATTTTACATTTCATCAGTTAACATATACATATGTACGAGTATATGTTTGTATATGTCTTGAGAGCAATATCAATAAAATACTTAGAAAAAAAAAATTGTATATACAAGTTTAAACTTATAATTAAAACTGAAATTATTTATTTGAAGTTTAAAATAAGAAACTAAAGATATCATATAAACGTTTTGGAATAGAATACAATTTTCCTTATTAATTTATAGTCGTACATATTTTCCATTACAGATTTTGATTTGCTACTTTTAGAATTAAGAAACATGAAAACAAGTGTAAAGTAGTGCGAAAATCAAATATGCATTCTTGAGTCTAAAATTGTTGTTTTTTGCGCTGGACGTATTTATTTTCTGATAATCGAATGCGAAATTTTGAACCACACAAACCTTATTAGGAGATTAAGAACACGAAACCAATTCGAACTAGAACAGCACTGAGAACGTAAAAATTTGATGTAATTACGACAACAACGAGCGTAGGGGCGCTCGGCGTGAATTCTATCCCCAACGTCCTGAGTGGTTCAAATCCCACTAATGATCCATTCGTCCAGTGATGTATGTGCATAATATCTTTTCTTGTGAGCTCCAGAGAGACGCCAGTGGGTAGAACTCTCATTTTATACACATATGTAGGTACATATTAAAATAAAAGTAAAAGAAAAATTGCTTATTAATCCCAGTGACTAGATCGCAGTAGCATGGAAGGATCTCTGTCAACAGGCGTAGAACTTGGTCTGCCGAGCATAATCACTGGGTAACGTCACCTGGGACCCGCGGACCCGTGCTGAGATGGAGAAACTTGGATAAAAAAAAAAAAAAAAAAAACGGAACTCAATATGAAACACAAATGAGTTTGACCTGAACCTGAATTATTTAAGACTGAAAACGACCAAACGAATAATTCTAGTAGCAACGAAAGAGTTAGTTATTCTAAAAATCCTGAACACTTCTACAAACGTTGTCACTATTTCCACTGCAACAAACTTAGGATGTAATGTAGAAGTGCTTAATAATTTAATCGAAATGATTTAACACTTAGCAACTTCAAACATAAAAAAACTCAAACCGACAACTCGTAATGTGGACTAACCTTACACAGTCAATTACAAACAAATCTACTAGTCAAATTTAAATTTGGTTGACATTTACTGATTCAAATAAAAAACAACTTTAAATACATCCACAGAAATTTGTCTTTTTTCTTATTACAAAAATTGTCTTATATAGTTTTGATGTAGTTTGTTCTTTTTACTTGATCGGTATAAAAATGTTCTTAATATTTACGATTGTTTAATAATCTATTTTTAGTCATTCATAACGAAATGCAATTTTGAAAATTTATCTTTTCAGATATTTTTTTGTTAATTGTATAAATTCGTGTTCGAATGTATTACATATATATTATATGTTTAAGTATTTTTTTATTTCGCAAACATTCAATGTCGGATACATCACTAGCACATTTTAATAATTTATTTTTTTTAATACATAATTATAAATTTCGATCGAATATCTAAAGTTCGTTTGTAGTATGTGCCCGTATAAAATACATTGGTATACTCGTATAATAATAAAACTGTATGTATAATTGATTTTTTTGTATATTTATGTAAACATGATACAAAAAAGCACTCAATTTTGTTTAGGGTTGTGCGTTATAATTCAGATTTGTTATGTTCCTTTTAATTTTTTTTTTTTGTTACAAGAGGTTAAATGATTTTTGTCGAATTATTTAGACTGTTAATAACTACCAAAAGTTTGTTTGTAACAAAATATGTTTACATTGTTATAGCTGGTTGTATTATTTTTAATCAAGTTTACACCTTTGAGGTTATGATGTAGCTGGTTGTTTTATTTTTAATCAAGTTTACACATTTAACAAAACTTATGTTCAAGAAAAAATTCAAAATGATTATTATTTTTTAATTATACATATGTATTTATTTCGATATAGATTTCGATTGTTATGCTCCCCCAGTTTAAATATAAAGTGTCTCCCATCTTTTCCATCCATTTTATCCTCTTTGACCAACTGTGTATCAAATGTGAACACAAGTAACTGAGTGGCATCACCAACATTAGGTTTACTAAATGATTTTACTTTCAACTTGTATAATACTTTTATTTAATATGTACTTCTTTACTGAAGCCAATAGCACATGTAAAGTTACCGTGGAATCGATAGTTTGACCTTTTTTTTGAAATTTAAAATCCACTTTAAATTTCGTTAATTTCCCGAACGGCTACTCCGCTTCTTGCGGTCTAAAATGTGTTATATCCGACTGCAAGAACCTAGTATAGGCAGTGTACTGCTATTTCTTCAGCTTAAAGTTTGTATGTAGACCACAAAAAGTTATTCATTTCTAAATAGGAACCCACCGAGACAGTAAGAATCACAGCAATTAGCACGGGCCATTGGCCACGGGCCAATTGGTCCACACGCAGCCAAGTAAGGCTTCCCGTTTAACTTCAACTGCTGTAGTTGCGCCATGTCCCACGAAAAGGAAACCACTCGCCAGAGCCAGGCAGCGTACACTCAGAAAACCATTTTTTAGGAACTACCAGAGATCTCTAACATAAAATTCTACAACCTTATCAAATATCTTAACATCACAGGATGGATCTGAAAGCTATGCTCCTAGCCACGCCCGTCAACATCCAGGTCACGTGAGTTGTGGTATCAAAACGGCACATCCGCACTATTTGTGTTTCTGGCAAGTCCACCAATTTCAACCACTTCTTTCTACCTACCTATTACATTACTTTTAAATACATCCGTTTTTTTTTTATCACCGATCATCTATATAGATCATTTGTTTGCATTCATTTCAACAACACGAGATCTTGCTTTTGATCAAGATCAATTTTCTTGATCTAGAAATAAGTTCTAGAACAGCTAATGTAGATGGAACTTGCTGTCCTGAATTTGGGAAACACTTATCGATCAGTAATGACAAAATTCTCGTCAGAACAAAAGATAGGGGATGCAGCTTTCTCTTTTGTTCTTCCTTTAAAAAACTAACAATTGACAGCTGACCGCAATATTTGTTAAAGCAAAGGCTGTCACCCTCCATAGTTAAGACGGGGATAATACAACACGGTTTATATATGTCAAAATAAACGTATTTAAATGAATGTACATCGAAGAGGTTAAGATACATATGTTTCTATTGCTATAAAGGCTCATAATTCGCAAACCTCCCAGTTCTTTCTTGCTATCCGAAAGCTAACCAGGGGTCGAATTACGGCATCAGTGATCGAGTAACTCGACACGCAAAAACGAGCATTATTGCGTCGGAATGATTGTTTATACGTAATAATGCTCATTTTTACGTGACGAGTTACTCGATCACTGATGCTGTAATTCGGTCCCAGGTTTTAGAATTGTGCCCGAAGTGACTTCTGTAAGAGTTTCAACTCATCGTATTATGCGGAGTGCCAAGTAGATGCTAGATTCGAATATAAAGAACACCTTGAAAGAACGTGCGAGAAAGTTGCTCAGACGAGTGTTGCCTGGAGGTTAAGTCCATCACAATGTATGCGACACCAATATGGGCTAAAGCAGTGGAAGTTAAGTCTTACGCAAGAAAGATAAACATCGTCAACCGACTATTTGCGCTGAGGGTGTGCTGTGCATATCGGACAGTGTCAGATTATGCTATCTTTGTCATCGCGGGAATGCTACCAGCAGATATCTTGGCTAGCAAATTACAAAGGACCTACGATGCATAAATTAACGTTTGACGTTGAAAGTGATGCCAGATTTTGCATTTTAGAATGTTTTGCAAAGGTGATGCCGCAACAATGCTACAGTCATGCGTTTCTAAATTTATCTTAATATTATACAAACGTAGTACACATATCGTACGTTTTCACTAGAACAAAGCATTGTTTACTTTCTACCGACATTTGAACCGATAAGTTGTAGCAAGTCCAGCAAATATAGAAAAAAAGTGTTCCATGTACATATATTGATACGCACCTATTGATAGAACATATTTTATCAAACAAATTGACCTTTGTAATTCCAAAATTATAAGAGTTAGGCTTGGAATTAAATTTCCATTCAACCTATTCTTTGAAGTTGACTGCATGCGATTTTTTCTGGTCTCCAAAACTACAAATTCTCATCGAATAAACACCGCTGCTTCAGTACGTAGCTTGCTATTTTTTTTATAATAGGGATAAATACTTTGAAACTCACTAGGCCAACTGTAAAGACCTGAAACAGTGCTTAACTTACTTTTTTACAATACCTATCAAACAACTCTCCTGTTTGTGATGCCTAAATAAGATTTGATTTCCAAATTACTGATTGACTTTCTTCAAAGGAACCAACAAATCTTTACGAAAGATTCAAGAAAAACAACCAAGCAATAGAAAAATATAGATTGAAGATAATAAATACTAAAAAAAAAAAACAATTTGTGTCGTCAACTAAATAATCAAAATATTTACTTCCGGGAGATGTACATGAATATTAGCGAGACAGTTTGCTTCCGCTCTTTAGAATTATTGTTGCTCTAAATTACTGTTCTCAATACTCTCACGACTGTAAGAGCTAGTACTTATATATTTAATATATCTTATCATCACAATATTTTCTTTTATTTATGTCTTTGGTTCTGAAAAATAAAAAATAAAAACTAAAACTAAAAGTAAGCTGTTGTTTAAATATTCCAAACAAAATATTCTTAATGTAAAATGTTTACTCGTAATTAAATCTCAAATTTGTGTTCTATTTCTGCAATCGCTGATGATCAGGAGTACTTTTAAGGATATCCGGCTGTCCGCCATGTGATGAACTCATCGTATTTTGATGACTTCCGCCGAGAAGCCCTCCGACACCGCTGTAATGTGAGGAACTCAATGTATGCGAATGATTAGAGTTTAATGTGTGTGTGGCGTGAGAGTTTAGAGTATTATGCGCCGTTGTTGTAGCATTTGTTGAGGCACCACCACCGGTCGCTATGCAAGTTCCTGGTACAGGCCGTGATCGCAATGACCGATGCGATCCATTCCTTGTTAGAGTATTCATTTGTGGAGTTCCGGGAAGTGTGTGCCCGAGTGCATTCATATAATCCGCAATTAAAAGTGTTATTTCTAAAATCTTTGGTTTGCTCATTGCAAAGAGCAGCTTCTGCTCGTTTGTGCTTCCATTTGAAACTAAATTATCTTCGTTTCCCACTACCAACATAAAATCATCTTGACAACCACCGAAAGTCATGACAGAGGTGTACGGGTATCGGGCTAGTGGTGCCATTGATGAGAGTTCCAGAACGTTAAGTGCATCTTCTGATACTGCTAACCATGCCATCGCTTGATCAGAGTGTCGAGGTTTCGCTTGAAACAGTGCCGCTCCAAAAAATGGCCATTTTCGACAGCACGTCAGATAGATTCGTACACAATCTAATGTCGAGCGTCCTTTTAATAACATCCACTTTGAAATGAGAAGGTCTTGAATCTCTTTCAATTGTTCTGGAGTCATGGCATCTCTGTACCGGTATGGGTAGAATTTATCTAACGCTTTTAGGCCCGCATTGTTCATATTTCCAGACCCTTTTGACTTTTCCAGCGAATAGTCACCCATGTCAATTTGCGACATTAACGACGCAAGTTCCAATGCTAAGTCCCTTGATAATGGAAACCTTCCTTGCACGATTTGCTGATTGGTCTGATAGCATAGCAATAGTTTCTCTTTATCTGTCTCAAACTTGATGGTATGCTTCCAGTAAAGTCTGTTCTTATATGTCAATTGAATGACTCTAGAGTTCTCAAATTTTCCTGATCCCTTCTCCCGTAAAGCAGTCTCCCATTTCGAAATAACATCACAAAGTTTAGCTTGGGGATCAAGATAGTGCTCCAGATCTTTTTCAATTGGGTCATCGCTAAACAAACAGAAACCATTAGTCGAGTCTCGGGAACCAATCTCCTGAGCCAGCGTCGATTGGAATTCCTCAATCGTTGTCGAGCCATCAAACGAAATAACTTGGTATGTGGTATTCATCATATGAACTGGAATCGCATGTGGTAACGAATGATGGTACGGATTTTTTAATAGAATTGATAGCACCTCCATTCGAGAAGGTTTCGTTTCGCGTCCTCCATTTTTAAGTGTTCGCTCTAAGGCACGTTCGCAATACGCTGCATACTTTCCAGTTTCTGTCTTCGTATCGGCATTACGTGATAAATGAAGCTTTAAATACCAGAGGAGACGACTCGATTTTGGAACAAATAAGGACACGGCTAACGATAGTAGCTGCCACCCTTGAACAAAGGTATATCCGGGTGGATTTGATTTGCAATCAATGATGGGCGGAGGAGCTGGGGCCTTAAACGAAATAAGAACGCAAGTTTATTATTAAATAGTAGGGGAAATAGGCCTTAAATATAAATATATGAACTTAATTACAAAAAAAAAGACCTGTACATGTAAAACTTATTTTTTATTAAGGCGTATCCCCCATACCTGAATTGATGTAGGAGAGCTCCCATTTGCTTGGGCTGCGCCTCCTTGTTGTGTATCACAAGTGAACAGACTCTGGGTTGCACACAATAGCAGTTGCTGTAAAAATGTCATTCATAACGTTTTTGGTTTGCTTCGCTTTCAATACAAAATATGTGTTGTCTACATGTTTTTTTTTTTTTTTTTTTTTGAGTGTCTATTATATGGGCAGTGTAGTTGAAATTGTAGAGGTAGACTATGGATACAGTAAACCATTAAACAAACAAGCAATACATGCACAGTAAGTAATGTATATGTTAAACGAATTAATGAATGAAATCAACATTTAGAATATAATTGTCCTAAATCAGAGTTGGTGTATCGAAAGTTTTTTTACTTACACCAATTAAACTAACTAAACTTTATGAACAGCTTCTATCTTCATTTAAAAAATTAGGGCGAAATAGTCAATAAAAGCTTATTATTTATAAAGGATCTACATTTATACGCTTGATGTCCTCACACGGCACGAGAAATCTACTCAGAGGTCAATGAGAGTCGGTCAAAAACCTGTATCTGTCAGTACAGTGGAAGGGCTGAACTCTATGGACGAGTAGCAGTAAGAAGGCCCTTGCTACGATCTGCTTATAAGAAGAATCGTTAAGAATGGGCTCTGAGACATCGAAACTGAACAGAAGAAGACTTCAGACGATTGCCCTGGACTGACAAATTGAAGTTGGAGATTTTTGGTTTAAAACTGTAAACTTTCGTCCGAGGCAGCATTGGAAAACAAATGCTTCCAGTTTCGTGCCGTCGATTGAGTATGTAACTGACTCCGTTATGGTCTGAGGGTGTTTCTCTTCCAATTGAGTAGGAAATTTGGGGAGCTAGGTGGATATCCACCTATAGTGGAAACGGGAGTAAAAGGACCTACCCTCTTTCTGTTAAAACATTTTAATCGTACAGATTAAACATTTCGTCTACTTGCAATACTTTTCATACCAAGAACATTAAAAAAAAAAGCTTCGGTCGCCAGCCATGTTTGTGCATGTCAATGAAATAGTAGTTAGTGACCTGAGATTTTACTAAAGTTTGCCGTTAATTTAAATTTTAAAAGTTAGTTCTAGCCAGCAGATTCTTAGAATTTATTTATGCATTATAAATACATTTGTATAAATATTATGCTCATTTTTACTGAAAAACAAAAATGTCTGTGGGGGTAATGAGTCGAAGAAAGTTTAATAAAATCAATTGAATTGGTGTCGAACTTCAAAGAGAATTGGTTTGACCATCCCGATCCATCCGCAAATCAGAGACCTGAATCTATTATTTTTTTATTTTTTATAATGCACTAGTGCTAAAGGGGTTATGAATACCCTTATGATGCTATTCATACAGCGCTAGTGTTGGTGTAGTGATTTTGAAACTCAGATGGTATTAGGTCCAGAATCTTGTCACAAGTTGTTCTTTTGTTGTTATTTTGGTGTTAAATAATGCCCTGCATGTATTACCACCATTGATGGTTTTAATTTTGCGGGTAATTCGAATTAAAGTGCATCTTTTTTAAAAAGCTATAACTTATTTGTTATTGATGATAATAAATATCCTTTATAATAAAGGCATTACATATTTTGATTTTCCCTTAATTGACTCCGTTTTCTCCACTTTAATGAGCCCATTGGGATCTTATAAAAGAACATTTTTTATTGACAAAGAGCCAGGCGCAAGGACATACTTAACCCTCTACCGCATACGAAGCCATATATGGCTTTCGCAATGAAACGGTATTTTCTATACTAAATCACATTCGAAATGACTAAAACACAACATGATTGCTTTGTGTTTATCCTTAACAACACAAAATGGTACTTTTCGTATTTTCTAGATAAGGGTTGTCTGCGATTTTTAAATTTTTTCTTCAGTTCCTCTCGTTTGTGCATTGAAAAAAAAGTGAAAAAAAAGTTAGGTTCTAAGTATGTGCAAATTATTGTGTTCAATTGATAAGAACAATACTTAATTTTCTATAATATAAATGTATTTCTTTTGTTTAAAAACAATTGCTAATACTTGTTTAATTAGTTTAAACCATCGCACTTTATTCTTTGAACTAAACTTTTTTTTTACTATTTTTAATAAATATTGTTAAAGAATAATCAAGAGAAGCTATTTCAACAGTTTTTTTATTTTTTTTCTCTGCGCACATTAATTCATGCGGTAGAGGGTTAAGTACATAATGGACTTATATTTCACTTCACTCCTCTACCGTTCTTCTTCGCTACACTGGTCCTTCTATTTCTAAAATCATTGAGCAGATGATTTAATTGTGAAATAATGTCAGATGTTATAATTGGTGCTTGTTTCACTTGGCCTAATTTCACGGCACCAGGACCATCGTATAACATATGTTAAGAAAAAAAAAAAAAACTTTTCAAAGCGTGGAATTAGATAGGGTTTTTTTTAAAGTTCTGAACTTTTTAAAGATGTTTGCTTTATGATATCAAATTGAAAAATTAGATACCGAGGGGTAAGCCAACATTCAGATCATCCATTACTGTCCACATTTTCATAAAGCAATATTAAAACTATGAATATGGAAAAGTAAAATGCAGTGACTACGAAAACTTAACGCCCATGATCATTTTAAAGATTTTTAAGGAAACGAATGATAAGAAGTTGAAAATATAGTATTATTAGAAGTTATTAAATAAAATTTGATGAAAATGAGATTATGTTATTCAAAATGAGTGCCGTAAGTATCGATCCAATCATAAAATTACTTCTTTTTACTTAAGCAAAGGTTACAAATCAAAAGGAGTACTTTTTGGAAATTATTTGCGCGGCTGAGGATCGGTGAGCTTTAAAGAATTAAATGACCAAATTGACAAAAGCGATTGTTAATGACTTTAGTATGTTCTCTGCAGATGTTATTTCTTTTTACAAATATAAATATGTACATACAAATTTCCTCCGTAACAGCTCCAAGAGAACTAACCTCTGCTTCTTGTAACGCGTTATATTTTTCGCAGGATAAAGAAGTTTTTTCATGGTAGATTATGCTCTTGGAGATTTGCCATTGCTCGCCGAAAGGAGATAAAGTGCAAAATATTGGCTGTTTTGCTGTCTCCAACCTGTGTCAACTAGCTTAGCAGTCCAACGCACTAACCAACCATTAAGCCATGACGACATACCATTCATTTCATCATCAAACAAACTACGATAAACCACTATAAAAAATTAAGGTCAAGGCTTCTGCTTCATTTGTCGATTTTTTGAAATTGTCAGATTAAACACAATACTAAGTCTTAAAACTTTTTGAAGCCTGGCGTCGCGCGGTGTTTATGAAAATAGTGGGGTAAATTAGTTAATCTTTAAAAGTTTATTTTGTTTGTTCTATGCAACTTAGCTTCAAATGAGGGTTCGATCGTTTTCTGTATGACGATGACTTCAACTACTTTCCACACACTTGGGACGTACGTAAGTTATGATTCGACCAAATTTTTAATTATGTTGCTGTCATTTTTGCCACTACTGCTTAAACAACTCATATTTGCTGCTTTTGCTTATGAAAATAACAGTCTTGGCCAAAGACTTAATATTTGTAAACTTTTTCATCAAATTATCCGAAATCGTCAAAGTACAATTTGACTTCTGAATCTAAATAGGTATAGTAGGAGGTATTGAATTTCGATTTATTCAAGAAAATAACTTTGTTTCAGAAGTCCTGTGCAGCTAACATATTGTTCGACGAAGATGAGCGATTGAGTTTTTTAGTTTTCGAAACTACTCCGCCATCTCAATTTTTCAAAACGTTTTATATTATAAACTTGCATTGAACTTTTTCCCTAAAGAAATATACATTTTTTTGTACATGATTTATTTCAAAAAATTAAGCTCAGATCTCAAGAGCACGCATATAATTTATATGCCATCTTGTGAATATTAGGAGCGTTCCCAATTCTAGACATCTGGAATTTTAGTGGCGGAATGTTTTCGGATCGCTTCTAACGCAAATTGCTCACTACGCATGACGATAATGAACGCATTTTCAAAAACGGCACTCGAAGTGAATTTAGAATCACAGCATTTTCGCTTCACTTTGAAGACTACAACATACCGCCACAGATAGAGCGATACCTGAATCTCATATAGAGGCACCGCCTTTCTTCTCAAAAGCACTCGCATTATGCGTGTAACATTTTTCTCAAGAACGAAAAGAACTTATAGTTTTTATAGTGGTGCAGTGAAAAAAATTTTATTTTTTTTATTTACCTGGGATTTGAACCTGAATCATTGTGCTCAACAATCCTATGTAGTGATCACAAATATCCACTGGGTGGTGGATCCCTGGACACAAAGGTATCCACGGGAACGAAATGGCAGATGAACTAGCCAGGAAGGGCTCGAAACAGGACTTATCACTGGTTGACCATTTAGTTCTGCCCCCCTAGCTCTCGTTAAATCGAGTATTACATTAGACTTTCATAGACAAGTTGATGAGAGATGGAGCGCACTCTCATCATGCTGCACCTCCAGGAAACTCTGGACAAATATCGACAAGATAAAAACGGGGCACATTCTTGCGCTAAACAGATCAAACTTAGCTCTCTTCATAGGAATCATCACAGGCCACAACCTACTCGCGGCCCACCGCAGAAGAATGCGTCTAAGTACATACGAACTATGCAGGGGCTGCGGTAATACAGACGCGGAAGAGAATACAACCCACTTCCTATGCGAATGTCCCAGCCTATATAGAACAGGGATGTTTCAGGGAGGCCGAACGTTCGTAGCTGCACTCATCTTGACCCCTCCTTTCTTTTCTTCCTTTTCAGAATCGACATTCCACGACAGAGGAACACAATGGATCCATGAGAGATCCGAGTGAAGGCTGCACCACGCAATGCATCCCCCTCTTTAACGTAACCTATATTAAATTACAATTTGTCAAAACCGAACACTACAGTACCTTATTATAAGCCTTCCATAATATCTTGTTTGTTATTTATGCGAGGATCGATACTATGTATTTTACACTTTCTGTAAAAAGTAGGGCTACATATATATTTAAAAAAATGGTTTTATTTGAAGTAATTATTTCCCCCCATTCTTTTTAAGCGCATATATAAGTAGCAGTAACAGATACGTATACTCAATTAGATGTTTTTTTTTTTACATAAATAAAAGATAACACTCGCAAGAATAAGTAGTTGAATACTAGATATAGTACGTTGTGTATGTAATTTGGGAAGCGTAAAATTATGTAAAATATTGAAACATGCAAATAGAACGATATTAAATTCAAAAATAAAAATAAAAATTATACAAATATATGTACATATGTATGGATGTGATGTATAAAGTAATAGATATGTTTTTGTAAAATGTGTCTTGTTTAATATTTTACTCATTTCACAAGCAACCGTACTAAGCAGAAGCACGTGGCACTATAAGCAAGCTGGGACTCTTGCCATGTAATAATAAAAATAAAAATAAATAAAATAAATAAATATCTAAATAAACTAAACTAAATTATAATGAACAAAAGGTATTCATTCGGGATTTTGGTTCCGTTCAAATAAAAATCACTAACTTCGATCCACAAATTGCTTTCTTCAATTGAGTGAGTAAACTGAGGTCTTTTTCTATTAGGTAATCAACTAATCATAATTAAACAAAAAAAAAACAACTAAACTAAAAGAATAAGCTTTCGCAACTAAAAAACTTACGCGCGTTTGCTTGCCCAGTTTCTTGTTTACCTGGACGCCAACGCTTAATTTCTGTCCAGTATGGCGAGATGTTTGCTTAGCGAGAATACAAATCATTTCCGTTTGTAACTCTGGTATATCTAGGCAGTGCTGCAAGGCATTTTGAGCCAATACTACATGATAATCGATTCCTGGTTGATTAACCGCTACTGACATAAATAGTTGGCAACTCTGTAGAATTAATAAATTCATTTTCAGTTAATACGATTTTAGAGGAATTAAACGGTGTGGTACCTTAAATAATTTAATAGCTTCCGGTTGTATAGTTTCCGAATGCAGGGAAGATAGTGGTGATGTGATAGTGTCCTTAGTGTGTAATAGAATTGGATGGCGCCAGAGAACACAATCTGAAATAAATGGGCAAAAATAATAGATTACATACTAAAGAATTAATTAAGATGCAAAAGGAGCAAAGAGCTACAATATCTCAGTTGTCTTGGCTACAATAATGTCACAACCCAAGAAATCTAATTTTTCAGTATTAATAGCTTTGATTGTTGAATTTCAACTTTTAAGGTTCTTTAGTGCTATTTTGCACGAATATATGTACTCGAACCCGAATAACGTATTAACTCAAAACAGTGATCTTTTAGTTTCCAACCCGTGTGTAGTATATACATATTACTATTTCAATTGTGGCAACCTAAGAAAAATTAAGTTAATCAACGTTAATTGCAAAAACTTACTTGGATCCCCATCGGTTTCCATAAGCTTTTGTACAAGCTGTTCATATTGGGTACCAGCATTTGGTCCTCCACCTGACACTACTGTCAAATGATACAACCAGTTATCACGCTCTTGCTTTCCGGGTAGTATTAAATATGTAGGTCCCTGATGTGCTGGATAGATAGCTACAGTTAATCGTGCTTGACTCTGCGCCGGATCCTCACGCTCTTCAGAGTCGGAATCCGAAACGTGTTCAACTTCTTCCACTCGAGCATCGCGCATATTTATCTGCCCTAATGGATTCTTTATACATAGAATACAAAGAAATAAATGACAAATCTTTCATTTTTATATGAATCTTTCAATTATACGTACAGTTTCTCCCGGCGCTTTAAAGTAAAGGAACATTTTGCCCAATAGCACACACCAACATTTCTTAGCATGCCCATTCTTCACCTTAGTTACCCATCCCTGCACCGTTGGCTTTTGATCATCTCGACTTAGAAGTAGTTTAGTTGCATTTCGCCTTTGGACATTTTGTAGCACCCTTATCCAATCATCCATAGTGGCATTCGAATCGGCTGTTAAATAATAAACTTTTTTTCCTGTATCAATTTCGAAAGTCGATGCGCCTTCGGCTCTGTTTATTCGGCAAGCTTCATCCAATTGTATTTGACCTTGTGGCTTTCGATTAATGTCATGTTGACTCTTCCAGTATGTTAGCGAACCATTTTTTAACACAAACCACCGTTTGCGCCACGTTTTCAGTTTGCCACCAAGTTTTGCCAAGTGCCCAACCTTCAAAAAAAAATTAAAATTAAAATTACATATTGTATATGTATAATTGTATACATATGGTTTATTTGTTAGCTTACCTTTTCCAGGGATTCGAGTTTTCGATTTGGTGAGTCAACATATGATGCTCGCATGAGTAACGAAGGCATCGACGCATCCATGCACGTCGATTCGGAGACCGCATCTGGAGGTATCGCATAATCATCTGACAGGCCTGATTCAAATGAAATATCTGAAATTACTGATCCACGTATGAAAGGAATACGTAGATTTGGAGTTGACTCTTGAGGAATTTCTGAAGTTGTAACAAATCGAAGACAAACAAATGAAAAAAAAAAAAAACAAAAAGAAACACCAAAACAAATACAAATCTAGAAATTAAAACGTGTTAAATACTTAATTTAATTTCAGTTTAAATAGGCACAGAAAGAGAGCAGCATATCGGAGTGTGTACACTCATACCTTGGTGGAAGACCAGACCCCAACACCGTGCTGAAAAAGTATCATCTAAACGTTCTATAGAACATGACCATTACATGACCTCATGGATGCATCGGTCATGTTGATGATGTACAAATAATACATAGCAATTGGCAGGTTTGTAGATATCACAGCAAAGTGCTTTCTATTGGTAAAACTTTGATATCAGTAGCAGAACCTCTCTATTAATCCAGAAACAGACTTAATCTTCTTCACAAGGAATTATCACGTTGAAGAGAAGACCCGAAAGGCATCGCAAATACCTAATAAGAGGCAGCTGGCTACAGTACAATGGCTGCCATGTTTTAGAATCAAAGGCGCTCCGCCTACAATAATCCAATCTGTGGAAAAAAGGTTTGATAGGTCAGCAAGTGAGTAGCACTGAGACCAAAACTGATTATTTAACACCTATTCTGGAATTTAGCCTAATCATCGAACTCAAAATTCCCTTCGACGAAAGCTGGACAGACGGAGAGGTCATAAACCCCAACCATATATCCAGTTTCTCGAATGGGTCAAAAATGGATGAGGACGTAGGCTCTGGGATCTATGCACCAGAACCAAGCATTGCACGGTCAATAAGACTTTCGAATCACAGCAGCATGTTTCATTTGGAAGTTCTAGCAATCGCCGAGGCCTCGCGAGTACTATCACAACAGTCAATCCCTAGAAGTCACATCGACATCTACTTAGACAGTCAAGCAGCCATCAAAGCCATCACATCCACAACAATACGATCCAGAAATGTGAAACGCTGCAACGGCGAGCTCAAGACACTAAGCGCTTATCATGACGTCACACTCATCTGGGTCCCGGAACATAAGGGCATCCATGGGAATGAAAAGGCGGACGAGCTCGCAAGAATAGGCTCCGAGATGGATATTATAATGGCCGATGTCTCAATCTTAACGTCATTAGAACTTCAAAGTCTGGATTTCACTCACAAGGAAATCATCACACTCAACAGAAGTCACGTATCACTTCTTATAGGTATTTTGACAGGTCACAACCTACTAGCGGCCCACGTAAAGGGAATACGTTTGAGCACAACGTAACTATGCAGAAGATGTGGCGACGCAGACGCCGAGGAGGACACTTTCCACCTCCTATGCGAATGCCCAAGCCTCAGCAGAAACAGGAAGACAACCCTCGGAGAACATTTCTTTAGTGATCTGGGCGAACTGTCGAGCTAGCCACCGAGAAGATTCAAATAGTAAATTATCAAAACAAAGTCAAAGAAACTAACTAAAATTAAATTAATTAGTAAAGAAAATTTCACCAAAAAATACTAAAAACTTATTAAAAAAATGTGTTCTTCATTGCAAACTAAGTTTTAAATAACCGTTTTAAAATTATTACTTTTGATATGCATACGTAAAGAATTCTGAAGCCAAGCAGAGTGCGTAGAGAATCATTCGGAAAGTATTCGAATTCTGAAATAAATTCATGTTGGTATCAAATGTTCTTTGAAAATGTGAAAAGAATGGTTCGGGGTAATCCAAACCAGCGAAACTAAGGATAATTTCCACAATGAGGAACGCAGTGAATTCGTTAAAATCCTAATCTAAACCAAAAATCTTTCATCGTAAGTTTCAAAGACACCAAAAATTAATTGAAATTAAATCAAACAAAATTAAATTGTTTACCGTTACCAAATTCCAACAAGACAATCCCAAAGCAAAGCTACACAGGCATTATTAGCGAATACATTTTATTTCTACATACCACGAGTCTTATTTTTAGGACTTTCCGAGCCACTTCGTTTAGCCGGACTTAAACTTGACGATGTTTTCAGACTTTTTGATGGACTCGAAGCACTGCCTGATGTACTTGTTTCCGTATTGTCCGTACTCGATGAGTTGTGGGAGTTGTGTGTCATCACGACAGCATGTTCCTCTCCATCACTTGAGTCATCGCTCGAATCTCCAGTGAATGGCATCGAACGGATTTGAGAAGCACGCTAGAAAAATAAAATAAAATTAGGTCCAGTACATCGTTCTCAAAATATGAAATTTTGAAAAAGTGAAAAAAAAAACTCACTCCTTTGACTGTGGCATAGACAGGCACACTTATATCACAGAATCCACCACTAGCAGTTTGTTGTGCCCTAGATGGCGTTCCACCGCCAACGCTTCCATTTGCACTTCCTAACGTTCCAGTGTGATGTTGTCCATGACTAGCTGTAGATTCCTGTCCATCGTGGTCTCCATCACCGGCTGCCAACCCATCATTAGCCACTTGATAAATTTTTGCTTCCCAGCTTGGAAATCTGTGGAGGGGTGGTGTTGGAGGCCTTGGTGTTCCAACCACGCCAACCAAATCACTTGCTGTCGTTGTTGATGTACTGCCTCTGGTAGCCATTAATGCAGGATTGTTCTTCATCCATGGTGGTAATTTCTCCCTAGATGGTGTGTAGATCTCTGCGTAATCATGTGCAGTATCAGTATCCGAGCTAGTAGGCCTTCCGGAGAGCGGCGTCAATGTCAAACCATCCACAGCCTCCACCAAATTCCGCTCCAATTCCTGTGGCTCCATTGATAGATTTCTCCGGTGTTGATGGTGTGGATAACTGGAAGTGAGCGGTCTTATCGATTCTTGCGGGTCTAATGATTCACTGCGTCGTCTACTTTCGGTTGTGTCTGATGCAAAGTCCTGTACATCTAAACTAAGACTATTTCGAACCGGAGCAGTCGGTAATATACTACTATGACGGTTTGGTTGATTAGCTATATGATTTCGCAGGAGTTCTAACTGTTGATTGCACTTAACATTTTGTTCGCGTAGTAATTGATTTTGTTCTTCAAGTTCGCGAAGCTTATTCGTGACCCATTCTTTGATTTTGGCCGCTTTCGCTTCCACTTGACGTGCGTCGTGTAAACGCAGTTGTCGTTGCTCTTCGACTTGGATCTCTAAGCTCGTGATAGTTTTTTCAGTATCGGTTGAAGGAAGACTTGAGGGTGTTTGTTGCGACTGCGTTTGTTGAGGTAAAGGTTGTGTTTGGCTTGTATGGATTGGTGAGTTTGCATGTGTAGGTTTTGGCCATTCACTCAACCGTTGTTCCATTGCCCGGACCTAAAATGAGATAAAGTGTTCATAAATAAAAAATACATACATATATAAAAAAAATCATCTCTAAACTTTGATCCAATAGCATGTATGAATATAGCTTTCTGATTTTATCGGGCCTCTTCTTCCCACACATAACATGTGGTTTTACACAAATCATTAGTATTAGCAACAACTCAATAAGTTTTATATTTTCAATATTTTTACTTGAGAACTGGTTAATTAACAAATTAAAATGTCAGCGTCTTCACTTGATAAGACAACTCTCTTCTTTTGTTCTTAAGACCTGCATACATGTACATATTTCATTTTCGATCAGAGCTATCAATATTTAGGACTTGAAAAGTCATCAAGTTTTTAAAAATAGAACTTAAATCTGAATCTCAAAAACAAATCTTCATAGACAATATTGTTTTTGTTTATAAATGTTAAAAATTAATCCGGATCAGGCCACGGGGATAATTAAACACGGCTAAATGTAGCAGAGTTCTTAAACTAAAATTTGAAAGCTCCCCCCGCACGTCGAGATGACCAACATTCACCCGCTTAAATACGTAGTTCTCTTCATGTGGGGACGCGTTCCACCTTCAACAACATTTAGGCCAAAAGTAAGCAGAAGAATCAAAAGACAACACATTTCCGAGGTGTCTATTGGCTACCGTTATTGCATAAAATACGGATCTTCCCGCGAACACACGGAAAGGAAAATGCTTCTCTTACAAGTGTATTGCGCGGAACCCTCGGTGCGCGAGTCTAACTCGCACTTGTCCGTTTTTTTTATAATTCATTAGCGCTCGAGAAGTTATGAATACTTTTATGATACGTTTCACATAGTGCTAGTGGTACAGTGATTTTGAAACTTAGGTAGTATAAGTTCTCAGTCTTTGCTCCGGGGTTGAATAACTGGGGAGAATTATTGGTATTGTTGCCACTGCTTATAATTGTTTCCTGATGACATTATCACTACTTTGCACGATAAAATTTTAAATCATATGACCACCCTACTAGAGTTGGTATCAGATTTTCACATTCGATCAACGTTTTTGACTCCAAATTCCAACCTGGAACCTTCAGCGTGACAAGCGATGGCAGTAAACGTGTCAGACAAGGCCTCGCCATCAAAGCATCTACACATCAAATTTGGCTTGCCTGCCAAATTGACAAGTGCACTAACTCATTATTTTCTAAATTATTTTGCTTCTGGTAGGTATTTTGAAGTTGAAGTGTCAAAATGATTACTAATTAGAGGTTCGGCATCTAAGTTGTAAAGTAATTAACTGAAATAATGTAATCGTTTTGGGTACTGAAATCCTGTCTTTACATTCGTAAAATATTACACAGTAAGGTTAGAGCTAGTCATACGCGAGAGGCAATGACTTAAACGAGATGTTTTTCTTGGATGAAATCTGTGGCGCCAAACATATTTCGTATTTCAAACACACCCTTATCGTCTAGCCGAGAAAAAAACTAATTTTATATATTTATTATTTAGATGGAAAATAAACCGTTAACGCATATAAATCGAAGAAAAAAATGAATGCAGAGAATGTATTGAAAAGCTATAAAAGGTTTTTCATTTTAAAAGAAAATAAGAAAATAGAAAAATGAGTGAAAGGAACAATAGGAATAATGTACATATACTCGTACAACCTATTCCATGTAACAAGGAACGTGAAGACGATAAATGTCTAGACTTAGGGGGTTCTTTATTGTACATATGAAAATAAATGTGTATATGAATCACTTAAGGGTGAATTTAGAATGACTAATGACGGAATTTTAGCTGATTGGTCGTTGTGGGTTAGTGGTTAGTGCGTTAGACTGCTTAGAGGTATTACCTCTAGACAGGCAATGAAAAGTATAATTTTGTATGGAAAATAATGCTAAAGGTCTCTTTTATTCATGCGAAAAATACAACGTGCATATCATGAATGGTTGCGAGAAGCTAGGCCTTGGTTCTCTACAAGCTCCAGCGGTCGTGCCAAATATGTGGGTGTAGAATCTATTTCACGAATTTAAGCTGCTAATGTAGATCCACATGTATAAAGGAAACAAAATGCTAAATTGCAAAAAAATATTAATATTGTTACATCAACGCAAATCGACACAGTGAAACTCAGAGTTTTAAAAATAAGTAACAGTTGAATTTTGAGTAAATAAATTGGAGTTTGTTTTGCGATTAGTTTTGTTGAAAATAAATAATTGTTCTGAAAAAGTGTTGTGTTAATTCCTTACAATCCAGCGATCAAGTTCTTGATAAAAACGGAATAGAGAATTTCGTAACATTTGGTGTCAGAAGTGGGATTGTAATGGTAAAACTTACACAATTAAATGTGGAACACCTGAAGAGGGAGCTGGCACGCTTGAGTTTGCCGACTGTTGGAGGGAAAGCGGAATTAAAGCAGCGACTCCGTGAAGCTCTGGAAGAAGGTGGAATCGATACCGAAACGCACGAGTTCATGGTAGAAGTTGCGTCGGTGTCGAGAGATGAAGAACCTTCTGGAAGCGTAGCATCGGCAGCTCCGGTGGACCTAGGCCAAATTATGGCTCTAATGCAAAATCTGCTTATGAAGCAAAAAGAGAGTGCCAAGAAGCAAGAAGAGAGTGCCAGGAAACAAGAAGTGGGTATCCAAAAATGCATTTCAGAACAACAGCAAAGCATCAAAGAAGCGATTGAGCAACAGCAGAAACGCCAAGAAGAGTTGCAAGATCGCTTTGAGAAGAAACTTCTTGAAGTTAACGGCGAAGTTAAGGAGTTAAAGAATCACGCCAACAGTGTATATGAGAAGGTCCTTAAATTGGAAGAAGACATGTGCGCCGTGAAGTTAAGGGAACCGGTAATGCAAATCAGTGGCTCCGGCAGGGTCAAGCCACCAACGTACGACGGGACTACTGCATTCAATATTTTCAAGCTGCAGTTTAACACATCAGTGAACAGAGCCTGCCTGAACGCGGAGGATAAAGCTGCTGTTCTAGTGGTGTCCTTGAAAGGTGGTGCTGCAGATGTCCTCCAAACTATCTCAGAAGCTGACCAGGGTAATTACGAAGCACTTATGAGCTCCTTACAGCGTAAGTATGGGAGCGAACACAGAAAACAAGTGTATAAAATGGAGCTGAAGGGCCGTAAGCAGAGGAATGGTGAGTCGCTTCAGGAGTATGCAGCGGAGGTTGAGCGTTTGACACATCTAGCATACGCCGGCTCAATACTAGAGCTGATTGAGGCTGCGAAGACTGATGCATTCGTTGATGGCATCAGAGATCAGGACACCAAACGTGCCACCCTATCATCACCGAAGGCGACGTTCCAAGAAACAGTGCCCAGTGCCTTATCACATGAAGCAGCGGGTTTGGCGTGTGTACCGTACCTAAGAGCTCGTCGGCTGGAGGTATCATCGAACTCCGAACTTAGACCAAGAGGACAGTTTAAAGGCCGATGTTTCATATGTGACGAGGTGTGACACATGGCACGCGATTGTCGTCGCAAGCGCTCCAGATCCCAATCTCCGTCAAGACCGTTCAAAAGGAAACAACCAGAACCAGGATGAAGGAGAGACGAAGACGGCACAAGGCCGTCGTTAAATTAAAAAGAGTCAGTTCGGAGGGGCATGAACCGACTCGCACAACAAATTGCCCCAGAATCTTAATTTCCCAACTCGGACGAAAAGCCGAAAACCTCACTGTCGATGGCATCGTAGGAAACAAGCTATTTACGGTAACTTTAGATACGGGAGCTTCTCACTCAATCATAAGGAGTGACTTGGTGGATGAAGTGGAGCCGCTACTATGAGTACGGTTACAAACGGCTACAGGAGAGTATGCACCGATAGTAGGTAAAGTTACCGAAAATATAACGATAGGGACCACAACAGTTGCGCACGATTTCATAGTGGCGGAAATAATCGATGAGCTGATTCTGGGCGTTGATTTCCTGGTAAGGAACGGCATTACTTTGGATTTGAAACGGCGAATCCTCAGGTATAAAAACTGTGATATACCAGTGAATGTCGGCGAGGGAAGGTCGCCAACGATCCAAAGAGTCATCATGAAGGAGAACATGAAAATTCCACCGAACTCAGAGATCGTAGTTTGGGCAAAGATCGATACAGACTGTGAGAGAGACTCGTTGTGGGTAGTCGAAGGCAATAATAAAACACCAACCGGAGACATTATCATTGGAAAGACTCTCGTTAAAGCCAAAAACAACAAACTAGTTCCCGTAAGAATTCTGAACCTGGCAAAGCAATCCAAGACCATCAGAAAAGGAGAAGTCGTCGGACAATGTCAGGAGATATCGGCGGTAGTTATCTGCGAGTCCCAGCCAGCGCCAGATGAAAAGGCAATACATAGTGACAACGTTAGTAAGCTCAAAGCCGAATGTAAAAAAGGACTAAGGTCGCAAGAAGCTCAGAAGGTGCAAGAGCTGTTAAGCAAATATCAGTCCATAATTGCGTCCATTAATAAAAATGAGGGCAGAACAGGAATAGTCAAACATCAAATCAACACCGGAGATGCTATACCGATTCGTCAAAGACCAAGGAGGTTACCACTTGCCAAGAGGAACGAGGTTAACGACTTAGTGGAGGAAATGCAGGAAAAGAATGTGATAGAACCATCATCAAGTCCATGGAGCTCGCCAGTAGTGTTAGTTAAGAAGAAAGATAGCAGCATGCGCTTCTGTGTGGATTACAGGAAGCTAAACGAGGTAACAAAGAAAGATAGCTATCCACTCCCAAGGATAGATGAAATGGTTCTCCACGTTGGATCTTCAGAGCGGTTATTGGCAAGTGGAAATGGGCAAGGAAGACCGCGAAAAGACAGCCTTCAGCGTTGGAGATGGCTTATGGCAATTCTTGGTAATGCCATTTGGACTTTGCAATGCACCAGCGACATTTGAACGGCTGATGGAGCGTGTACTCAAGGGATTACACTGGAAGACATGCTTGGTATACCTCGACGACATCATCGTCATGGGTAAGGACTTCAACGAACACATCAAGAACCTAGAAGAGGTATTCCAACGCATTGCAGGAGCGGGACTTAAACTCAGCGCGAAAAAGTGTACACTGTGCAAGCAAGACGTTAAGTACCTCGGGCACAGAATAACCAGCGAAGGTATACACACCGACGGCGATAAAACAACAGCGGTGAAAGATTGGCCCCGTCCGACGAATTTGCATGAACTACGGAGCTTCTTAGGATTGTGTACGTATGACAGGCGATTTGTTCCCGGTTTTGCTGACGTAGCCCATAGTTTGCACGAGTTGACAAAAAAGAATCAACCATTTGCATGGAAGGAGTCGCAGGAACAGGCGTTCCAGAAGTTAAAAGAACTGCTCTGCACAGCACCGGTCCTCGCATATCCAGTACCCGGCAAAACATTCATACTGGACACGGATGCAAGCGGCTACGGAATAGGTGGCGTTCTCAGCCAGAATATCGAAGGCCAGGAGAAGGTAATCGCCTATTTCAGCAAAATTTTGGCGAAACCGGAGCAAAAATTTTGCGTCACAAAAAGGGAGCTTTTGGCAATGGTGGAGAGTGTGAAACACTTCCACAAGTATCTCTACGGCCAACAATTCCATCTGCGAACGGATCATGCTGCGTTAAGGTGGCTCCTACAGTTCAAAAATCCAGAAGGACAGCTCGCTCGATGGATCGAAAGATTGCAGAGTTATCACTTCAATATCGAACACCGCAAAGGCAATCTACATGGAAATGCAGATGCACTATCACGACGCCCTTGCAAAGTAGAGTGCAAGCATTGCACAAGGGCAGAAGGAAAAGAGAACATTGTGGATGTGCGTTGGTTAAGCATACTACCTGAGGAGCGATGGTCACCGGAGCAGATTCAAAGAGAGCAGAAGAACGATCCGGACCTGATAAAGATAATTGCTGCCAAGGAACGTGACACGAGACCAGCCTGGGAGGAAATGACGTGTGAGAGCCCCATCACCAAAGCATACTGGGCTCAGTGGCGGAGCCTTCAGCTACGAGACGGATGTCTGCATCGTATATGGGAAAGCGAAAACGGTGAAACTACTCGATCCCTTATTGTGGTTCCCAAGAGAAGGATAACAGAGATCTTAAAGGAATATCACAACGGAACAAGCGGGGGACACCTGGGCATCACAAAAACCGTAGACAAGCTCAAACAAAGGTTCTACTGGGTCGGATGCCAGCAGTCTGTCGCCGATTGGATCCAAGCCTGTGAGGAATGCACAAAAGCAAAGGGGCCTAAGTCAAGAAGCCGTGGGCAGATGCAGCAGTACAACGTCGGAGCACCATTCGAGCGAATCGCAATGGACGTCGCAGGACCATTTCCGACCAGCGACCTTGGCAACAAATAGTAGTAATTGACTACTTCAGCAAGTGGCCAGAAGTATATACCTTGCCGAACCAGGAAGCAAAAACTTGTGCGGATGCGTTTTTCAACAACTGGGTGTGTCGGTTCGGCGTGCCCATGGAACTGCACTCGGACCAAGGAAGAAACTTCGAGTCGGCAGTTTTCAAGGAACTGTGTGAAACGCTGGGCATAAACAAAACGAGGACGACACCCCTGCATCCACAGTCGGACGGCATGGTGGAGCGATTCAATAGGACGTTAGAGGAGTATCTGAGGAAGGTCGTCGTTAAGAATCAACGAGACTGGGACAAACACATACCGACCTTCCTAATGGCATACCGATCTGCGATTCATGACACGACAGCGACTACACCAGCAAAGGCGATTTTTGGATCCGAAATGAGACTCCCGGCCGATCTGAAATTTGGAACTTCAACAGCGAAAGAAGGACTTCCTAACTATGTGGCAGAGCTAAAGAACAAATTGGACGAGGTACATCAAGTCATGAGGTGGCGTATACAATTGAGGAGTGACAAGACCAAAGCCAGGTATGACCTGAAGGCTAATTCTGGTGGCTTCCAGGAAGGAGAGTTGGTAATGCTTCATAATCCACAACGCAAGAAAGGGTTATCACCAAAGCTGCAGACACACTGGGAAGGACCCTATAAGGTAATCAAACGAATCAATGACGTGGTCTACCGGATACAGTGGAATGCGAGCAGCAGGGCGAAGATGAAAGTCATTCATTTGGATCGACTGACCCAGTACAAAGGTGGAAGTATGGAACTTGTTCGGGACGAACAAGTCTAGGTGGTGGAAAGTGTTACATCAACGCAAATCGACACAGTGAAACTCAGAGTTTTAAAAATAAGTAACAGTTGAATTTTGAGTAAATAAATTGGTGTTTGTTTTGCGATTAGTTTTGTTGAAAATAAATAATTGTTCTGAAAAAGTGTTGTGTTAATTCCTTACAATTCAGCGATCGAGTTCTTGATAAAAACGGAATAGAGAATTTCGTAACAATATTAAAAATCTGCTATAAAAAAAAAGCGTTTTTAGACCCAATATCATTCTTCTTAACGAGTTTTAAATTCCAGAAAAAGGTTTTATCAAAACAAAAGATTTAAGTATTGTATAGTGCATTTTTTTTTTATAATCCACTAGCGCTAAATTGGTGATGAATACCCTTCCTTATGATGCTTTATCGCACAGCGCTAGTGTTGGTATAGTGATTTTGGAAACTCAGGTGGTATTAGCTTTCAGTTTTTTGGTCCGGAGGTGGTGTCCAGAATGACAGAGAAAAATCTTGCTATTGCTTATAATTCATAGATGTTATTATCACTACTCAGTGCGATCAACACTTCAAGCCGTATGACCACACTACTGCAAATTTTATCGGACTGACCCAGAAGATATTCTGGAATTATGCTCTCAGTGCCCTCCTCCTATCTACCTGACGGAAACCAGAAAAGCGCAGCGACTTACAAAATTGTTCGTCCTTCTGGCGAGATGCAGTGGTTTTTGCCTGCTTGTCAGTTTTTTGAACATTCAAGCAGAGTCGACATATATTCGTGAGACTTATGTCGAACTTATTAGGATGGTAGTGAGCTATTTTCGGTGATCAAGCTCGTCATCACCATCAAGCTTAGCATCACGCTTGTTTAGTGCGAGTATTTTTCAACTTCTGTTATGATTTGAGGGGTTAATGCATATTCGTACTTACATTATTTATATAATTTGGAAATCAATGAATATCAAGTTTAAATGTGTATTGCGAAAAAAGGAAATATTCAAACCCAAAATATTTAACAAGCTAAGCAAATGAGATGAATGTACTTACATACATACATCTCTCTCATCCAACAACCTGAAAATGTTATTTACTCCACGAGATAATCCATTTTATTCTTTGTTAATCCTCCTGCCCATGTTATACTGCTGATTTAATTGTTTTAAGAAAGCTAATCCAGTCATGTCCAGCAGGACAATCACCCTAAAATTTAACGTTTAAGATCCTAAAAATGGACCCCACAATGACTTACTTCTTCTCAAGAGTACATGCAGTGATTTTTAACTCTTTGTTACTGTAATGGCTGTGCTTTGATTGCTTACCCTTCACACCAGACGCTCTATCACAAAGACGATAACAATTGATTACACAATTAAGTTCTTGAATCTATTTCCCTTTCTTCTCTTTCTTAGTGTGGTACCTAAGGAGTAAATTATGCTTGAAAGCAGTTAAAACTATCTCCATAAACATCACAATCTCAATTATCTATGAAGAAGTTTCCAAAGTTTCTCATTTTAGTTGTAAAAGTTGGTGGACAAGAAACTTTATTATGTAAGCGTAGTCATACATACATGTAAATATAAATATATGCAATCTTGTATGTAGGTACCAGGTGTGGATTAGAGGATTACATCTTCATCACAAGAAAAAGCTCTTACGCTTACAGTATTCCTGCCTGAAAGGCAGCAACATTGTCCTTTTTAATTCCAGTACATGCGATGTTTTACTGGTAAATGATTGAAGAAAATACGATTTTCAAGAGATTACGTGACTAAAACTTAAACAATTCGATAGGATCTGGTCGAAAATTAACTAATGAATGAAGTAAGCTACTTATGCATATAGTATGTAGGGGAGGGTGAGATTAGAAATAACATGGGTAAGTTGTAACAGCTATAAAACAAAGACTATGATGTTTCCAAAGGAGTCTTCAAAGAAAAAAATACTTGTTTACTCCAAAGCGAATGTCCTGCCAGCTTCAGTCCGTCACAAAAGTTGTGACAGGGGTCCGTGAAATCGACAGATTTTTTTGCTGTGAATACATGTTGGTCTGAGTTTTGGGGGAAATTCCTTTTTGAACACACTTCTATTAGCTTCACTTGTAACTATGTATGTACATATGTACATATATGTTAACAAATCTGGATAATTTATTATCAACCACTTCCACCGATTCGATCAAGTCGATAATTAACATGCGTATTTACTTAGATTCCCTGACAATACATTTTAACACTTCTATGTAATCAAAATTCAAAATGGCTGGTTTAAGATGGCGGAGAATTTTGTTACTTATGTTTCGATTAGACTCAAAATTGATATATGGGAGATATTGGGAGGTCGCGGATTACGAAGTATATTTTGGTCATAAAAGAATTTTTTTAAACTTTTAATTGATGGATGGCTTAGATATGTATCCTTAGATTTATTACATGTGCCATAACTTTGTGTATCTACATGAACATTTATGCCCGTTTTCACAGTGCGAGCTTAAGTGTGGGTTTAGCTAAGTGTAGGATCGAATATAAACTTCACTTATGCCCAGATTCACAGTGTGAGTTTAAACTTGAGTTTTACAAAACTTACTACTGAGTTTAAACTTTGAGTTTAAATCGTTCGGTTTCACACTGTATTTTTAAACTCAGTTTGTCTAAACGAAGTTTATCACACTATTGTGAATTACACTGATGTATTTGAATCACAGTAGTTGAATTAAATGTCAAACTGAAAGTAATTTTGAATTTTTCCTATTACGGTGTTTGCTTTCGAGTAAAAGTCATTTAGAATAGACAAAAGAGAGACAATGGAGAAAGCAAAAATATAATAATATTAATCAAAAGAAAATAAGTACTCATTTTTCCGATAGCAAAAAGGAAAATTTAATGAATTTAGTGGTCAAATTCAAAGACACAATTGAAAATAAAAAAACTGATAGGATTCATTGGACGGAGAAAAATGCTGCATGGGATGCTATCGAAAAGCAAAGTCAATAAAAACTTGATTTCGGCTGATATTGAATTGTTCCTTGAAGTAAAACATTTTATTTTCATATAAATCAAATTACATGTACATATGTTTTATTTTCTGAGTTACCAGTTAGTTGAATTTTAAATTTTTGGACGTATTTCATCCAAAACAGTATACGCTGATTGGTTGAACATGCGAAATCTTTTAAAGAAGTCCATATCATCCCAAAAATAAAAGTGATTTGTCCTGCAGCGAAATTCTCTTTGTCGGCTTACATTTACCAGGATATTTTAATATTCTTCATCACTTCTATCATCAGAATCACTATTTGCACTTAAAAACATTATTTTATACACTATTTATTAATATTTTAGAAGAAAAACTCAATTTGACATTTCACAACAATAGCCGTATTTTATTATCGCCGATGATCCATATAGATCATTGGTTTTGTACGCATTAAAACAACAACATGAGATCCTGTTGTTTTTGTAATGCACACAAAACCAATGATCTATATGGATCATCGGCGATAATAAAATACGGCTAATAGCAGTCATAACCACATTTTTAACTTAAACGAACTTTAAACGGTAGAATCGAGTCGTTTAACTTAAACCGAACATAAAACTCAGTTTAGAGTTCAAACGAACACTGTGAAACCAAACATTTGGTTGAACTTTAGTTTAAACCATATACTGAGTTTAAACTCGCACTGTGAAACTGGGCATTAAGAAAATTTCGTTTTCACACTCAATATTTAAGGGTGGTTTAGTTAAGGCATGGATTGAGTGTCATTGTGAACCATTTATGAAAAATAGTTATTGTGATTGAACACGAGATGTCAAATGAAATTAGTTTTTCATCATGTCTAGTGCTTTTATTGGACATTGTAGTGAAACACCGCAGGATAATTGAAAATAAAAGCACAGACAGAGTGTATGCAAATCGTCCCAGATGTTGAAATGATTTGTTCGAGAGCGAATAACTCTTTCTCTTGAAATATGCACCGCCACTAGTGTGGTAGTTTTCCTCATCACTAATATTTTCCTCATCCGAGTCAATCACTTCCATTTAATTTTATTTAATTACTTTCACGAAAAACAAGCAATTATGTACTTCCATTTGTTTTCAATTGAACAGGAAAATTAATTTGACATTTGCCATCGACAGCATTGCCAGACAAAATATTTGGTTGCTGATGTAGGTTTTCTCGGATGTATTTTGGGGTGAATTTTATTTTAGTACACTAATGGCAACTATGTTCTCTCTGGATCGACACTTAAGCCACGGCAGTTCGTGGTTTAAGTTAAACCACTATTTAAGTGGAGTTTATCGTTAAACCACCACTGTGAAAACGAAATATGTGTTGATCCTGAGTTTATCCTTGGATCGACACTTAAGCTTGCACTGTGAAAACGGGCATTAGACACTCCCATATTTTATTTATTGCTGAACATTAATTTTTGTTGACCTTTGGGGTATGATATCAATTGACATAGAAATCACACTGCAACTTATTTTTAATACATAAATAATGCCTCAATACTACGAAGCAGCATCAGACATATTATCCAAATGTGTGTTTCAATTTCTCCTTTAGATGCCTTTTTGAAATGAATATAAAAGGTGATTATGGTAAACAGGTTTCCGAATCCGCCAGGCGAGCAAATTCACATACCATTGGCCTTATAAAAGTTTCAATCAGTTCTTTGAAACATGAACAAATTTTTTTTTTTTAATTTTAACGAAATCGAAAGAATGGCAGATTTAAAACGGCGGTACATTTGTGAGCAAAAAGATACTAGATTAGTTTATACTACTAAAAATCCTCAAGAAATAAGACCCTCTAAACTGTGTCAATAACAGAGGTATCACTCTCCTTAACATCGCCTACATATCTGCCGTGTGAACGCCCAAAACCGTTCGTCAACAACCTGATTGGTCCATATCAGTGTGGCTTTAGGCCAGGAAAGTCCACCATCGACCAAGTATTCTCACTACAAAATGGGAAAAACCCATGAGCTCCGCATTGATACACACCACTTTCATCGATTTTAAGGCCGCTTATATGACAGCATCTTTAGAGGCGAGCTCTAGTTTTGGCATCCTCGCCAAACTCGTCCGTTTGTGCAGGATGACGTTGAGAATGCACTCTGCTCCATCAAGATCGGTAAAGAAATCTCCGAGACCTTTGATGTCAAAAAAGGATTTAAATAAGGCAACGTCCTGTCATGCAACTTCTTTAACATCGTTCTTGAAAGAACAATTCAAAAATGATGTGCACACCAGCACAATCTTTCAAAAGTTCGTTCAATTACTCGAATTTATAAACGATATTGACAGAAGAATGCAGCGTGATGTCGTAGCGCTTTGTGGGTATTGAGACGATAGCTGCGAAGATGGGTTTAATGGCTAATAAAGGCAAGACCAAGTATATGATGTCAACAAAAAACTAACATCAACATCTCGGACAGAACGTCACCGTAGATAGACAGATATAACTTTGAGGTAGTTTGGGACTTTGTCTCGATTCAGATCACGACACCTGCTTCTTTAAGCTAAGAAGAAGAAGAAGAATTAAATAGTAAAGCACTCTCTTGAACAACTAAACCGACCTTTTATAAGACCTTAATTATCCCAGTCCTGCTCTTTGGGGCGGAGGCATGGACTTTGTCACAAGTGGATGAGGTTGCTCTTGGCTGTTTTGAGAGACAAATTCTTTGGGTGACTTTCGGTCCCATCTGCATTATTATTATTATTATTATTAATTGTTCGGGAGAGCTGAACAGCCCTTGGCACTGCGGTTTCTGAAGAATCCTATTGTGCCTTCCCTTATGTTTCTAGATGAGTTGTTTCACTCCAGAAGATATCAGGAAGTTAATAAACTTCTCTGGATGGATGGCAGCAAACTGTTCAGTAGAGACAAATTCGCTGCCTAGTATTCTTTTTCTGAGTTGAAAAAGAGCTGGGCATTCTGGATGTGAAGAGAGGTCTCCTCACTCTCCAGGCAGAGTCTACAGCTTGAATCCGTTGTAAGATTCATGCGATGTAATTGCTTGTTGAGGCGGACCGCTGAAAAGTCCAACTAGTGCTCTAAGGTTACTCCTATCGAGATTCACAATTAATTTTGATTTTCTTTGTGACGGTACCGGGAACAGCAGTTTTGAACATGCTCGTCCTGGTGTAATGAGCCAGGCTTCTCTAGATTCTTGTATGCATCTCATCTGCAAACTGCCATGCCTGAAAAATTACATCAACATTTTTCCAAGGTCGCTTATTGAAGACCTTTGCAATAGGTAGTATTTTTTCGAAATCCACCTAATATCACTAATACTTAAATGATGGCTTGAAAATGCGAGTGATCTTTTTTTTATTACGTACGAAAAATCGGAATTTTGTAAGTCAAATTATGTAAGTAATTTGCTTAACCAAAAAGAAAAAAATCCAGCACCTCATCGCTTTGGAGCTGAGCCCAAACTGAACTACGCCGATAGAATTAACAGCCTACCAAATGCATTTACGAGCAACCAATCCTTTTTAGAAAATCGGAAACATATCGGACGTAATCACTTTCAGGTAACTTTGCATATGTATGTGCATATATGTACATTTATTCCCATTTCATTCTTCTTATATTCTCTACCTATTTTTAAGATGAAGCAATCGACGTAGGTTTTAAAACAATGCAGGATTGCTCTTAGGTATATTTTTATCAGTCATTCATGACGGAGTACACATATGAATGGCCACCTGCTTGCTTGTGAATTTAATTAAAAACACACACAAAAAATTCAAACAATGAATCTTTAGTGAATAAATAGAACGTGCCTCCGGCCTTATTTGTGGGGATGTTTTGTTTAGACTTTCTCCATCAATGTAGGTACAATGTTGGGAGTATTGTGTATGTGTATGTGTTTTTCGAAATGATGCATATAACAGAATTGGTAACTACTCCTGGCTTTACTTAAAGCCTTTACTTTGACAGTGACCGCGGGTGGTAGGTAATAAAAAAATATATGGATGTCGCATGAGAAATTGAAAATAAGGAGTAATTTTGTCTCTCGTTCCATTTGCACTAAAACAGTTACATATTGGTAGTTATGTACACAAAGCTAACTTTTAGAAAGTGTAGTTAACAATGTTCACTTTTAGTTTTCCAATTAGTTTAGACGTCGAATTTATGAACAAACAAATCACGGAAGATCTTCTATTCAAAGTAGAACTCTGTAACACTTCCAATTTTTTTTCCACCTCCATAGGGGAAGTATGGAATTCGGCCCAAAAAAAATGTTTCAAGATCCTTGGCAGAGTTTCACATAACGATACACTAGGAATCGTTTGCACCCATTTTCGAAGCGATTTCTGTGTGATAAATTTTTTCGGCCTCGACTTCTAGACTTTAGAAAATGGAACGACATACGATCATGCTTTTTTGTTTTATTTGTTAGGATGAAACTTAGATTTGATTAGATTTTGAGCAAAATCGGTCCAGTAGATGCTGATATATGAAGAAGTGCTTTTAAAAAAGGTGTGCTAGACAACACAAGTACGTTGTGTCAGTTATTTTTCTTATAATTCACTCGGGACTATGACTACCCTTATGCTATTCGCACAGCGCGAGTATTGTTGTTGTGGTTTTTGAAACTTAGGTGTTTCATTTTACAATTCACTAGCGTTAAAGGGGTTATGAATACCCTTATGAAGTTATTCACACAGGGCTAGTGTTGGTGTAGTAATTTTGAAATTCAGGTGGTATTAGGTTCCAGTCTTTTTGCTCCGAGGGTGGTGTCCAGAATGAATGGGGAGAATTAGTGGTACAGTTGCCATTGCTTATAATTCACAGTATTTTTTTCGAACATCCCGATGTCGATCAACATTATGACCACGCTACTGCCAGTGTTTTGCCTATGCAGTAGGGTTGACGTCAGCTCTTTTCGCTGCTGATCGCCTCTTTTTTTTTTCTTCTTTTTTTTGACATTGGGATTCGAACCCGGAACCTTCAGTGTGACAAGTGACGATGTAACCATTACACCATGGTTTTAGTCCTGTCTCCGAGGGTAGTGTCCAGAACAACTGAGGAAGATTGTTTGGTGTTGTTGTCATAGCTCAATAATTCATAGTATTTCTTTCCAACTTCCGGTGATACAGACAGCCTAAAACTACGACTACCACCGCATGCATGCGGAACAAAGCATTAGAAAATTATCTGGCATATATGTAGATTTATACATACATATGTATATCCAGATAACCTTTTTTATTTTCAAAGCCATCCGTAAGTTATTACGAAAATTGTTAACATCTCAACATCAGATTTTTTCGAGCTTCTTCCTCACCAACAGTCCTTTCTATCTCTTCTTCTCTTTTTCGATTTAGGTCATGAAAATAGGAAATTGCATTCAACTATGTACATATCCTAGATCAACTATCTCAACTATCTCTGCTATAGTTTTTTGCTCATAGTTTCCGTGAAAACAATTTAAAACTAACCAAACGTTTTTTTCTGTACAACACCGTATGTTACCGTATTTGGATTCACTTACTTGGGAATCAAATTAATTAGAGGACCCATTTTCTGGTCTTGACCAATGCGCACTTTTATAGAACGTTAAGTTGTGACATAAGGACTATTTGCACATCCAATTTCAAGTTTCTAGACATAATAATAATATGTATTTAATCATGAGAAAATAAAAAATAAAAATATAAAAAAAAGAGAAATAATACAAAAAGCAATGTAATGTGCCTTGTTTTCGACTTGCGACGTTGCGAATATTTATATAGAAAATGTATGTTCACAGATATATGTACATATGATGTTTTCCAAGCTACCGATGCTGTTAGCACACAAAATACTACTCTCAAGGAATTATGTTTACTCCAGTACTCACTGCAATCCTAGTTTTCGTTTAAGTTGCGAACACTGTTTTATGGTAAGTATGTTAAGTTTTAGATATTGACATTCAACGTCGCTTTAGAAATTGCGCTATAAAATATTGTGTACATTTCCCTTAGGTAAATAGCTATAAAGTTTATGCGAAGAAAGCATGCAATTATGTTTCTATTGCTCCTTTATGAAATTAAGTTTTTACGCTTGGAAGAAACTATCCTTGAAAAATTGGATTAATATTCTGTTTATAAGGAGCAACTGCTTGTCTTGCGAAAATGCATTCTCAGATATATGTATATGTATAGGTATGCGAATACGAGTATATTGCTTCGCTCGCAGAAAGGGGGGTTTAAATTCAAACGAAATGTCTTTTTGTGCATGCCACTCGTTCTAATATCATTTTAATGTAATTTTAGTAAAAAAGCGGACCATTGTGTGTAGGAAACCGACCTTTGTAAGTGCTGGAGATAGATATAAACACAATACCGACAGCTTTTATGAATTGAATCTTGAACAATCACACCCCACTCTCTGTTGTAACTAAAAAATAAAAGGACCAAAGAAACATTCAACAAATAACAATCGATTACTCGATTTTCATCAAACGAATGTTGACTTCTTATTAGTAGAATTAAAAAAAATAAATAAATTGAAGTTGGAAGGATTTCGACTTAAAGGATACTTTTTGTATAAAAAACCTAAGAAAGAATGCAAAAAAAAATGTGAAAACTTGAGTAAGTGGGAATTCGATGATCTTCAGATGTCCAACTAGATCACCCTATTTAAAGTTGTACGAAAGATGAAGTTTTAAGGGGCAAGTCGTGGTATCCTTTCGATGAATCTGCGTAAGAACTATTATGTGTTGAAGGTTACAAATATGTATTATAGTACTGACGACCAGTTATTGTAACCATAGCTTTCTACGTGCGCGTACAATGGAACGACTATATCGAATTTGATGTACTAAAATCGCCACTGTATATTCCTTACTTATATAACCTAGCTACAAAATATACTACCTTTGATATTGTTCCCTTCAAAGTACTCTCCATTTACTGAAACGCACTCATGGACTTATACCAGCACTTGATCCAATCCTCGAAAAATTTTTTATATTTGGCTTTTCTTTTATCTCCTCTCGACTGCTAAAACGTGTTCCCCGGAGCGGTTTCTTGAGTCGATCGAACAGGAAGAATTCGGTTAATATTGGATGGTATTCGTACTGTTCTTGGTCAAAAACTCACAAATAAGGACTGTGCGACAGTGCGTTATTGTGGTGCAAAACCCACGATTTTTTTACCCATAAATTTTTTTGGCAAATTATTTCAAGCAAACGTCTCATAACGCCCAAATAATAAACCTTATTGACTGTCTTATCTTGTGACAAGAATTCATAATGCACAACACCGCTGTAATCCATGAAAACCGTTAGCATCGCCTTTTTTTCGACTGAAAATGGCGTGGTTTTTTGACGGTCACGACCACTTTTGAAGCGTTTGTGACACATGAACGTTTGTTTTCGATAGAGTATCAATGCCGAAACACTTTTCCAATATTTCCAAAGTTTTCGCACCGTTTAATCCTTTTTTAACACAAAATTTGATGCAAAATCGGTAAGAATCGAAAACGGAGGCAGATGTAAAACTTGAATCAGATGACTGAAAGCGGCACACGATGATAATTCCTGAAACTTTTTGATCAAGGTTGTATGTATACTGAAATCTGGCCAGAGAACGTATCTATCAACAAAAACCAAGAGCATGTAATCAGATAAGTAACTCTCGAGTTATAGACAGACAAACAGACGTTGGGTTTTATGATATGTATAGGGATAGGGATACAAGAATGCAAAAATATAAAAGAAAACATAAAATTTAAAAAAAAATTACATTAAATTGATTATTAGATAAAGTACTAATGGACTTGTTGGGAAAAAAGCAATATAAATAAAAGTGAAAGACCGCTGCTACTATTTTTTAAATATCAAATCTCTTACAGATAGTATCTGCTGACTCATTCGCACTTATTAATTTTACCTACAAACGAAAGAAAAATAAATAAACACATAACAAAGAACTGACGCACCCACTGACTCCAACAACTTAATCTGCATCCTCACCACGCACCGTCATCAGTAATAGCACTCAGGCGTAGAAGATCATAGCCCTTTACAATTCTGGTGCAAACTGAACGCATAAAAAAAAAAAAAAAAATAAAACGAAAACCAAAAGCAGCACCCAAAATAGAAACAAAATACGATTAGATGCAAAAAGGGGAATTGATGACGGGACGCACATAGTGAAAAGTATGTATCTATAAATGGATTGAAAGGCAAAACCAACGATGACATCTTGATGTTATCGGCCCACCACAGCATCTTCGGATGCATGTGCCATTTGTTTCGTTTTCTGAAGTTTTTATGAAATAAAAATATAAGAAATAAAGACAGAAACAAAACTGAAAAAAAATATCACTATAAAAAGAATATACAAATGTAGGCAGTAAAATTGTTTGTCGTTAATTTAATCGGGATGAATATGGTGCCTATATTCTTTAGACCTTTATGAACTTTTATTTCAGGATTATGCATTTGGTGGATTGACTGTTACAAACACAACTTATGGTAATGCTTATTTATTTAGCTATGATTTATATTTTTCAAAAAATATTGAAATATTGAACGAAATCTAGAAAATATTAAAGTTAACCGAACTTGCAAGTTAAGTCACAGAAATACTTATTTATTTATTTATTTATTTTTATTTATTTATTTATTTATTCATCATGCTAACTGTCTAGCGTACAGAATTATTTCATAGAGAAAAGTAATTAGTTTTAAAAGAAGAACTTGAAACATTAACATTATAATTTAGAAGATAAGAGTATTTGTTATATAGATTGAACATATAATTTAAGTGAGAATCTCGTTCATAGTTGGTACGATAATGCGCAATAAAAATAAAATTTGGTATTACTCTCAGATTCCTTTGTGGAACATTAAAGTGTATACAAGACAAAAGGTAAGAGGCGTCGATGTAATACGGACAACCACATAAAAAGTTTTTGAATGACATTCTTTGTGTGGTTTTTTAAGTTTTTGTTTGCATTTGTGAGTTCACCGAAGGTCAAAATTCCAGGATGCTGAGTCTACATGTAAATATATTGACATAATCAGAAGAACGCAGAGTTATGTCAGTAGAGTATTCTGGAGTATTGAGACGGAAGCGGCGAAGATGGATTTAATGGTCAACGAGAGCAAAGCAAAGTATGCACATTTGTACCTACATACGTGCTTTTGGTAAAACTTCCGAACCTCATTCTTGCAGTAGCATTTTCTTTAAGTACTTTCTAGACCGCCCGCTTCTCATGCTCCTTCTCTTCTTTTCTGATCGTAGAGCTCCCCAGCAGCTCTGGTCCTTCTATGCAGGCCCGCCCTCAAACCACCAAACGTTTTTCGCGGCACCACCTCTTCGCAGGCATGACAAACCTGCAAGAGTATAATCTTTCATGAAAATGCTTCAGAATCCATCGTTCCGAGTTGAAAATAAAATTGAAGGTCCCTTCCATTCGTGCAAAAAATATAACACGCACAAAATGAATGGTCATGAGAAGCTAGGCCTTGGCTCTCTATGAGCTGTCGCGCCAAATATTTGTATTTAATTTTTTATTTTTTTTTTATTTAACGTTGGGTATTTAAATTTATTTCATTATAGGCCTCCACACTCCCCACAAAAAAATTCGCCTAATTATTCATTTGTTCAAGAAATCAAATGCCAGCAAATTGTAAATGGTTATTAATATGTTTTGGTAGTCTTATGTATGGATATACATAATATATGCATGTTTGGGTGGATGTGTACACCACAAAAGTCAACTTACATAAACCTAAGTGTTTCAAAAATACTGTCTGGGATAAAAATCACCCCCGCTTACGATGAATGACTCATCCATAACTGAAAGAATGGGCATTGATAAATGTGGGGTTTGCAAACCTTCTTGACTAACAATAGAACTACATACTCATGTATAGTACACATGTTACCCCTAAAAATGTAAAATATGTATGTTTGTAGGGTTGCGAATATTTGCATTACACACTTTCTCTAATTTTTGTTGGGGAATATACTTCTTAGTAAGTATTTGTCAGGAATTAATTGCTGGCATTCATTGTGGAGCGTCCTTAAGGAAGAAAGTTGTAAATACGCAATTGGTTGGGTCCTTATTGTTCTCTTTGACAGACTTATTAGAACTTATTGAAGTTCCGAATTTCTCTAAAGTAGATTGTGGTCGGGCAGGAGTCGATGAAGGTGAGGGAGCAGTCAGGGATGCTGTAACGAGAGTTGCTGGAGCAGGTTGTGACGGCAGCGGCGGGGAAACATTGAAAAGAGCGTATTGAAGTTCGGCATAAATTGATACATCGTTGAAAGGGCTGCGGTGGTATTGATTAAAATCAGGAACGATTTCGATCTTGCTGGCAACCATCTTAAGCTCGTCTGTGACTTCGCAGAGGCTAAATCGAGTTTTAGTGAGTTCAGTGTTCGTAAAATTGATTTTGTGTAGCAAAGCAATTCCTTAATAAGTTTGGATTGCTCTGTCAAGTCGAGAGATAAAACTTCACTGCAGGATGATTAGGTTGATAATGGATAGCGATGTGATAAGTATTGGGAAGTTGTCATTTAAGTCCATGCTCTGTTTATTGTTTCCTTCCATTACCAATTTTAGTGCCGTGAGGGTTCCGTTCCTTTTTGGTAAATTGATGGTGTTATAAAGCGATCCGAGGAATTCTTTGGTGGCAAGGCTCTTAACCTGAATTTCAATGGGGTTCAATTTGGGCAGGATAAGATCACCACTAGAGTGGATAGTTAAATTAAGGTCATCAAGGTTTTTTTAAATCGCGTCATACTTGGAGAGTTGATGCAAAACATTGTTGTGGTTGTCCGTGATCCTTGTTTTGACGGCATCATTTCTGCATTTGACTGCTCGAAGAATGTCCGAAAAGCCGATCTCCTTGCACTCACCGCAGTAAAATTAGAAATGAGCTGAATATTCTTCCAGGTATAGAGCAGAACTCTTGTTTTGGCCAGAGCATGGAATGACTTGCCACAAGTTCCCTTGCAAGTCGCCCACTTCTGAATATCAAAAATTTCATGGTTGAAAATATTCTCCATGCGTCACTTTCTCCAAATGATCCTAATTATTTTTTCGATAACAATTAAAGGTTACCCCTGCAAACTAAACTATATTGCAACTTGGATTATACTAAGTCATAATAAACTGCTTTCAAGAGTATACGGGAACAAAACAAGATTACAAGACCCGAGTACTTAAAAACGTTAGTTCTTTTTTACTACAAGTATCAGGACTTAGTCAAATGTAATTGCAATTAGTGCTATGGAAGGTCCTACTAGGGAATTGGACAGATTATAGAACATAATTTTTTTAAGTTTGTGCATACAAAAATAATTTCCAATTCAGTCCTAAGCGGAGTAATTAGAATATTAGCAGCCAATATTATCCGCAAAACCTGTCTGTGTTCCTTAAACTATTGTAAATTTATCAGCAATCTTAACGTCTTGCTTCCACTTACGGATAAAGTCTCTGAAGGCCTTCTTTTGCAATTTTTCAAGTACAATATAATTTGTTGGTCTACGCATTTTCAGTATGAAAAGCATATGTGATATCAAAGAAGAGAGTAGCAGCAATTTTTTTTTTTTAATATTCAAGCTATCATTGTTATACATATGTGCAAAATTTTAAGAGTGCATCCTCTGTAGATTTACCTGTTCTAAAATCATACTGAGATGGACTAAAATCAGACAATTTTTGTTCTTCTAAGAATGAGACAACTCTAGACTATTGGACTCGCAAACCCGAAAAACTCCGCACCTCAATTTTTCACGGGTTGTTTTAATTGATGTATTCAATGTGATGAGAGTCGAGTAGATGCATTGCGAATTCGTTTACATAATACTCAAATCGCATAATGCGTTGCAAAAAGAAAAACATTTATATACACTATATATTTACCAAAAGGAAACCGGAGAATCCATTATGTAAAATATCACGTAAGTGAGCTGAAAGGTACCTCCAACTCCATACGTATTTTTACGAAAGTTATCCCAAAAACCAAAAAAAAAACTAAAATCAACAGATACTCAGTCTCGGACAAAATAAAAAATAAAAATACATTTCTATAATTTGGGGTGCAATAAGAACTTGACCAGGTATATCTCGAATTATTATTTCTCTTCAAGCATTAATTGATATTCTAGGTGCTGCTGCTACGTGTTTATTTAAAAGGTAGCGACTGATGTTAAGGTTTACATTGGATTGTAACTACAATACATGCAATCAAACTTCCGCAGTTAGACACATATGTCGGTACATATGTATGTATGTTCATCGCTTACAATTTACAACTTCACAGTTCAATTATGGGCCTCAACAGTTAGTATCATTAAAGGCATAAATATGTTGAAGTGTGTTTACATCTGTAACTTCTAACAACACTGTAAAATATAAATGTATGTTCCCTCTTCCACCACACCTTAGTTGTCATCATCCAGTGACAGCACGAGCCCATTTTATAAGTTTCCCAAATATGGTCAGAAGTTTCCGGTGGTCATAAAAGAAAAAAGCACTGGGAGTTGTTTTGTTTTGTTCTTATAATGCATTTAATATGCAACATTGATCTGAAAGTCATTAATTTGAGACTACTCACTGTTTCTGTCAGGAAGGTACACAAACTCATTGAAGTGTATATCAGATGGATGGCCCGTGGAAGGCCAATGCCTAGCTTCTCACAACCATTCATGTTGTGCGTTTAATGGACCTACATTTGTATTGGCGACTCCGAAAGGCCGAATGGGAAGCTTTCTTATGAAGGATTCCCAGAGAGGTTTGTCATTTATGCCACTAAAATCATCTGGTTGTTTGGCTAGCTCAAACCTATGTCAGCTCACTTAGCAGTCTAACGCAGTAACCACTAAACTACGGCGGCAAGATATCTGCACCGGTAAAATAATCTGCATAATGCACTTATCTATCTATTATCAAAATGATCTCGCGAACGGTAAATATGTATGAATGTATGTTCATAAGTAGAAACAATGATGAAATATAAAAATGCTATACAATTAAGAAAAAGGAAAATAAAAGATGCCAGAGACCAAAAAACTTATCGTGCAGAGTAATGACACGCAATGATGTATACTGTATGTGTGTCCCGGTATGTATAGGAGTAAATTTGTAAGTATTTTTTTCTGGCAAATGAAGCTTGACGAATATGAAGCCAAGCGATGACTTTTGGAATTTATTACGCATAGCTAAGACCATTCATCAGTTAAGTCATCAGTTCATGGAAACATTTACATATGTATTCCTGAAAAACCGTACGACTCTTTTTTTTATAATTAGCGCGCGCTAAAGGGATTATGACTACCCTTAAACTATTAAACTAGAGCACGGGCATTAGGGAAATTAGAGGAGAGACGAAGGAGGTACCGGTGCACGTTGGCTTTAAATGCTTGTGGGTTGTATGTAAAAACAAATCTATAGATGTCTGCGAATCTTAGTATGAGCAGAAATATTTAATCTAACAAAAGAATAATTAATTAATTAATCTTACAAAGACACTATAAGAATAGTGTCTCATAGTAGTGTCAGCTTCTTACTAACTAAAAAACACCTTCCTTCGATATAAGCTCGTCAGATACTGCAACTAAGTTATAATTTATCGAGCAATTTTTCTATAACGAAATAAAATCGTTTGGCAGGTGACTTTCCAATGAAAAATCATGCATGCTCCGCAATTTAGTCGCGGTTAATCCTTATCTTGCCTAGTCGGAAGGTTTCGTCCTTTGTAGTCGGCGCAATAAATTGCTTTCATCTAACTTTTGTAGGACTTGTAGGACGCGAAGCTTCTAGCTTTAGCTTCGATTGCAGGAATTCCGAGATCCCTGTGGAAATCGTCGTTTCTACTTAGTTTCCACGGTGCTTGGACAATTTTTCTAAGCAATTATTTTGAAAGGTTTGTATAAGATTGACATTTTTTTTCTTGGTACAACGCCAAAGTTGTATACCGTAGGTCTACACCGGCTCTAGCACTTGCTTGCATTGAAGCAGTTTGTTCTTCGCACTGAACTGGAAATGTTTTCCGAGTAACCAGTACATTTCGCTATATTTGATTTGATAATTTATTAAAATGCCATTAGTCACTTCATGTCGCATTTTCACGTTCTTTGAACCTTATTTTCATTAACAGCGACCGTTTGCAAGGGCACGTACATACTTAAAATTTAGAGAATTAATCTACATCGTTAGCAAAAATAGTTAGTCGTTGCACGCAAGTATACAGTGTTTTTAGTTTACAAAAAAAAAGGCTTTAGACAAAACTTGTATGACACATGGGGGATGCATTTTGTCTATGATTTTATCAGTACTCAATATTATTGATAACATTTTTTTGGATTGAAATAGAAGAGAATAATAATAAAAATTAAAAAAATAAATGTTCAGTGTGCCTTACTGCCAACTAAGAAGGGAGTTATAGAGCTCCCTACAAGAAAGTAGAAAAACAATAAGGCTCCAGGGTACCCATCAGCTTGTAGCTATCAATGTCGTTCCACAATAAAACAAATAAATATTCACATTATGATCGCCGTGGCTTAGTGGTTAGTGTGTTGGACTGCTAAGCGAGAAACACAGGTTCGATTCTCAAAAACCACCAAAAGTTTTTTCGCGGCACCACCTCTTCGTAGGCATGACAAACCTGCAAGAGTATAATCTGTCATGAAGAGCTTCTCAAGCCGCCGATCGGAGTCGGCATTAAACTGTAGGTCCCTTTCATTGGTGCGAAGAATATAACACGCACAACATTAATGTTTATGAGAAGCTAGGCCTTGGCTCTTTATGAGCTACTGGCCGTGCCAAATATACATACATACATTCACATCATGAAGCAAATCCTGGACAGGACAAGTGGTAACAAGGAAAGCGATTATAAGATCAAATAATTCTTGTGGTGGGGGAAAGAATACTCTGTCAACCGACTATAAAAAGGAAATCAAAGCAGCTATTTAGTAACATTCATTCAGCAACATCGAGATAATAGGCAACAATGGTTCAACTAACGTTTTTGAATCAAAGCCCGCAGGTTCGAAACGATGGACGTATATATGTATGCACATATACATATGTAGGTAATGCATCTATGTTATCCGAAGAAATAAAAACGAATCTCTCGAGATCCGAATAGGAAATATTCTTGAGACGACATAAAAATTCAAAGCTCAACCCAAAGTATGGGGTGGTTAAAGCATTATGATGGGTGGCATTTTTGATACAGGATATCATAAATTCTGTCAGATATATAAATATTATGTGAAACATGCTCAAATATAAACATGGCAATACCAACGGGAGACTGTGACAAAGTAAGGGGACGAAAACTTAGTTGAGTCAAAGAAATGTTCAAGTGATGAAGTGGACACCCAGTCTTCGGACCTGAACTCTATAAAAGGCCTTGCACAACAAAAACAATAATAATGATACATAATGACAAATTAGCACAACCTTTAAATGACCAATGACAGCAAGCAGACCTAGGCATTTTGACGTTTAAATTATAAATGTAAGTTCATGTACACATATACGCAGCCCTAACTTAACTAAAATAATTATGATTTAGAATTTTAAAAAAATATTAAAGTCAAGCTACATCCAAAATGTATAATACATAAAATGCTTTTTATAACAGACAGATACCGAGTTGATTTCATAAGTGTTCCGTTTTTTTTTTTTCCCAGTTTTTGTACGGAACACTAAAGATACGTAAAATCTTTTGAAGACCCATTTAAAATAAAATCCGATAAAAGTATCTGAAAAAGACTACCTACTTGGACACATGTCGAAATCCATTTGCACCATTCTGCCAGCTGCCATTATTATGAATTTAAAAGCAGATACAGCTGGAACATAAAAATCCATATAAAATTTAGGTATTCACAATAAAATAAAACGTTCGTTCCGTAATCGTTATTTCATTTTATTCGCAATATTCCATAAAAATTAAGTTGTTACCCGCAATTGGTTCAGTGTGTGGGCATTTTATTTTAAACAAAAAATAAATAAAAATACAATAACAAAGGTTGGTTGTATGTTTGTATGTATTTTTCACTACCGCGTTATAAGGGACATTTAAATTGCTTGCTACGTAATGAGATGACTCATTATTTTGAGTTTTTAACAACTTTTAATCACATACACTCCGTTGATCCGTGTCGTCGTGAAAAATTCGATCAACCATACAAGTAATATTAAAAGCAAGGATAGACAATGTAGTTTTTTTCAACCTCGATATCACTTAGGGCTGGATTATATTACATTATAAAGCGCGACACATACAATTCTTTATTAGAACTCTATACTGGACTACCCTCGATTATATTTTCGGTTTAGGGTTGAATTGAAAATAATTTAGTATTGTTACGCACGTTTACACTGCATTTAACGCATACACAAGTAACTTAAGATGCATTCATTCTGTAAACGACGAAAAAAAAAAAAAATACAGAGATGACTCAAAGCAACCCATAGGTGTGGTATAGAAAACCACTTATTTCTAGTCTTCGCTGCACATAAAATATTTGTATATTTATTTTTTTATAAATGCACTAAATATATATTTTAAATAAATCTAAATTTCCACCGATCATTTGATGTACAAAGTTAATTTTTAGACGAAAAAACACGAAATATATCCAAACCACTTCGAATCGAACACAGCGACCTCGAAAGAAGAACTGAATACCGTATACCGAATATAAAAGTGACTAGGGCGCTGCTACTTGGTACTCGAATCCCTCGTACAATAGAATTTTTTTTTTTTAAATAAAATAGAGAAAATGGGGAAACCTCTCTCACACACATACAAAGTAGAAGTACTGACTCACAAGAGAATCCATAATACCACACCACAAAAACCTGAACTAAACTCCCTATTCCAATCTCAACAGAGCGATTCTACCATTCAACCAGTCAAGTGATGGAAAAGGGAGGAAGTAAGAGAATCTGGAAAACCGGCACCCGGTCTGTGTTCATTTGTTTTTGTTCGTGTACTGTGCATGTGTGTACTTTGTGTACTTTCAAAAACTCAGTCTCTATTTTTAAAGGACATGAAAAACAGAATGAATACGAACCAAATACGCTGTGAAGTTGTCGCCAACCCTTAAAAATTGATAGTAGTTGTACAGAAATGGATTCACCGCCTGCAGATAGAGAATAGATTGCCATTGTTGTGGTAAAGTAGTCGGACTCACGTACTCAAAGAGAAGAACGGATTGGTCTCACTTCTTCTTGATTATAATAGGACTACGCAATGATATTTTATCGTTGCCATTTGAGCGACTATGTCGCCAGAAATAGCGACTTCTGAGTAATAACAGCGACGAACATTTTAGTGTTAAATTTATCGGTTTCTGGAGACTTGTAGTGGCTTTCTTTACTTTTTATTTGGTTCTGGAGACTTCTAGCAATTTTTTTTTTGCTTTTTACAATCCAGCGATAGGCCGGCTGCACCAGCACTGGCTATCTTTTGATGGTGTTGCCAATGCATTAGAAAACTAAATTCTTTTAGGTAAGCGGAAAGTCTTAATAGACATCGAGCTATAAAGGGAGTGGTCCCCCAATTACAAGAAAAAAAAAAAAAAACGAAATCCATTTTAAAAATCTACGCACTTCTCCAGACGTAAAGACCATCAGATGGCTGCCGGATCACCGAGTGTATTTCAGGCAGAATTTACAGTAGTCCGAGAAGCTGCGATTTAACTTTCAATTAACACGGTGGAGGGAAGCGCTATTGTACTATATATAGTCAGGCAGCGATAAAAACCTTGGAATCACCAACAATACGATTCAAGTAAAGGAATGCCGTAGGTCTCCAAACGAAATTACTGACAGATGCGAAGTTTCATTCTCACAGAGACGTTCCGAGCAACTGCAGAGCGGACGAGCTGGCAAGAGAGAGCAGATTAGAACCCCTCTGAAAATAGAGGGGAACCGTCTGCCTTTCTAGAACTGATAAAATCTCGCCTTGATAACGAAGCCCAATGATTGGCTAAAAATAGGTGGAATAATATCGACACTTGCCTTTTGTCGAGACAGATCTGGCCTAACCTGGATCTGAAGCGAACAGAAAAACTTCTGCCCAAATATATAAGAATAAAAGTAGGATTTCTGCAGAAGCTGTAGGACGAGGAAGAGGAAGATACGGTCTCTCAGCTTCTTTGCACCTGTCCTGCTCTATCAAGCCCAAGAAGGCAAGACCGAGGAGAATATTTTTATGAAGGTCTAAGCGATATAGCCAGGCTCAATATTTATAAAATAAAGACCTTGATGTGTGGGTATAAATGGTTCTATACATAGTGCGGTACAGGAAGGGGTCGGCATCGTGTGGTTGCTAGCACCTTCTTTCTTGTCAAAGAAGTCATCATGCAAGGTTCCTGGTGCCGGAAATCCGGATACGTGGTTTCACACTGGACCTACATTCTGATCTAAGTGTGATCTTGCTTAATTTCCTTATCCAGTGAACACGTGCACCTCTCTACTGATTATTATTTAATTTTATTGTGTAATTATACTAAACTAGCAATCACCTTCCGCGGCTTTGCACGCGCACCATACATACTAAGGTTTACACTTATTCGTTAGAAATCGTCTGTTCCTATTGAACTTTCAAAGGTTAAAGAATGCAAAAAGTGTAAACATTTCAGTATTGAATTTTTGAAATCGGTTCAGTAGTCTCATATCTTGCTTAAATATCCATCCAAACAATCACACACCCGTTCCCCGTCGAATTGCTAAGAACTGCGAATGCATTGTAAATCAACTACGTAATATATCCATAGAAGCAAGAATACAATCAAAGAAAAATAAATGAGAAAACTACCCTTGCGCATCTCGGCAAAACAAAAACAACACACGATCACGAACCGAATGTGCCGATGACTACGGTTGCGCATACTATAAATCTGCAAACTTTAACACTCTGTATCTCGGCCCTTATTCATAATTTTGAATAAAAACGGTGAAGCACGTGTTTCTTTAATTTTATTGTAGAATTTACCTACCAAATTTCAATTCTAAATTCCAATTTAAATTTGATTTTCCATACAAACTTGAACACCCAGTATCTCCCCTTCTGGAGTAAAAACTCGAAAAATTCTTCCATAGTGGCTACCTACGTCGTAAAAGGAAACAACTGTCTAAATTTCAAGATTCTAGCATTAGCCGTTTAGGCCTGGCGGTCATGAGTAGGTCGGTCAAGAGTTGTCCTTTTATTTTCAAACTTTAACACCCTGTATCTTGGCCCGTGGATATAATTTTTAAAAACGGTGAAACACGTGTTTCTTTATTTTTGTTTTAGAATTTACCTACCAAATTTGAATTCTTAATTCCAATTTAAAAATTTTTTTCATACAAACTGGAACACCCTGTATCTCCCTTTTGGAGAAAAAATTCAAACAATTCCATTGTTTTTCCCTACGCCACAAAAGGAAACTACTGTCCAAATTTCAACTTTCTAGCGTTAGCCGTTTAGGCTCGGCGATGATGAATCAGTCAGGACTTACTGCTTTATATATATAGATCAGCGTTTAATTGGAAGTTTTCTTGGAAAATTTCGACGACTGCAGTGGTCCTAAACCTACCTACATTTATATATGTATATATGTACATATGTATATATGTACATACACACAAAATGCATTTAAGACTACTTCATTTTTGATTCAGATAAGTCCTTTATAGAGGAGTCATAATTTATAAAAAGAGAGCAAAATCAAAACAGACAATTTGTGCTGCAATCATGTACAGACAGTCACCCACCGGCAACAAAGCAAACAGAGTCAAACCAATTCTCACAGACAGACAGACAGTCTGGATGGCAGCCAAATTATTGTAAATTGTCTGCGACATACCCATCTCTGTACACATCAATGGATTAAGCAAAATCACATAGCAAAAGGAAAATAATAAATCTCCACAATACATACATGAACAACTCTAGTGAAAAGACATTACCCCACGATGAAAGAGGAGTACATACACTACCGTTCATAAGCTTAGCACCACTACTATTATTTCCCTACTTGTACGCATTTTTTTTTAACAACCCATATATTATTAAGATTTGTTTTTTTCTTTTTAATTTATGGCATTCTTTACTTGCTTTTATAGATCCTTTGGGCGCGTTCAGAATTCTAGGCACTAAAATGTTAGTCAAAACCTAATATTCTGAACGGCAAAGTGAATGAATTTGCAGTTGACATTTCCATATGACACATATGTCATAATTGGAGTTTTACGTTTTATTTTCACTTCAGATTTGAAGAATTCTAAGGTAATAAAAAGAGTTTTAAAAAAGGATAATCTTGAACACTTCGCACTCGTAAATGCTGCTCATAATATCAAAATATGGCCATGTCATAGTTCACTTCAAATGCCATATTATTTTATTTGGTTTTTTTTTTCCAAAGAATTGCAACGCACAACCGAGAGCTAAATAACATTTCTTCAACTGACTGAAATTTCAGGGAGAATTTTCTTGATAAAAAGCTCCTTGTTTTGCAGTTGCTCTCGACCAATCAGAGCCAGTTGACTAGCTAGTGCCTAGAATTCTGAACGAGCCCATTGTACTACCATCAGGTACAACCCTTTAACTGTAATTTCTTCGTCTTTCTAAGAAAGTCGCGTAAGAGCTTAAGTGATAAGGAGCTAAGGTTACTAGCACTCATCACTTCAGCCCCAAATCTGCCATCTAATACAAGCAAGGCAGGACAATCACATAGGAAATGGAGTACCGTTGCTCTCTCCACAAGCGTCACAGATAGTGGTGTCAAGTTGAGATGTTTGGCAAAGAAGAGTCCCATAATAACGCCAATAAGTTGTTTGCAAAAAAAAAAAAAAAAACACAAAAATACAAAAAAAGTACGTATTTAATTACGTAGCATGGTAAGTTAGGTTAAGCTTTATTTTAAGGTAGTTTTAAGTTTCAATTTAATTCAGATTTAAGGAAATATATAAAAGTCCAGTCACTAAGTTTTTTTGAAAACAATTTTCTTAGTTTTTTCAATAGCTTATTCCTAAGATTGTTTAAGTAAATTAAGTTAGGTTACGTCGAAAGACATAGAATAAGAATTAAGTTTAGCTTAGAGTGCCCGTGTAGGGCCAGTAAGTTAGAATAACATAGTTAAGTTAATTAAGCTAGTTTCAAGCGTTTTTTGTCTAGCATTTAAGACATTATGAATTCAATTAATAAAAATGCATTCAAAACAAACAAAACAAGTTGTTTGCACCCTTTTCTGCTGAGAGACAGCAAAAATGCCTCGGACTTCTTACAGACACCGGGAAATATCTGTATTCTGCTTAGAGTCATGCCACCTATAGTTGTGTTTGCTAGAAACCTGAAGTAATATATATAAAAGCCCTAACCGAAGGTACGGGCAAACTTAATGTGGGTTCAGGGTTCTTTACTTGCATGTAAGGTCATGAAACTTTCGAAGTACGGGGTTTTACGATTTTTCTTCAATTTTTTTTTTAATTCAGACAATAAAAATTCTGTGCTATTCTTAGGTATAATTTGTAACAAAAAGGACCTTATCTGGTCTTAGTTAGGTTTCACCTGCAGCCTGCCACTCCTACTTTAAGTATAATTTCGGCAACAAAGGATTTTTAAAGGGCTACGCATCGTTTTGAATATTATGGAGCTTCTGTGGGATTACGTGATTATTTTGGTCGTTCATGTTTTCTAAGGACATTGAACTGGTATTTAAAATATATTTACAAATTAAAATATGAAAACGGAAATAATTTAACACTTCTTTTCATATGGGTGGTCTTAAACTTATGAACGGTAGTGTACATGTGTACATATTTGCGTTTTGTGCATTATATTCTTTCTTTTTTTAAGAGGAGTAAAGAGTCAGTGTCGGAACTCCCCCACTTATTCTTTTGTTTGAATGTGTCATATTTATAGAAAACTATATCTTTTATATGAATCGAATATACAAGTAAGTAAGTGATTCACAAATTATAGTAATGGCTCTTGCCGTCAACCAGATAAGAGACTTTCATAATTTATAAATAAAATAATTTATCACATTTCATTCATAATGTTTATTGAACTTTTGGTATTTACAATTGGTTTAATATTAGTTAACATGCATTTGTAGGTTTTTATATTATGTTGGCTCAACAATAGGGGCCCAACGGTGTACATTGTTTGATTTACATTCATTTTAATTGACAGTGTTGGTCTTAAAAATATATTTAAATGTTGGCTGTGGTGACCTCAGGTTGTTCATGCCTCGGTGTCATTGTTGGTCTTTGATTGGGTTTGAAGGTTTTATCCTCGGTGGTGGTTTGGATCCCTCGTCGCATAGAAGCTTAGCGGGTCATCGTTGTTGGTGTTTGGAATTATTCCTTCTTCTTGGAGAGCCATAACGTGAATGTAGTAGTGCTGTGGAATGTGTGGATATTCAGCTATGTTTCTTATTTTCGGGTTTCCATGGTTGCTGATATTTTGTAGCAGCTTTTGGTAGAGTTGCACCATGTATCTCTCTAATGGCATGATGTTGGCTTCTTCGTACAGGACCTCGTTCTTGACGTTCCTTTGCCTGGTGGAATCATAGTGGAGGCCGGTGCATATTCTCAGCACTTTTCTTTCAAATATGGCCAGCTTTTTCATATGGCTTTTGGAGATGGTGTACCATATCGGAAAGCAGTATGTTACTACAGGCCTTATTAACTGCTTGTATAGCAGCAGTTTGGTTCGCTGGCTAAGTCCGTGTCTTTTGCGCATCAGGGGGTATATTCGATGGAAGGCAAAACTGGCTTTCCTCAGGACGGATGTCGCGTGCGGGTTGAACTTGAACCTCTCCGTGAAGTTCACTCCTAGATACTTCACTGTCCTTGTAATAATTTATCACATTTTGTTTGGTATGTACATAGAAATTTGTTTAAACGATATTTTAAAAAGGCTTCATTAGACTGTTGACGGTACCTCGAAGCAGTTTCTGTATACTTAAACAGTAGAGCCCAATTTCGTTTATTTAAAATAGCTACAACTTCATTTTCATGGCGACCAATAACCTCTTGAATCGCAACTTATGTGGAACACTTTGCTATTACATAAGTGTCTTATATCTTATCCCATTTTTATGTTGCCCAATGTACATACATACATTCGGAATTTTTTATTTTTATTTTTTCAAGGTCATGTCGTGTTGAAGAGTTCTAAAGTTACTTCTACATTCGATACAAAATTTTGCAAAAACTGATGCTAGAATCTTGACCAACATTATCTGCATAGTTTCTTTCTTATTTGCCATATCCGTACACTATGTTCATTATTTAACTGAAAACACTCACTCGAAGACTTAAGTCTTCGTCAAAACAGGTCTGTTGCCTCAATGTACGACAATTGTTGACTTAAAAAGGCTAACCACTAAGCCACGGTGATCACCTTTTCTAAGCTTCTCCAATAAGTGTATCGGCATACAGTTTGCCTGTACATGCTTTTTAAATAACTCTAAGTACGCTTGCAGCTCTGTGATTCTGTTTTTGGCAAAACCACTTCGCGATGCCTTCTAGGAAGTGTTAAAGAAATTACCGAACAGAAATAACGTTTGTCAACACATAACACCGTTTTACTTTACTCTATAAAACCAACTAGAATGGTTCACAATAACCTCATATTGTGAAAGGCATACGCTAAGTGTCTTAGAGGCTACTGTTTGAACATAAGACTGCCACAAGATTAACAGACTGGCTACTTAGTGATCCACCCGCACTTTAGAAGTTGTCGATTTGACATAACCATCTCGTATTAGTTCTCATACACCATTTTACTGCATGCGCCAGAAATAGTTGCATCAACATGCTTCAAGTACCAAAGTACAATACCAAAAGACTCCAGAATCAACAACTTATGAACCAATAGACCGAAGTAACAAAAAGGTCTGTGCTATATTTGTTTCGATTCTCGATTTCGAGCAAGCAGATTTCGGTTCGGAATCCTGCATAGAAAATGCACCTCTGCTGCATTTGGGGCGTATTTACTTAGAGAAGGCTTTCGGCAGCCCAACTTTTGATATCAGCTGGATCATGCTTTGAGACTTATACGATGTATGTACCTATATCAATATTGAATATTGCGTGTACCTACAGATATAAAAAAAAGTCCTGACTGACTAGCTCATCAACGTCTAGCAAACGATTACAGAAGTATATATTTTCTTTGACTTTGGCGTTCACTAAGCAGGATTTTTTCCATATCTTTTTTCGAGCACACAGGGTTTGTATGCATGTTTGTATTGTTAATACATATGTATGACATAAGCGTTAACTGTCATTTCACTTCTGCTTTTATAAACAAAGAGAAATTGCGAAATTATGATTCACTTTCAGTGGTAACAGGCGCCACTACTTCAAGTATTTTGTCTGCGAAAATACATCCTTATATATATGTAGTAACGCATAAGATGTCTCTGCAGCTCAAGGGAGCATTTATCTGGCAAAATTATATGATCCCACACATAACCATGCATAAAAGGTGTTTGGGTTTGATTGCGAAGTTTTAGGATGTTTGAGAGGCAAGATAGTTGAATTCGTCCTACAGACAGAAAAGTTTTCTGGTAATGGCATCATTGTGAATCGTTAAGATACTCGTAAATGGAATAGCAGACTTCGAACAGACTTTCGTCGGTAAGTGTTTTTTTTTTTTTTTTTTAGAGACAGTTTAATTAAATAGTGTGATTTAGGTACATATAGTATGTGTATGAGCGAAATGACTTTGAGTACCTTTCCGCAGATTTGTAACGATATTTCGCAAAAGAAATAAAAGCTGTTCTATGCGGAAGACAACGAAAGTATTTTGAGGGAATTATGCCAAATGAAGTACCGCGATTCAATCCTGAGCTAAGACTGCCTTTTGAATTTATTTCTTAAAAAATTGTAAGCTCTTATCCATTTAGAATTTGGCACTTTATAGCTAAGACCATTAACCGGAATGTCCTTAACAAAAACAAAACAAATAGCCAGTGCATGTCGAGCAAATGGACTATAACGCACCGGCCCGAAATAACGTCGAATCTACTTAAGAGGGAGCGCAGTAAAAGAAGATCGAGAAACACGGTGGAGAGTGGAGGCAGCTTGCTGAAGATCGAGCTGGCTGGAGCTGATTGTTGGTTGACACCCAGGTCAACCTACCACAATCAAAGACATCCTAAGAATACTAAGGTAGAAAAACTAATACGACAAGACTACTTCATACAGAACATAAAGGACCAAATACAGTAGAAACCGGATATAGCGACAATCAAGGGACCGACGTTCTAACCGGACGACAACGCACAAAACGAACTGAAAATCTTAACTTTTCTATTGTATGCAAACCTAACATGCTGTTGTGTCACGTCGCTAAAAGCGGTTAGTCGTTATAAGCGAAGTCGTAGTAAATGGATTCCACTGTAGCCCTCCACTGTAAGTCACCCTCAAACCAATAGAAGTACCACGTCGATCATCTTGGTCCTCTTCGTCAAAAAACTACAAACTCTTGTTCGTTGGCAATGACCAAGTCGAGCTTAAAAGTGTTGATCGTACTAATGACATCAGGATGTTCGGAAGAAATACCGTGAATTATAAGCAATTGCAACAGTACCAACAATTCTCCCTAGTCATTCTGTACACCACCCTCGGAGCGAAAAGACTGAAACCTTATACCACCTGAGTTTCAAAATCACTACACCAACACTAGCGCTGTGTGAATAGCATCATAAGGGTATTCATAATCCCTTTAGCGCTAGTGATTATAAAAAAAAAAAAATAAATTCAAGTGTTGACTTAACTGTTGCTGGGGAACCCCCTAAAAAGATATAAACACGTAGCAAGAGTCCAACAAGTTATCAACTTCAATTCATCGAGAAGTACAAATTGGAGTCCGTTCAAACTAATGTTTGGTTCGATTATGTTTAAAGAAGGCGATCTAGAACTAAATAGCGTACTAGAGGAGACGATTCGGCTGGGTCGCAATTTAAAGGACACATTTCGGATCAGGCATTGAACTCCACCTGAAATAACTTGGTCCATATTAGGTCGTAGAAGCTAATCGAAAGGATTGATTTGTGGTGGAAAAAGTGGCCGATTACGAGGGACGAAATCAAACTTCAACAGCAGGAGATTTCATGAAACCCTGGGGATCTTTCGAGAGTGAAGATGATGAAGTCGAAAACGAGAGAAACAAAGAGCAGAGTGTATCGGTTGGGATAGGCCACAAGTTTATATCCAACAAAAAAATAATTTAAGATAAACTAATGAAACAACGCGAACAGAAGATGGGAAGTTGATTGAATTGATAAGTGAACGCCAACAAGTGAAGCACCTAATGATAAGCGAAAAGTGCACGGGCAACGAGGACAAATCGCAGAGTCTGTAATTTCTAAATGACTTGTCCATTGAATTGATCTTACTAACGAACTATAAAATCAAACGACGATACGTATGTACTATACATATAAATCCGGAACTCTCGATAAAAATTCATAGTCATAACAAAACCTCTAAAGATGTCTAAAGAAAAACATGTATCTGCATATGTATGAAATCTAACAACTAAATTTATAGATACATCTGTATATACATTTAGAAGATTCAATATTTGTACATACTTTTTTACGGTAGTTGTCCATTCATAAATTTGTAGATATAAACTCGGCAGACAGTATAAGTATTTTAATCCTATGTAGCTTTGTACGTACATGTATAGGTATATCCTTTTCGATGATTACATATTTTGTTCCCGGTAAGGGAAATACAATAAAATTCAATTCTTACACATTTACAGACAAATAATTTCGTATAATAAACATGACGGGGAGCAACGAATTTATATTTAGAGAAAAAAAAAACACCTTCTATTGTTAAAAAGATTTTATACACAACAGATTTGCACTTCGATGAAACGTCGAATTCGTAGTTCCATAAGGAGTATGTTACATAAAAAATTGAAATTTCATTAATTTTTTTTTTTGTTCACTTAAATAAAATAATAAAGGTCATAACTCATAGCATAGCTGTCAAACCATGTCAGCTGTCACTGACACTTATCAGCTTTTGTTGTTGCTGGATCAGGTTATGACCGCCACTATAAACACCCTTCAACATTCCTCCTGGTGCCGCCATTATATGAAATCCTGGGATCGATGCATGCGCAAGACAGACAACAAAGAAACACTAGCACGCGTTGCGACAATCGGCATACATATACTCTATGTGTAGATGTAGATAGATATTACATTTAATTCATTTTTCGATTCCTTGTTTGTACAGAAATGTGTGTGTATTCGATGTATTTGTAGATTCGTTTTTAAGGTATTTTAACGTCTTCGATGCAATCATTTCTTTTCTTAACGTCTAATTAGGAACTATTGATTTCGTCGTCGTTGCATTATAAAGATACTCCATCCAGAGATTTTGTTTCTTCACTTTGTTTGCTATTTTTCAGTCAAAAAGACTCAAAGACTCAAGCATGTTGACATAATTTGATTAAAAAAAGATGCAATTACTCTTCATTCACTTTCAAATTGATTCTTTTAACAAATATATTTGTAGTTTTATTTATAAAACAATGATAATGTTACTACACAATACACACAGGGGTAGAAAATGGGTGCGCGCTTTACAGCGACGAGCTTAAGGACACGGAGAGACGACAATGGTGTTGATGGTAGTTGATAATCCATATAGAAAATTTACGTTCACTTAAGTCCTTCGGGTTCACTTTTCTATTCTCGATTTTGACGTTTTTTTTTAAGTTAAACATTTCCCAATGAATTGGAAAAATTTCAGTTTATTTTCTTATTTTAACTGAGAAATATTTTTTTGTTGATATGGTTGGGGACGTAGAAATGTGTTTTGAAATGTTGCTGCAAAAGCAACCCCTTTTCGTTTTTCCTTTTTTTCTTCAGGTAATACGATCCACAATCCAAATACACACATATCTAGCATTCACGTGGACATTCTTTTAGAGCGCAAGTTCAATTCGAATGCAAGGATGGCAATTTGACGTTCGAAAAGCACTTTTTATATGCGAAACATGTATAAACGTACTAAAAACGGTTAAAAGAATTGCCATTGCAGTCTAAGATCATGCGCTTTACGAGACAAAATGATATCCTAGAGAGAGGGGTTAGGGTTGCTCTGTTCACCATCCTCGTCCATTCGAAAAACGGAAGGTATTTCTTTTTTTTACCCAAGGAAATGGAAAGTTTATTTTAGTTTTTTGTTTCCACTTTTCGGTGTTCTTCGGCTTTGGTCTCTGTATGTAGATACATATGTTATACGAGGGTAGTTCGTATTTACAGTAAGCTTATACATACCTATGGCAGTAATTAGATCTTAGACGGATTGCAAGCAAACAATATTTCCGGTAACTTATACTTATGCATATTCATAATTAACTTACTGTGTCTGGAAGGTATTATGCGAATTTTTTATGTCTTACCTCTAAGTCCTTCATTATTACATATACATAATGTAATAATTGAGTAAGAAAGAATACGTATTTAAAATTAAAGAAATTTAAAGTCTCAAAACAAAAAAAAAATATTGTGGAGAAATGCCTCCATTTAATACTTACAAATATATTATGTATTTATCTATATCTCTACTTTTGTACATTTGTAATACATACATACATATTTAGTTCGTCGGCCTAACAGTTCCCTGGAATATCTCTATGCCCCGGCACCCAACAAAGGTGATTATTCAACTGCTCCGCCATCTCTAGAAGAGATGATCGACAATCTAGAGCTACTAACGGAATTTGGAGAGAATGATTCCAAGGACCTTTTTATTTTTATTTATATAATTCACTAGCGCTAAAGGGGTTATGAATACCCTTATGATGCTATTCACACAGCGCTAGTGTTGGTGTAGTGATTTTGAAGCTCAGGTGGTATTAGGTTTCAGTCTTTTCGCTCCGAGGGTGGTGTCCAGAATGACTGGCTAGAATTATTGGTAATGTTTTGCCATTGCTCATAATTCACAGTATTTCTTTCGAACGCTGTTTGACTGTTCGAAAAGATACGTATATCTGTAGAAGATATAACGTTTTTCTTAAGCCAAGAGAAGACTTCTTTAATCGACAGTATTTCCGTCTGTAACACGCTGCAATGATTAAGAAGACGGAAAGCAAGCCTTAGATCCTCTTCGATCCCGACCATGTTTTTCCAGTTCTTTAGATTAAGCGAACGTTCGGTTTTTCTACTTTTCTTGAACTTGAGGGCTGTGATTCGAAGATCTTTTTGACTGTAGCATTATTGCAGATGCGCTCGATGTATTCGAGCCTGTTTTGGTGTTCTGGACTACATCCACATCACGATACATCTCATAGAGTTCGCAGTCCATTAGCTCTTCCCGCCTAGGGCACCAAATATTCGACGAAGAATTTTTTTCTTGAAAGTGCTTAATATTCGGTCTACTTTCATTTTTATCGTTCTCGGCACTCGGCACCAGAACTGGCAGGTTCAATGTTCGTCTTCTGTGTTAAGAGTTTCGAACCCATTTGTTGCGTAGCAACGGTAGATGTAGTTAATATATTCTCCGAAGTACTTATCCCCTTCTTAACTATTTCCAAGTTATTGTTCTTAACAGTGACGTTTGGTCCTAGGCGGTAGGCAGATGCTTCTTTGTTTGTTGGCATCATGCATATACATAATGTAGGTACTTGGTTTTGTCCTCATTTACTTTGGGATTATTTCGCCTGTGCTTCTGTCGCCGTTAAAGCTTTTATGATGGTACGATGAGAGCGATCGCTAATGCCGATGACCTCAGCAGGAGTTGGACAGATTAGTTGAAGATAGACTTTCCCGAGACTCTTGGACTGTCCGGATCCATCAGACTACCAAACAACAGTAGTGTCTTCCAAGCGGAGGTCCTGGCAGTGCCCAACAGGTAATAATGAAGTCACACAAGATGATATTACCTTTTTCATCGACAGCCAGACGGGAATAACAACGATTTTTGCCATAGAAGTAAAGTCAAAGCCTGTAAGTCACTGTCGCGAATATCTACGGGTTTTTGGCAGGCAGCACAATATAAGAAGCTGCTGGGTCCGTGGCTTCAAAGGGGTGCTGGAAAACGAGACACCCGATGAGCTGGCAAGGAAAGAAGCTTCTTTAGACTAGATCAAGCCAATACCACCATTAAAATTCCATTCTGTAATCTTAAACAGGCAGTTAGGAGCAAAATTCAAACGACTGCAAATGAAAGATGGAACGCGCTTAACTCCTGTGGTTTGAATCCTGCAAATGGATAAAAAAAAATCCCTATCTTCCCTAATAGGTATCATCACCGGCCATAACATGCTGAACTATTATACAGGAAGACTGGGATTAAACACGGATGACCTATGGAGGGGATGTGGCGACGAAGAAGTAGACGAGCCAGCACTCTGCAAATTAAGATTCAAAATCCTAGGAAGACACTTCTTCCAGGATGTAGAAGAACTATCCGGCAAGTCTGTGTTCGACATACACAGATTTATCAGCGCCTCGGGCTGGCTTGATAGAACCTAGGCTTATGGTTCCTGCTGCAATCCGCAGGGCATCACAATGGGTCTATATCGACCTAAGTGTGACGGGGAGAGGACTTCCATTCCATGTCAACCCTATTACCTAACCTAACCTAGGGCCTTCCATGTTAACACATGTCCTGTGCACTACCTGTTTCAGCACAGCATTGACGTAATTATATGACTGCGCATCTCCTTGTCAAATTTCGGCACAAGTTTGAAAAAGTTAAGAAGGGCAGTTTCTAAAGTGCATATTTCTCCTCGTGTTTTAAAGCGGCACAGGGCTTAAAGTAAAAGATTATGGGTCTATCCTTTGAGAATACAAAGGTAATTTGGGATACAAATCGCAAATTTGCTGGCTTATTTTGTTGGCTTTGTATATATTTACGTATCTATGTACATTTGTATAACGTTTCATGGTTGTATGCACGTGTGCTAAGAAAATGGAGATGGACCAAATCCACTCTTAATTTGTCTGCCCTCTAGTATCGTATTTTCATTTTTCTAGTCTACAACGCGTAGCCTTTCTCGCTATTAGAACTGACTAGCTCAAGTAGAAACTGGGTATAACAACCTTCATCCATACATCACCATCAAACATTTTACAATTGCAAATTTATCCTTTAAATTCATAAAGGATTTTCATTGTGTTGTAAATAAATAACCAACGAGGAGGGTCGTTTATCAAGCAACCTCTCCAAACATCAGTCAGGAACCCAAGAGCACTTCATTGTACTCGTTGGTTACATTAGGAAATGAAATCACCGGTGGGTGGTTCACATGATATATAACGGCGGCAATGGAACCCCTTTTTAATCCATTTTATTGTATCACGTGCGAGTTGCACAGGACAAAAGTAAAGGAAGCTGAAATAAAAAATTGTTTAACTATCCCCAAAAATTCCCTAACCAGAGAAATTATTCGTAATCTCATTGCGTACAGAATTAACACGATTGCCTGCTGTGGGAGGGCGGTCAAAGAATGATTTATTAGGGACACAGATTCTATAACATAGATAGAGTGTATAAAAAGCAAAATTGAAATAAATATAAATTACTTACCTTATCTTCGGCGTCTTCGGCGCGTTCTTCTGCTTCGACGACTCTTTGCTCTAATTCGGAGAGCTGAAATGGCAAGTGATTTTTACTTTGGTTAATGCTTTTCATTGGTGTTTGGCGATATTAATGTAGAAAAATGTATATAGGGTTGATAAGGGAAGTTTAATGAACTAAAAAAAAATTGTATTTAAGAGCATGCACATATATATATGTATATATATGCATTGTTATACCCTGTGAAAGGACATGTTAAAGCGTATTTTTTTTAAATTGTTTATTCGGAAAAAAAAATGTTTCCGAATAAAAGAGATTTTTCCGAATACATTTTTTTTTTTTTTTTTTTTTTTTCCCGAGGGTAGGTGAAAATCTTACATAGACACTATGAGGATAGTGTCTCATAGTAGTGTCAGATTCCTACTGACTAAAAACACCTCCCTTCGATTTAAATTCGTTCGATATTGCAACTAAGTTAAAACTTATCAAGCAATTTTTTTATCACGAAATAAAACGTTTGGCAGGTTACTTTCCAATGAAAGATCCTGCATGTTCCGCAATTTAATCGCGGTTAGTCCTTATCTCGCCAAGTCGCAAGGTTTTGTTCTTTGTAGTCGGCGAAATAAATTGCTATCATCCAAAACAGCTAGGACTGTATTGTTAACATGTCCCATTATTCGGTTTCTATGTTTTCGCGCGAAGCTTCTAGTTTCCGCTTCGATTGCAGGAATTCCGAGATCTCTGTGGATATCGTCGTTTCTGGAATACCACGGTGCTTGGGCAATTTCTCTAAGCACTTTATTTTGGAATGTTTGTATGATATTCGCATTCGTTTTCTTGGTACAACCCCAAAGTTGTATACCGTAGGTCCATACCGGCTTTAGCACTTGCTTGTATAGAAGCAGTTTGTTCTCGGTACTGAGCTGGGAATGTTTTCCGAGTAACCAGTACATTTCTCTATATTTGATTTCGAGTTCTTTGCGTTTCATTTTCACGTGGGAATTCCACTTCAGTTTTGCGTCTAGTGTCATTCCCAGATATTTGGCTTCGTTAGCAAAGGGTATTTGGGCCAAGTTTAGAAAAATTGGCAAGTCATTCGTTTTTTTATATGTGAAGTTCACGTGGACAGATTTAGTTTCGTTGAGGGCAATCCGCCAGTCCCTCGTCCATTCGTTAACTTTATTCAGTGCGCTTTGCAGTTTTGCAGTCGTTTCTTCGACTGTTTTACCTACTGCAAGGATAGCGGTGTCATCGGCAAACGTAGCAAGGGTAGTGCCATCTTCTTTCGGTATATCACGAGTATATAACAGATAGAGAAGCGGCCCAAGAACGCTTCCTTGCGGTACGCCGGCCGAAATTTCTTTAAGCTCCGAGTATTCGTTTCCATGTCTAACACGGAAGAGTCTATTCCCGAGGTACGATTTTAGAATATCGTATAGGCATACAGGGAGAACTTGTCGTAGTTTGCATTTAAGGCCATCGTGCCACACCTTATCAAAGGCTTGCGAGACGTCAAGAAATACGCTTGAGCATATCTTTTTTTCTTCTAGTGCTTTCTCGATTACGTCAGTAATTCTATGCACCTGGTCAATCGTCGAATGCTTACTCCTGAACCCAAACTGGTGGTCAGGGATAAGACTGTTTCCTTCTATAACCGGTTGAAGGCGCCTTAGTAATAGCCTCTCGAAAATTTTGGATATGATTGGAAGAAGCGAGATTGGTCTGTACGATTTTACCTCATTTGGCGGTTTTCCTGGTTTTAAAACCATTATAACTTCCGCAACTTTCCATTGGCTCGGCACGTGTTTTAATCTGAGTGCGGCATTCATTATATGGAGAAGCTTGATTAGTGCTTTCCTAGGTAAAGCTTTGAGAATTTCTCCGGTGATTAAATCATAACCAGGAGCTTTCTTAGGTTTTAAATTCACGATCTCCTGTTTAAGTTCTGTTAGCGTTGCACTTCTGAGTATTAAATCGTCAGACGGTAATTCCGGCCTGTTAATGTCGTCGTAAACCACTTGACCATCGTGCGGTTTGAAGGTTTCTTCCAGATGAGTGGCAAAAACGTTCGCTTTTTCTTTATCTTCCCTTGCCCATTCATTTTGATTTATTTTTAAAGGCGGCGAGGGGATTTTGGGCCTTTTGGTGCCTTTTACAGCTTTCCAAAGTGAGTAATTGGAATCTTTTTTCGCTGTAAGACTTTCAAGGTAAGAGCCTATCGCACGGTTCTTAAAATCCCCAATTGTCTTCTTCAACAAATTGGACAATCGATTCAAATGTGCTTTGTGTTGCGGGGCACGACTCTGTTGCCATTTTTTACGCGCTTTCCTCTTTTCTCTGACCAAATCAATTATTTCCGGAGGATATCGTAAACCGAATTTGTCCGGCGTTTTCCTTGGGTTGGGCGTATTATTCCAGGATGCAAGCTGTATGATCTCAACGAAGCGGTCAACTTCCACCTCAAGTTCATAGGGTGTCGTGAGTGGAACGCTCAGTACAGTATTCTCTTCAGTTTCGTTCTTAAAGCCTTCCCAGTTTGTTGTTCTACCAGTAAGTCTCGCTGGCTCTAGGTTATAGGCTAGTTTTTCGCTCAATGTCAAAATAACTGGGGAATGATCAGACGACAGATCAAAGCTCTCTTCAACTTTTATGTGATTTGTAGATATTCCTTTCACAACGAAAAAGTCGATCAGGTCAGGTATTTTCGAAGGATCAGCTGGCCAGTAAGTCGGTTTGCCCGTCGAGTGGAAATCACAGCTGAACTCCATACCTGCCCCATAGAGTATTCTTCCTTTTTGCGAGATGTATCTAGAACCCCAGAACGTATGTTTCGCATTAAAATCGCCGCCAATAATGAAATTAGGTTTCAGCGATTTAAACACATTAGTAAAATCACTTTTTTCTAGCGTGTAACGCGGAGGACAGTAGATAGATGCGATTTTAAGAGTACGCTGATTGTTTTTAACTCTAATTGTGCACAGTTGCAAGGTTTCAAGCTCTATCTTCAGGTCTTCGAATTGTTCGATGCAGTCTTTAATATACAAAGATGATCCGCCTCTCGCTTTCCCCGAGGGGTGACAAGCGTGGAAATCATTATAGCCTTTGATTTTTAAATGCGATCCATTTTTCACGTGGGTTTCAGTAATCAAGCAAATGTCAATATCTTTTTCACGCATGAATATTTCCAATTCATCGAGTTTTTGCAAAAGTCCGTTTGCATTCCAAGTACATATTTTTATCATTCGTTTTTCATTCATATTCTAGTTGAAGTACGCGTTTTCCGTGAATTACTTTCGAGCTTAACTAACCTATCGAGAATAATTGTATTTATTTTGCTTTGCTCTTCAAGTTTGGACAGAATAACTGAGAAAACGTGAGAAACAGGGTCTGTAGAAATTTCGGCGTTTTTTGGTTTTTCGGATGCCGCGGCCTGAGCGTAAGTCTGCACTCCTGCTGTCCGAGGACCATTACCCGATGGCTTTTCTAATGGTAACTTTCCAGTACCGTTTCTTTTCGGAATAGGTGTCGAGGACTTTTCTGTTGTCACTCTTTCTCTCACCTTTTTGCGCTCAGAACCCGGTGGTTTTGGTTTGAGTACTTTCTCCTGAGCGGTCTTACGCTTTGATTTAGTTAGCGGTTTTGTATTCTGAGGCTTTAGGAGCGCATCTCTCCGTTTTTGCAACTCCTTAGCTACTTCACAGCCTCTATAATTTGCCGGATGCTTTCCCTTACAATTCGCACAGGTTGCGGAGGTTTGTTTGTTTACTCCACAGTCTTGGGAGAGATGATTTCCGGCGCATTTAACACATCGCGGTTCTTTTTTGCAATACATTTGCGTGTGATTAAATCCTTGGCAACGTTTGCACTGCGGAATTATTCTTATATTTCTACGCATGGGCTCAATTTTGACCACGATATATTTATATTAGTATAATTTTAATTCGGTAGATATCGTCGATATTATCAGACTTATCGAAGGTAAGCATAAAAAGCGGAAGTCCACGTCTTATCAAGATGTCCTTGTCTATCTCCGATTGTTGCTTCTCCTTCTTGATGATATTAACGGCATCAAGAATTTTAAAGCCTTTGGCTTGAAGGTCGTTCATAACTTCTTCTTTGGTGCATGAGGGGTGGAGTCCCCTTGCTACAACACGATGTGGCCTTTCTGACTTAATTTCGAAGCTATACCACTGGATCTTCTCGGTATTAAGCTTTTGGGATACTCTGCGGTAGTCGTCGTGGTTATCGACGTTAATTTTCCACGCATTATTCCTCAAAGATGTAACCCTAAATTTCGACGTTAACGTTTCTTTGAGGAGGCTGTGCAACATATTATATTCCGCTATCCCGACGACGTTTATTGGTGGCGGTAGACGAGATTGCGCTCGAAGTTGTTTTTCTTGCGGTTCTTTATGATTATCTTCTCTAAGGGGTTCGACTTCGGGCGAAGAACCGGCTCTTCGTTTCTTACTAGGTCTTTTCTTTGGGACCCGATTCGTTTCGCGTTCTAGCTCTTCTTCGTCGGTGTGGTATTCCGGAATAGCTAAGCGTGTTGGAGTACATTCGCGTTCTTTCTGCAAATGTGTTTCCCTTAGGAACTTATTTTCTTCTTTTAATAAGTCTATCTCTTTCTTAAGATCTTGATAGAGTAGATCCATTTCGTTAAGCTTGTTTCGGAGTGCTTTATTTTCTTCCTCGAAGCTTTTATAATTCTCTGAGTCCCGTTTTTCGCGCGCTGGCGCTCCCGGCGGACTTCTTTTCCCGGAGTTATTCGATCTTGGTGGAGGAGATCGAGATACCCTTGAGCTTTTTGAAAAAGGGTCATTGGATTGCAATAAGTGGCTCTCCCCAGAATCCGTAGAGCCGACCTCCGAAGAGGGTGGATTTTCCAGTAAAGCTGGACTGCCACCTGGGGTATTATATCTTTTCGTTTTGTTCATTGCATTTTTTGTATACACTATATACTCGGTATACGGAGATTGGATTTTAGTCGCCTCTTACGACAGGCATGCCTACCTCGGGTATATTCTAAGCCCTACCCGAAGAGCAAATGAGTTGGCGATAAATGTAAATCGTAGTCCTTAAGCACAAAGTTGATACATATTTCTGCATAAATAAAAATGAATTATTATTCAGGTGAAAATGTCAGTTGAACAATGTTTTTAGTTACAAAAATGAATTATAATAAATTTTATGTATTATTTGCAATCTTTTGTGTAAATAAAATAATTTTTCGTTGTAAGTTCTAGCATTTTTCATCAATAGGAACGGGTTTTAATGCATAAAAAAAATCTCCTATTAATTCGGAAAATTCGTTTATTCGGACTGATCTTCCCCCAACCATTCCGAATTAACGAGCTTTCACTGTATTTACTTATATGAACGCAATGCAACACACACATATATTTGAAATCACTTTTCGTCCCTGCGACTTTCTCTCTCGTCACTGCGAGATTTCACTTCGTCATTGCGATTTTGTATATCGTCGTTGCTATATCACATTTCGTCATTGCGACAGCACATTTCATAAACACTAAGTTTATCAGAGTTTTAGGTTCAAAACCTTTACTTTAGCAAAAAAAATACTCGAGTTTTAAAACTTGTATGAGGGCGTTGCACTGCGAAGCGAGCCGACACAGGTTTGAGGCTTTGCAAAACTTCCAACAAGTTTTTCGGGCATTACCTCCCGGCAATGACAATCCTCCAAAGGTATTATATGTCATGAGAAGCTTCTTACAAAAAGTTTTAGTACCAGTTTCCAGAAAACAATGCTTGCAAGAATTCATGAGGGGCATCAAGGTATGCAAGGTCAGTTCGTCGTGCTAGAGGTTTGTTTTGTTTGTTTTGGCTTGGAATACCCAAGGATGTCACAAATTTCGTGAAATCATGCGCTATTTGTGAATCATCATAGAAGTCAAAAACAAAGAAGCCGCTAATAATAAAAATAGTACCTTCACTACCCTGGAAAACAGTCGCTTTCCATTTATGTGCAAAGATTAACTTTTGATCGTTGACAGCCATTCCAGTTTCTTCGAATTTTATCTATTAGTAACAATGGTTTAGATTTTTAGAATATTCGGTATTCCGATGGTTCTCAAAGTGACAATGAACCGTTGTTCGCGTCAAAGAAGATTAAGGAATTTGCCAAGATTTGCGACTTCAAGCACCAAACTTCTGGTTCTTACTTTCCTCAATCAAGCGGCTTGGCAGAGAGGTACGTACAAGAAGCTGAGAAAATCCTAAAAACATGCTAGAAGGATAACTAAGAAGTTGACCTGGGCTTGCTTAGTTGGAGAAACACCCTGCAAAAACTAAACCAAAGACTTTTGTCCCGTTTAACGCGATTAACTCTACCCTTAACAAGTGAGCAGTTAAAACCTAAAGTCATTAAAAATGTCTGTGAGAATATGTATGAGTCCAGGACAGTCCGAAAGCAGTTTGCTGATATTAGAGCCAAGTTTGCACGTGTTTGTTTGCAAAAAAAGTCACCGCAATTGGATCTCTAGCAGCGTTGCAGATAGACCTACGTTCCAACATCGTCCGAATAGATGATGTAAAACTATTTCGTCGAAACTTTATTCATTTAAATAAAACTACTGCTCATATATGTACAGAAAAGGTTGTTGCTATTCATTTTCAACAACCACAAACCCATTCCGAAAATCTTTAAAGTGACAGAAGAACATTGGCATTACCTAATCCGCATCAGGCTGAGAAGTCTACAAGAAGTGATCGCTCTGTCAAACCAGTTGATAGATTTACACCGTGTTAAAACTGATAGATAAATAATTGAAATTAAATCTTTATCTTAAGTGACCTAAAACTCTAATATTAAATAAATTCATTTAAATCTTTATTTTAGTAAATAAAGCCTTAAATTTGTATCGTTTGTATTAAATTGATCATTCATAGCGGGATGAATATGAATTACACTGCTGGTCCAAGATAACGAATGCTCAATATATAACGAACATTTTTTTTAAATAAAGTATTTGTCTATACAACGCACGAAAAAAATATTGATATTCGATACATTCGAATAATAACAACGAAGACTTGTTGTTCATGTTTCTTTTATTTAATTCTTTTACTTCTTAACTAAAATAATTGTAAATGTTATAAAAAGAAACAATATTTGTGCAATTATCCATGTTTCGTACAAGGAAAATGTGATATAGAGAATGCACCTGGACATTATATTATTCGTTATACTGGACTACGACTGTTGTATTGTAATTCTTTTAAAGATGAATGATGTTACACTAGGTTGTGCACCCCTGCACTCTGATGTAATATAATATGTACATGTCTACTTAAGTATTCAATATTAATGTAAAAGTTGCAACAATAAAGATCAGTCAGTATCGCTGTAGCCGTTTTCTTGTCGTGTCATTTATATGATTCATTAGCCTGACAAGTACCTCTGTATTCATAAACGTCATACTAAAAAAAAACTGCGTTACCTGCATTCAATAATGCAGTTTTACTGCAGAACTTCCGCAGGCAAACTGAATTACCTCGTGTTCATATCGTCGTTGTTGTCCAGATTAGTAAATAAAAAAAAAGTGGCTGCAGAGGAAGATGTAACGTAAAAGTTGAAGTTGACTAAAAGTTGAAATTGGAAAAAAATAAGTACATATCTTAACTTTCGTTGTTTAAGGAGCATAAATGAGGAAGTGGAAATTTGAGGTCCAAGCGACATCTAGTTGCTAATTTCCATACGCATCCAAATGGGGCCAACATTTTGCGAGAAAGGAAGGAAAGGTTTTCCCTTTTAATTAACCAATTGTCATTTTCTTTAGCCGAAATCAAATTGAATCAAATTTTTTCCGTTCCGAAACATTGTCACGTTTTTGAACGTGAAATTGTACTAAAGCATACCTGCAGCGATAACGTTCAGTAAATGCGTTCAGAAATGCATTAGTAAAGTTCTGTGATTGTTCTTAGGTAGAACAACTGACGTTTTTGAACTCACCTTATGTCTGTATGCAACAGACTTTAAGATCAATAATTAACTAAATCATCCCTAACTTGTTATGGCTCTGTTCCTAACTGAGCTGAACTGTATTAAACTCATCGTAAATATTCATCTTTCATTACTTGTCATAGTTAATCTTGCTGAATTATTTACCCTTTAAGGACTATATACTGTGTAGTACTTTTAAGCAATAAATGCTTGCAAAATAAATAAATAAATATTTTGGCGCCAAGGCTTCTACTGTCATGCAACCATTCATTTTGTGCGTGTTATATTTTTGCACGAATGTAAGAACCTACAGTTTTTATTACCAACTGCGGTTTAAAAAAATGTTTCATGACAAATTATACTCCCGACGGTTTGCCATTGCCTGCTGAGAGAGGCGGTACTGCTGAAATATTTTTGGTTGTATTGTTGAGCTTCGAATCCGTACCAGCTCGCTAGCCATGAGCCATGACCACCACATTAAAAGTAGGTATTTCCGGTCTTTTAACAAAGCACAAATCTCCAGCTGAGTGGTGTGCTGATGTTTCACAAGCAGACTCGCTTGAGGGATTAAAATGTTAATCTTGTTTTATACAATTGCATGACAATAAGTAATGAATTATACGTGTTTTATTTTCTATTATTTATACAAGTTATTGCTTACCCTATCGAAAAATACAAACTTACCTTATTGGTTATTATTATTAATCAAAATAAAACTATAAAATTATTCTAGGAAAAAACCGCCCGCCATTGTAGCTTGGTGTATGTTATGTGTAAAAGTTCGCATTTGACAGTTTTTATCGCCTCAAATTCAATGGGACCTGCAACAGGAAATTTTGCGAAAATATTAACCAAGCAGAATAATGTCAAAACGTGAAATCGACCGGCCAATTTATTTATCAGATTTGATGGTCACCACTTCCTGTGGGGGCAATTGAAGGGAAAGCTCAACATCAACATAGGATACTCAACCAAATTACCTTTGGAACTTACCAAAATGTGATGTAATATGTGGTTGCAAATGGAACCGGTTTTAGATGAAAAAAAAAATGTAAGTTTGTTGACGACACTGACCTTGACCCAACAAAGACGATTGTAAAGCCCGGTTTCGATGTTTTTTATACAAATTTGCTTTAGCCGTAGACTTCCTGCAATTTTCAAATATTCAAACGTTGTATTTTATCAAACAACCCGAGTTTATCCCCTTATAATCATGTCGTATGCATAGCCACTCTAACATAGTGGTGAATTAGCAAAAACACAAACCTAGTCTGTGTTATGCATAAACCACAAAAATATCCCACTATTTTCTGGGATTCTATCTTCAACTAGATGGCGCTCAAGGATGATTAAAGAAAGGCAACTAGGTACATTTGTTGTCGATTATTTGAAACAAACGGAAGTTAAAGTTGTTTCAATAGAATTGGTTCAGTGTACAATATTTAATTGGAACGTTAAGAAATTAGGAAGTTTACACAATTTTCTTCAATTATTATTCTTGGCTATCAGGAGATAGTGTGGATAAAAAAAAATATATATAAATTTACAGGTGATATGTATCAGTTTAAAAATCATGTTCAGTAATTTTCTTCTGATTACATTCCAAGACCAACCTATATGCCAAAGTTCTTAGGTCCCCTAGAAGTCCATCAAATGGAAATAAGCACGTTGTGTCACGAAAAAGATTTCGGACTTCCGGTACAGTTAGAAACTTGAAATTTGGTGTCAGGTGGGTCGTAACTGACATACAACCAAAAATTGTGACTTTCCTCTATCTCGCCCAAAAAGGGGCACAATCGTGTGCAGGTAGGTCTTACACATGAATGAAATAATGAAGATTACGCCGATTCGTTGATTTTTTTTTCTGCGTGACTACGTAGTCAGAGACATTTTGTGAGAGAGAATGTAACATTTATTTTCTTTTCAATTTTGTGTCATTTTTTGTAAAGAAAAACTAATTTTTAGATTTCAAAATATTGGTACAAATTATTGGACAGCAACAAAAACAAATTTTATTGAATAACACGAACTACGTCATCAAAAAAGAGAATCTATCCGCTCTGCGTAATCTTTATTATTTGATTCATGGGTCTTACAGGTATTTGTTGATCTTGTTATCTATAATTTTAGTTTAAATGCCAATACAGCCAATAATAAGCATCGTCCTTGAATCTCATAATCGAATGCAAAATTTCAAGTACAAGTACAAATGTAATTCCTTTGCATTTATTTGTTTTTAAGTACAAGTACAAGTCCCTTGGTAATTGTACTTACAGAATTTGATAGATCAGGACCAAGACTTGCACTTGTAATTCCTTTTAAGTACTGTTAATTCAATCTAAGCACTTTCAATTCAATATAAGTACTTAAAATTCTTCCTTCTCAATTCCTTTTTAATTCCTTTTCCTTGAATTGAAAATACTTTACAGGAATTGAAGTACTTAAATTGAATTGAAAGTGCTAAAATTGAATTGAAAGTGCAAGTCCTGGTCCTGATCTATGAAATTCTGTAAGTACAATTACCAAGGGACTTGTACTTGTACTTAAAAACAAATAAATGCAAAGGAATTACATTTGTACTTGTACTTGAAATTTTACTGGTCTGCCTCGAACTAATATGAATACCAAACAAATCAATCCCAATCGGGAAAAAATTAATGCAATATGCAACGCTACGTACTGTAGAAACATTCGGTATTCTTTAAACGTTTTCACGAAATTCACCTTTCTTCATTTAAAAAAAAAGAATTGGGTTTTAGGTTACCATTAACTTTTACCAGGCACTGATTTTTGTTTTGTTTACTGATAACCATAACTGGGTATCTACAGAGCTTTCTTTGGTTACGGAAACTATCTAGTGTAAGACACAAGGTATAGGTGACAAAAATATAATCAGTCAACAAAATTGGTTATCGTTGATTGGAAAAAAAATATTCAATAACCCAATCCAATGACAGTTATCAAAAATCGAATAGAAATTTACGTGACCTGTGGTGTAAAGTATCACAAGCGTCTACGATACGTTGCGCAAGTGGCTCAGGTAGACAAACAAATGCATCGCTTACATTTCTATCGCCGTGCGAACCTCGAAACACTATCCGACGTGTGACAAGTGAATATCGATGTTTTCACGACGAGGCTCTGGCTGACCGTGAAGCGACATTTCATTTGACTTCTCCCCGATTTGAGGAGTCGATTTGGGTTTTAGACACGAAAGAGTTCGGTGCTTTTAATTTACGCAACAGACCCATAATGGTTCATTGGCAACCAGAATTATCAAAACCTAGGGTCCTGGGTCATAACGACATTCCAGGGAACTGAACAGCTGCCGAGTTTGTTTTCAAATTTCTCCAGTGCAAAAATTTGAAGGTGATGTAGTCGGCAATAAACAAGAAAGGTTGTGAGAAGTCATGCCTTGGTTGTTTACGAGCTTTTGCGATAAATATTTGTATTCTTTTGAGCTTTATTGCTTAAGGACTATTCGGCAAAAGGAAATTCGTCTATTTTCTGAAAGCAATATGAACAAGTAGAATCATGCACGTTCATCACGTATGTGTACTACATTATTAGGTACATATGTACATAAGCATATACATTCCTACATATGTATGTATGTAGGTACGTATTTGTTTTTGAAAATTGGAATTTGTAATGAAATTAATCACATCCTGTTTTATATATTTTTAAGGTACTAGACGAAGTTATGGGCAGAGTTTTCGAAGAACTGTGTTTAACAAAATCGACCGAATGCGAACCTATGTTCATGGTATGTACGGTCCTGCATATGAACATATGTAGGTGCACATATTTTAAACATATTGCAAATTTATTGAATATTATGCATTCAATAGTTATAGACGTTGTTCTTCAGTTCGTGTTCATTTTATATTAAACTCATGTCCAGAGTCTCCGTGTAATTTCACCATTCATGGAGAAACTGATATAGAAACACGTACATATGGGCATCCCCAATCTAACTATCAGTTCCTGCCGCATTATTATATGTAATTAGGGGATAATAATAGCAAAAGATAATTACGGCTTTTGTTTAGTTCAAAATTAACAGTTTCATGTCGCTAACTACGACACGAGCATAATGTGTCTCAAAAACACTTCTTTACAAAAAAAAAAAAAATAAGTCGTCTTTATTTCAATACTCCAACGGAACTTATTTTTTTCTCATCAGTTGTGAATAGAGAAGAGAAATATGTACTTGTATAATGAACTTTAAAAGCGCATCAAAGACACCATCACAGTCGCGACGGGAACAACCTCATGTGATTAAAAGGACCATACATCACACCCTCAAAAGCGATTGATGAAGTTGATCACTTGACATGTTGCTCTAGATTTTTTTATTTCTTTTCACCTCTCATCTTCCTCCCGTGTGTTTTCATTTCAAAGGATAATGCAAAGCTTACGATGTGAGACAACCTCTGTATTTAATGCATGTCAAGTAAACGTGTGTATGAAAGGAACTTGTTTATGTTGCTTCACTCTTGAGTTTTTATTTTTATTTTAGAATGTTCAACAGGCCAATCTTTCACCCCGATATTGAATTTGTAAAATTTTAAGCTTCGGGTAGTCGCCGTGGCTCAGCGCTGTACTACTAAGCGAGAGGACACAAGTTAGAGCTTCAGCAAAACAATCAAACGGAAAAAAAAAGATTTTGGTCTTTCAATAGTTTGATCATAATATTCATAATAAAGATTATTACTATTACGAGAATATTTCATCTGTCTAAGGTTGTAATAAGTTGACGAAATAAAATAATTTTTGAGAAGCAGATGTACATACAGACATACATGTATACATATGCAACATGATACTTGTCTAATGCTGTGGAAAATGGAAAAATTAAATTCTGTAATTTTCACTTAAATTATTGATTGATTTGATTGATTTTTTGATTTTGATTGATTTATATTTTCTGATAAATTACTTATTAAATAATAACAAATCAACATAGCATGGCTTTGCCGTCTGCCGATTGACAAAAAAAAGAAAATTAAAAACATACATACATTTTTATAATTTATAATACCTAACGCATAAAGGTACAAGGACAAAATATATACATATATGGATTACATTGACGGTAACATACTCTTTTTCAAAAACATTCATTAATTATTCGGTCTCTATAAGTCAAGGCGATTTGACAGTATTTGAACAGTTTAGGGACATTAGGCTCATTCAGGAGATCAATTACTTGGTCGACCGACAAATAGTCAGTGCCGAAGATGCTGTGTCGAGTTTCCCTTAAAATTGGGCACTTTCCAACAAAATGAAGCGTATCCTCGCGTTCTCCTAGGTTACATAACCCGCATATGATCGGAAGTTCATCTCTATGGGGAATATAGTTCAACTTCAACAATTCTCCCCTCAGTTTAACTATCGTCGATATCTCTTCCACTTTATGCTCGTCCCGAAAATAATTCAGATGACCGAGGTTATGACTTAATCGCCTGTAAATTGACCTATGCAACGAATTTACGGCTTCCTCTAAAAATTTCTCACGACACTTTAGATCAACATTTGCAATTAGTTGGTATAGCACTGGCTTCCAGGTCGAAGATTCCGCTGGTTGCAAATTAAAATCCATCCCACACTCTTGGGCTAAGTCGCGCCATTCCCCGAACCAACTGCTCCCGTTGGAAATGATTTTGATGGCTACCTTTTTGGGCAGCCTTTCCTCTGGCATTTGCAGAACTTTGAGCACGTAGTCCACCTGGAGTTTTAGGGTCTTTATAAAGAGAGGAGCTACACCTGTTTCCAGCATAATAAGATAGTTCGGCGTACTAGATGGTAGACGAAATATTCTTTTGATATAATACCTTAGAAGCTTCTCCACCGTATCATGTCTTTTGAATCCCCACACCTGGGCCGCATAGAACAAAATGGATTCCGACGCTGCTTCAAATATCCTGAATTTGCTGCTATGTGCTATGCACTTATTTGCAAAACATCTCTTCCAGGTCATATTTATAGCTGTTTTGGCTTTTGCGAGCTTCTCCTTCAGATGTTTTTCCATGCTTAAGTTTTTGGTGAAACAGACCCCAAGGTATTTGAATTCGTTGACCACCTCTATGTCTTCTCCATTATAGAACCATCTTTCGCTCCTGCTATTCCTGCCTCCTCCCTTTCTAAAAATCATTATTTTCGATTTCTCCAGATTAACAATCAGGCTCCACAAACGGCAGTACTCCGAGAGTCGGTTTATCATGAGCTGGAGCGTTTCCGGCGATTGTGCTAGCAGTACTATGTCGTCCGCGAATAGTAGAGCCTTGATTGGTGTACCTGCATACTCTATGCCTCCAGGTCTACAATGTCTTCGATAAAGAGCGCAAAGAGGCAGGGGCTTAGCGAGCAACCCTGTCTCACACCAGACTCCGTTCGAAACCACTCCGACACATCATCCCCATTCCACACAGCTGCTCGAGTGTCCCCATACAGATCCTGAAGAATTTTTCCAAATTTCTGTGATAGTCCCATATTGTACAACTTGTAGAACAAAGCATTTCTATTGATTGAGTCGAACGCTGCCTTGAAGTCAACAAAGAAGGCATACAGCTTCTTGTTCTGTCGCAAAAAATGTTCCGCTACACTCCTCAGTACAAAGATATGATCCACAGTGGTATAGCCTGCCCTAAACCCCGCTTGGTATTCATTCAAAAGATGCTCCGTACTAACCCACCTAACAAGCCGATTTTGTAGGATCGACGTAAAAATTTTGTAGGATGCGTTTAGAAACGAAATACCCCTGTAGTTGGCCGGATCTGACTTACAACCTTTCTTGTATATCGGAAAGATCAGCGCCTCCTTAAATTATTTTAAATGTTAATTAATCGAAAAAAGAAATACAGTACCTACCGCAGTGTGATTTATTTTAAGGGAGTACAGGCGATGTATAGGTACCTATATACACATGTACATAAACGCATTACTCTGGATGGGTATCAATTTTAACGTGATAATTTTTTGTTTGATTGATTTTATGCAAATTATGTAAATAATAATTTTTTTTGTTTATAAATGATGTGACAACAATAGCCGTGTTTTATTATCGCCGATGATCCATATAGAACATTGATTTGTATGCATTACTACGACAACACAGAATCCTGCTATTGATCAAGATCAATTTTCCTGATCTTAAAATTAGTTTTAGTTCTAACAAGTAGATGGCATTTGCTATCCTAAATTTGGGAAGCACTGATTATTAACGACAAAAGCTCTCGTTAGAACAAAAGAGAGGTGTAGCAACCATCTCTTTTGTTCCTCTGTTAAAAAACTGACAATTAACAGCTGACCTCAATTTTTGTCAAGCAAAGGCTGAAACCCTCCATAGTTAAGGCGCAAAATGATCTAAGTTGTTTTATTATCGTGTGAAGATGCAGATCCAGATCAGGGAATAATAAAACACGGCTAATGATCATGTTTATTTTTATTTTTTATAAGTACTCAATCAATTTACCACGTAGGGTTAAAATGCGAACCTACCTACATAGGTATGTACCGAAATGCAAACTTATTATAAAGCATCACATGTGCGTATAAATGTGTATCCAGCTCCATTTTTTGCTTTAAAAATCGAAACAAAACAAGTGATTTTTTATATACATAAATAAAACAGTCATGGTAAAATAGTCTGTCCTTTAAAAGTATTTAAAAAAATAAAAACCTGTCGGAGTTTTGTTTGTTTGTACCTGCATCACGCAAAAACTTCTTCATGTAATTCAATGGGATTTTCGCAGACTCCAAGCATGGCATGAAACATACTTCAAATTTGAGGTATGTTTCATCTCAGTACGATGACGTCGGGAATGCCCAAAGCTACGATGAGCCATGTTTTCCGAATCAAACTACTTATTTATTTAAGCAATCACAACATTGCACTGAAAATGGATTAGAATATGTTTAAAATAAATTCAAAGTGAGGTGTTTAGGTTTCTTCAGTCGGGAGATAATACAGCAGACCATGCTACTATTGTCTACGCAGATGAAGTCGCGGGCTCACATAACTCATGAAATTTTAGATAAAAATTTGCTACCTAGTGAAATAAGGCGTGTTTTTTTTGGAAGCTGTAAACAAAGCGCCAAGTGGCGATAACTTTCCCAGTAATCGCGAGTAAGGATAGCAGCTACATAAATTGGCACCTAGAGCGCGAACATTCACATAAATTAGTTTTAGCTGATTTTATTTGGTCCTTTAAGGTCGGTAGGATTTTTTTTATTTTAAACTGAAGCAAATTTTTAAAGCGAAGATGTCAAAAAAGAATACATTTTGTTAAAGGATACAGTTGATCGGTTAGATGGGAAGTGGGACTTGAAATCGCCGCACTTCTTTTGCTTGCTTTTGACATTTAAAAACTGTCTAAAAAATAACCAATTGGTTACTGCTTCAATATTAGCCGTGTTTTTTTGATAGCTGTATACCCAGCCCAGTAAGATTTTACACACAAAGCAATAACAACACACCAAGTGGGGATAAATTTCCCAGTAGCAGCAAGTGAGGATAGAACTACATAAGTTGACCACCAGAGCGCGAAAAATCTCATAAATTAGCCTTTAGCCGATCGTATTTGTTGCTTTTCCTCGGTTTTGACATTTGCAAACTGTCAAACGAAGAAAAAGAAATCGAGCCGCAAACCAATTGGTTGGTGCGGCTGCTACTGTGGATAAAGTGAGTATGGATCGTTTTTTTGACTGAAGTGAGTATAATTATCAAAAAATCACGGCTATTATGTGAAAGTAAGTATGAAGTGAGTATGTCGTTTTTTTTTTTACTTCCCACCTCCATAGGGGAAGTATTGCAATCACCAAAAAAAAAAAGTTCGAAATTTTAACACAGCTTTACATTACGATACTCTAGAAACCATTTTCGAAGTGATGTCTGTGTGTGCGTGTGTGTGTGACAATTTTTTTGAGCAAAATCGGTCCAGCGGATGCTGAGATATTTGAAGAAATGCTTTGAAAAAAGGTGTGCTGGACAACAAGCACGTTGTGGTGTTATTGGAAATAATTTTCGCTTTTACATAACGCAATACCAGGTGGGAAGTACAGGACTGGCCCCCCTGTCAAATTTTTTTTACTGAAGTGAGTATAATTCTTTTTACTTCCCACCTTTATAAGGGACGTATTGTAATCACCCAAAAAAAAAGTTCGAGATTTTAACGCAGCTTCACATTACGATACCCAAGAAATCATTTCCAACCATTTTCGAAGTGATGTATGTGTGTGCGTGTGTGTGTGTGTGACAATTTTTTTCTCCTTCGATATCTGGAGAACGAAACAACGTACGATCTTGCGGTATTTTTTTGTTTTATTTGTCTCAATGAAACTTAGAGCTGATTAGATTTTAAGCAAAATCGGTCCAGCGGATGCTGAGATATTTGAAGAAATGTTTTAAAAAAAGGTGTGTTGGCCAACAAGCACGTTGTGGTGTTATTGGAAATAATTTTCGCATTTACATAACGCAATACCAGGTGGGAAGTACAGGACTGGCCCCCCAGCCAAATTTTTTTTTTTTATGTGAATACATACGTACATTACAGAAAATGCAATGATAACGAAATCAGAGGATAGAGTTTCGTGTTGCCACTCAAAATCTATTCATTATATCGAAAATTAAAATATACCACGTGAGAGTTAAAGAATCAAGGAATGTATTTCATATATTGTGGATCGTAACGTCCCGGGACGGAGTGGGGCACGCTATGTGTTTGCTTTACATATCTAAAACTTCCATGAAGTACACCTTCTGGCTCGGAAGAGCTACAATGCTCTTTGTGATCTCAATCGACAGCTCTTATGGCGTATAAACGGTTGAAAAGAGCGTCTCACCAGTAATCTAGTGGTATTATTTTTTATTTTTATTTTTCAAAACATTGTTTAAAGGTTTTGATATAATTTTTCTTTTGTTTATGGTTTTTATTATTAACCATTAAATAAAGTTTGACAGCCATTTGTCTATGTTAATACATCAAAAATAAGCTGATGTCAGTTATACGGTTTGAAACTTTATTTTTTTATAAATTGTTTGACAGAATAAAAAAGAACGAAATCTTCAAATCTTTATTTTACTGTTATATGTATGAGTTTCGATTAGTTATATACGAAAGGACGCTACGGCAAGTTTAATGTGCTATTAGGCTTTGTTTAAATTGCAGCTGTTATGAGCTGTCAAAACGTTTTTTTATTTTTTTGAGCCTTTTTAGACGAAGTCGGAGCTTCTTTATATTTAAATTTAAAGAATGAGAAAGGACGAAAGAGAAAAAGCGAATGAGAAAGTCAAATGATTGTGAAAACAAATTCTATTTGACATTCTCTTTCACGCTGCTACCCAACACTTGACTGTATAGGTACAATGCCATGTTTATTGTGAACACTAAAAACTACACTAGGACGGCATATATGAAGTTGTATAGTCCCTACCATCATCCATTCCAAATATTTATTTCCGGATGTGGTCTAACTTGATATTTCGTGTGTTTATTTCAGTGTCCTGCTGCTTTAACTGAAGGGTTTCGTTTTGCTCCTTGTTCATCTTCTTGTTTATTTCGTGTGTTTCGTTTCATCCACAGTCACAACTTATGCTTATTTCTTTATATATCGTACATGACGTAAGTATATGAGTGAGTACTTGTGTGGGTATTGAATAATTGTGAATATAAGGGGTGGTAAAATGTGTAGAGCACAATAGACCAGTTTGACAAGCCCTTTGGTGTTTTTCTTTTAATTCTTCTTTTTGGTGCTGTTTCGTGCCAATATATGTACGTCGTGAAGGGAAATAGTCTGATCCAAAAGTCCTAATCGTCAGAAGAAATAGTCTTTCAGCATCGCTATAGCAACAACAGTATAACTAGGACAATCGAAGCATGAGGATTATAGCAGTAGGTGGCAATTCACAAATTGTTTTCTTTCCATTATATTCCATTCTGTGTTAACCTCTTTCTTTAATATTTTCTATTCGTTAAAGAAAAATTCATAAAGTAATTCATGCCCGATGCTAATAAACTTATCGACTCTGGCTAACAGTCCGCAGAGTCAATTTAGATGTAAAAAAAGGGTCATCCAACAAGAGGTGCCATTTTAAATTTTGCACCATTGTTGAACTGTCAACATTCAACTAAATATCATTACGATGACTTTTGATAAGTAAAAACTAGGATGTAATTAACTATGTATCTCGGACAGGTTACTGATATGAATATTCCAACTCGTGTTCGTCCGCCAAGGAAGTGTTCTCTCCCCCTTGCTATGGTCCATCGTAGTGAATGAACTGCTGGTTATACTAAGTAATGAAGGATTTTATGTCCAAGGATACGCAGATGATATAGCAATCCTAATCAGAGGCAAGTTCGAAGAAACAATCTCGGAGTGCCTCCAGAGGGCACTGAATCTGGTTGCTAGATGGTGCAAAAATGTAGGGCTAAACATAAATCCTAAGAAAAGCACCATAATTGCCTTCACCAAGAGAAGAAAACTGGAAAAACTCAGAAAACCAACACTCTTTGGTGAATCAAAAGAATTCTCAAAGGAAGTCAAATACCTAGGGGTAACTCTAGACTCTAAACTCACATGGGAAGCTCACCTCAATAAGGTCATAAACAAAGCCAGGACCTCACTATGGACCAGCAAATGTCTTCTAGGAAAGAACTGGGGTCTTAACCCCAGAATGGCGCTTTGGCTATACACAGCCATAGTCAGGCCTATCCTCACCTACGCTGCACCGGTCTGGTGGGAAAAGACCAAGCAAAGGACCGCACAGACCAAGCTCAATAAACTGCAAAGACTAGCCTGTGTGTGCACTACAGGAGCAATGAGAACAGCTCCAACCGCAGCGTTAGAAACCCTACTAAATCTCCCATCCCTTCACCTTCTATTCAAGAAAGAAGCAATAGTTAACGCTTACATGCTCATCTCAGAAGATGAATCCAATTCCGCACTGATTCATTCAGATATTACTCAAGCATTGACAACAAATAAACTGCTCAGAATCACACTATCTGACAGATGTTTAAAGAAATTCAACTTCAGCAAAAACTTATTGGTGACATTTCCAGAGCGTAATAACTGGGAACAAAACAAACCAACATTTGCGAACGATTCTCATGTATGGTACACAGATGGATCCAAAACAGATGAAGGAGTTGGAGCTGGAGTCTATGAATTATATACCAAAACCTCTCTATATAGCAGCATGGAGAAAAACAGCTCAGTATTCCAGGCAGAGATTCACGCAATAGAATTATGCATCAGAGAAAATATAAACAGATCTATATTCAACAAGAACATCTATATTCTTTCTGACAGCAGAGCAGCCTTGCAAGCAATAAACGCCTGTGAAATAACATCCAAACTTGTCTGGGATTGTCTATAACTACTTATAACACTGGCTAGCACAAACAGAGTTCATCTCATTTGGGTACCGGGCCATAGCGGATATGAAGGCAATGAAAAGGCAGATGAACTGGCCAGAAAAGGCTCTGCATCAACATTTATGTTGTCAAGACCATTCTGTGGCCTCCCAATAAGTACAGCCAAAGACTGTTTAAAAAATTGGTTAAAAGACGAAGCACAACATTACTGGTCAGAAATGGAAGGTAACAGACAAGCTAAAACCTTTATGCCAACCACCTCCCAAAAAAGAACGAAACAACTTCTACGATTAACGAGACACTGTCGGGTTAAAAAACATCTCATGACAATGGGAATAGCACAAGACAACACTTGTAGAATGTGCAACGAAGACGAAGAATCAGCAGAACACATACTGTGTCACTGTAACTGTCTCACAAAAACACGTCATCGTTTTCTAGGTAACCACTACCTTATGGCGGAGGATATCACCACCAGTTCACCCAAAGACATCGCCGGTTTTATCACTCACTCCGGAATCATGGAGGAGCTTTAAATAGAGGATATCACAATAGGCCCACCTGTGGCCGCAGTGATAAGGGACTATTGCCCACCTCGCCTACTAATTTAATCTAATCTAATCGTCCGCCAAGGTCAGCTGAAAATATCATCGCTGTAACTGAGAGTGTGACTAAACACCCAGGTGCGTCCATTTCGAGACGATCACAGGAATTGGGCCACTTTGCACCGCATTTTGCATAAAGATCTTGGCCTACATGCTTATTAGGTCCAGCTGACAGAAGAATCGAAAGCCAGCAGACCACGTACAACGTCGTACTTTTGCTGACTGGGTGCTGGAAATGAATGAACAAGATCATGATTTTTTTACACAAAATTATTCATTTCCATTTGTCTGGGTGCATAAACAAACAAAACTATCACATCTGAGGCTCCGAAAATCTAAGTGAAATAGTGGAACAACCTCCATCCACAACGTGTGGCCGTTTGGTGTAGTTTTTGGGCTGGCGGTGTCATCATTCAAAATGATGCTGGTACGACCGTTTCACTGAATAGAATGATGTTATTGAATGATGTTAACTGACTTTTTTTCGCCTGGAATTGATGCTATGGTCGTGGACGACGTTAATTTTTAGCAGGACGGGTCACACACAATATCACTCATACAACCTCGAAACCAGGGGTCGAATTGAGCATTATTACGTATAAACGATCATTCCGACGTAATAATGCTCGTTTTTACGTGACAAGTTACTGGATCACTGATGCCGTAATTCGACCCTAGTTTTTTTGTGTTCAATAGCAGTTAAGCGCAACAATTTTCCAATGAAATATGAAAATTCATGCGAACTTTGCACAGAAAGGATCACACAGAACAGATTCATTGCGTTTTTGACACAGTTTCTCGATGGAAACAACGACAGGATTATGGCTTATAAGGCATCGATTTCGAATGACTTTGGATCATGCACGCTAAAGTGTGTGTATATAGTTAATTATGGATGAAGAAGTTAGCTTTATGTAGGCGTTAGTAATTTTTGCAACGTAAAAACAGAAAATCGAAGAAGAAGAAGAAGTCTTTCTTGGAATCACAGGAAAACATCTACCTACTCGCAGGTTATGAGTAAACTTAATTAATTCGGATCTGTTTATTTCTCCCTACGCCTGTCTAACGCGATTCTCCTTATGAAGATAGTTCAGTGAGTGTGAGACATATTTATGTGCCTATTTCTAGGTCATTAGTGGTTGGTTCAGGATCTTAAGATTTCTGTGAAGTTAATTAATGGCACAGAAATAATTTCATTAAGTAGCTTCTGGAGGAAATTGCTAGCGTTCTTTCTTTTTCGTTGTTGTTAGAAAGTTGTCAGTGGACGGTAGGTAGTCATTTCTGAAAATAACAAAATAATTTTTTTTTTAATGGAATATACATTTGTACATACATACATACACAATGCGTCTACTGAATAGGTACAACATTTTTGACCATGTTAATGGCCTAGCTTACACCGCTGGCTGATTTGGTTCAGGACCAAACGCAGGTATAGTCCAAATGTCATCGCTGTAAACGCATCGAACAAAGGACTTTATGATATAGGTCAGTCCACATATTAAGGTGACCTAGACCAAATTCTGGCACATGATTAATATTTTTCTAGTTAACACAAGATGGCGTATTGACAAATGTACTGACATTTCAAACAAATGTCAATCCATTGTTTTTATTGTCACCTTAGAATTCACGTCGATTTTGCAAAAAATATCCTATTTCGTTTTGATTGTTAATTAAATTGAAATAATTCATGTAAATATATTTGTTTTTTCAAAGGCATTTTGACATAAAAATCGTAATTGCTGAAATAATGCAAGAATATTTCTTCAAAACCACTTTGACATTTAGAAGGGCAAATCGTACTTGCATCTATGGAAAGATAGATGGCGAGCTTTAGTCCCCGGTCGTTGTAAACAGGATGGACTAAGACCAAATTATAGTGCTAGTCCGAATATAGTCCCCAGTGTAAACTAAGCCAATAACTCCTAGTTTTGTTGATGCAAATATTTCTGCCTTAACTATTTTCAAGGCTGTTTTTTGTTAAAAGCTGGGGATACAGCAAAAACGGACGTTAGAATTCTGTCTGGCATGTTTGTTGCATTTCATTTCAAACTTCCTTACCACGGAAAACAAAAGACACTAGCTTCGGATATAAATTAATCCCCTTATTTAAGATCATGAGGACGAAGACGACATACGTAATCCTCAACATAAAGGATTTTCCAATTAGGACATGACCACACACACATTTTTACTACCCTTCATTCATTGAGGCAATGAAGTATTTTTTGCCTCAATTTTTGGTCATAGAAAAATTTGGCACTTAACACCTATTAAAAGTTTTAAAAGAAAAGGATTTTTCAATAAGTACATAACAATTTTGAATTTTAATAAAACACAAAACTATTGAGATATCGGGTTGAAATTTATTCGAGGTGCAGTACACATGTTCATTTTAAGTATGAAATTCGATCTCATTCATATGACCAACGCGAGCACGTTTGCAGCGATCGATTCCTTGGAGCCAATTTTGCATCACTCTTCCACATATATCGGCCAGAACATTGGCAATTTCGCGTTCAATATGGTTCCTGAGCTCCTTCAATATTGTTGGCTTGTTGGCATAAACCAACGAGTTAACGTCACCCAAAAAAAAAGAAATCCAACGGGGTTAAATCGCATGAATAAAGTGGCCGATCGACCGGACTATTTCTCGAGATTACACGAATCCCCTTTAATAGATCAATTGTTTGACCAGCTTTTTGGCACGTGGCACCGTCTTGTTGGAACCACATATCACTGATGTCAAGTCCATCCAATTCTGGCCAAAAATAGTATTCCAATATGGCACGATAGCGAACTCCATTGACCGTAACATGGGGATCATTTTACTCGACGAAAAAATACGGTCCAATCACACCTCCGGCATGAAATCCACACCACACGGTCACTTTTTGTGGATGCAATAGAGTCTCTTGAAGCACTTGTGGGTTTGTTGCTGTCCAATAACACATATTTTGCTTATTGACAAGGCCATTAAGTCCAAATGAGCTTCATCGCTGAAAATGATTTTTCGAAGATATTCAGGATTTTCTTAAAACTTTTGCAGATCCCAATCGAAGATGTTTCGGGACTTTAAATGATCAGGAGGCTTCAGTTCTTGAGTTTATTTGATCTTGTAAGGGTGTAAGCCAAGATATTTACGGAAAATTCGCCACAATGTTGACTGAGAGATTCATTTTGAACTGAAGCACTTACGGCTGCGATATTGCGTTGTCTTACTGGCACAGGAACATTCAATAGTGAATATGTTGACTCGAATTTATCCTCTCTTGTACGCATAGCCTGTCTGGTGGGACGATTATTACGACCGAAAGTTGTGACCACCGACTTAGAATTTTGGTAGTAATTTTTAATAATTTCCAAACGTTGCTCGTTCGTGAACTTCACCATTATAAAAATGTAAATCTTGACTGACATTTTGACACTGACAGATCATGTGAAAAGTTTAAGGGTGCGTTTGTATTAAAATACAAAATTGTTATGTGCCTATTAAAAACCCCTTTACATACATGTACGGTGTGTCAGCTCAAAGCGAGTCAGGGCTTCTCGCAACCATTAATTTTGTGGGTATCATATACATAGTTCGACCTAAACTTTTATTGCCGACCCCGAACGACGAATTGAGAAGCTTTTTCGTGAAAAATGATACTCTTGCAAGTTTGTTATGCCTGCGAAGAGGTGGAATCGCGAAAAAACGTTTGATAGTTTTGAGGCTCGAATACATGTGTCCTCTGCGACCACGCAGTCTCCATCGTTCAAGGAAATCGACGGAAACAATATTCGGCAGCTGGATTTAAGACTGAAACGCAAGTTTTTGGGAATAGCGAAGGCGAACTAAATAGTCACCTATGCACAAGAAATTGCAGATGAGCTTAATTACCAAGAAAGCGGCCACCTCTAGTCCCCCTTCCCAGTATAAAAGAGGTTAGTGCAGCTATTAAAAAGCTGAAGGACGACAAGGTCGCATTGTCACAATTTGATGAAATAAGAAGCAAATTGAATTTTTTTAGAGTCACAAGCAGTCATTATCACTTAGATTTTTTCTAATACTTATATACTGACAATTTATTTACAAGTTCAAACAAAATTTAAAAATATAAAAGCGGCCTATAAATTGACCATTTGTGGTTACATAGCCATGTACGAGTATGTACGCATTTATGAATTAAGTATGTTAACTTAATTTCAAATAAAGCACACACTTAATAATAAAATTCTTTTCAAGGACAACAAATAAACAGAAACATCTCTGAGCCTATCAAGTAACGTAACAAAATAGGCATGTACATATGTCATTTCTGTTGACAGTTGAAAAAAATAAAATGAACAAATACGGATGTGTACACAATCTAGCCAGAAGTGGGTGGACATCATTTGCAGTAAGGTTTGTTGGAAAATTTTCAGAGAGCATTTTATGAACCGTGAATTGCTTACTCACAATAAACCATTTTCAGTACGTTCACCATTACAGATCTTTGTTGTTTCATTCCAGTTTTAGGTTCCTTTTTAGGGGGGGCAAACCAACAAAAAGCGTTAGAGAAAGAAAATCGAGCCCAAAATCAACTCAACAACGTAAAGGCTAATGCATTTTTTATGCGAAATAAAATTACTTTTTTACGGGGAACGATTGCGGCTGGATGCGTTATGGGCTTTTTGATGATTCCGGTTTGTCGGTATGGTTCTTCCAGGCTATGAATCGATGCAGTTAAGGGTGAGATTCGTTTCTTTATACATATATTTGCTTTTTTTTTGTTTTACGTTAGAAAGCAAGTATAAAATTTATAATGGAAAAAGGCTGCACTGATAATGAAATAGGCTGGAATCTAGCGAAATGGTTATTGTTTTTTTATTTTCACTTAAAACCGTTAAATCTTTTAAAGCCGCGTGATACATGCTTAACAATGAAAATTTGCACGCTGCAAATGTTGAAAGGAAAAGGTATTGCAATATAAGAAGGACTAAACTTTTAACTTTTAATTCGTTTAAAGAGAAGGTTAAATCAGATTTACTCTGACAAAATGGTGGCAAAATAACATAAGCACATTCTGTATTCTATGTATTTATTAAATAAACCATATGAATTACTGTTTGCATTAAATTAATGTTCATCTGACAATATTTACTTATGTTAATTAATTTAATCGGTGCAATTGCTTCAGATAGCAGATTGATCGGATCACTAAACACTATCAGTCTTAAAATTACATTCTTAGACTGTCATTTCTCATCATTTCATTCTAGACTATACATTATCATTCCAGAAATTAATTTTTTTCGAAAATTTTCTTGTTCATTGTTGGGGGCGGACATTTGATTTTTTCTTTTAAAGAATGAAAAAGAAATTGCTTGTGTGTATAGGTATACTATTATTGCTAATTTTCTAAGGAGTCGGATAGTGTCGCTGGTTTCTCCAGTTGGTTTAAAAATTAATTTATTCAAACCACCATAACGAAGGAACATACACGTCGTCCAATCCAATACCAGAGGATTTGGATTGCCAGATTTTTTAAACTCCTTTCAAAAAGTACACCGAAGTGTTTACATTTTTATTTTTACCTCAGCTAAACACGCATCTTCCCTATATTTCCACAAAACTTTTAACAACTTCTCATACGTTTGAAATTAATCTTTGTCTGATGTGTTCTTTTGGGCCAGTAGGAGTCATTATTTCAAAAATGATCTTCCGAACCGATGCGAACTCGACTTGTGAAAAATGCCGAATGCCGTATGCCGACCGCTCTGGGGTTGTAATAAATAGAGTAGAGATAGTTCTGTCTTTTAAAAGATAATGCTGGAGAGACACAGAGAAAATGGAGGATTGGCTTTTCTTCTTCATCGCTATAGCTGTTGCAGAAATCATTTGCAGAGAGTTCCAGTTAAGTGGCATGTCTGTCTCTAGTAATTCAAAGAAGTCTTCTATTTAGCGAAATCAATCTCTTGGAGATCTTTGGCCTAGGATTGGCAGGCTAAGCCGTTTGACCACATTAAATTAATTTTGCTGATTGTATCCAGCTTTAATTTAAGTGAAGCTGGCCGGCTTGTAGTGACAAGCATCATCGCTTGTTACGCTGAAGGTTCCGGGTTCAACTCCTGATGTCAAGAAATTCGATCAACTGTGAAAAAAAGCCGATGTCAACTCTACTGCATAGGCATGACACTAGTAGTAGGGTGGTCATATTACTTAAAGTGTTGACCGCAGTGGTGGTAATAAGATCGAAAAAAATGCTTTAAATAATCAACAACGGCAACAATACCAATAATTTTCCTTAGTTATTCTGGACATCACCCTCCGAGCAAGGACTGAAACGTTATACTACCAGAGATTCAAAATCACTACTCCAACACTAGCGGCGTGTGAATAGCATCATAAGGGTATTCAGAATCTCTTGAACCTAATTATCTGTGAAAATGAAAATATCCTGAATAGATAGATATAAGATTCCACCTCAGGCAAGACAGAGGTTTTTTAATGCCGTCATCTCCGTCTAGAAGGCGAAAAGAGAGGTTGAGGTTTAAAAATTAGAGAAAACGACTCCATCAACACCGTCGTTGGTTTTGAAGCGGTCTGTGAACTTTAACGATTCTTTTGTAAGCGATGTTGACTTTTTTCCAAAGATTCCTCATGTGACGCAACTTTTATGTTACTCTTGGAAAAATGTGTTGTCTGTATTTTCTGAAATAATACTGAATTGGAGTGGATATTGTTCTCAGCGCACTGGTAATGTATGTATGTATGTATATTTGGCACGGCAGCTCATGGAGAGCCAAGGCCTAGCTTCTCACAACCATTCATGTTGTGCGTGTTATATTCTTCGCACGAATGGAAGGGACCTATAGTGCCGACTCCGAACGGCGAATTGAGAAGCTTTTCATGACAGATTGTACTCTTGCAGGTTTGTCATGCCTGCGAAGAGGTGGTGCCGCGAAAAAACGTTTGGTGGTTTTTGAGAATCGAACCTGTGTCTCTCGCTAAGCAGTCCAACGCACTAACCACTAAGCCACGGCGACCACAGCGCACTGGTAATACTCAGATAATACTCAGAAATGTGGAATTTTATCCAAAGCAGTTCACCAGACGATAACCCTGTATATAAATGTAGAGCCAGTAAGTTGTACGAGGTTGCAGGACCGACTTTTTACCCTTTTAAGGTATAGAGTGCCACAGTCGCTTTCCTTATGCATTCTTGATATTTTTTTTTTATTCTTTTTGAAGTACAAAATTTCTATTACAAAAATGCATATATTGGAAAAAAGAATAAAACAGGTCGTTCTGTAGCCATGTAAGACTAGAGGCGAAGGATCCTTTAAAAAAAACAGATTCCAATAAAATATGTGGGGTAAACGTAAACAAATTTAATGCAAACTAGGTAAAAAAGAAGTTAAAGTATTATAAGAAAAAAAGTTGTTGAAAGTTAATGCTTCAATTCCCTAAATTATATTTACCAATAGATTTTTGACGTCTGAACTATCCATTGTGAAAAGCCATTTTTTTCACCTTATTTAAGAACAGATTACATTCATTTGGAATTCGTATATCGTGTGGCAATTTATTGAAAAGCTTAGGCGCTGAAACCGTAAAAAGTTCGTATGGTGAGTTCTGTTTGAAGCTGGCACATTGACTAGAGTTCTAGTATTCACTCTAAGACTAAACCTGCTTGAGCTTGTGCCAGTAGAAATATGACCGCTGCGCATAAAGAACACTTTGAGGACTTTATATACATAGAGATGCTTTAAAGGCAGAACACGAAGACAATAAAAGAGCGGGCAACTTCTAGTAAGCCTACTCTTTTTACAAATAATTCTAATTATATGTTTTTGAGCTAATACAAGAGGCTCAAGGGTGTTGTAATACGCCCCTCCCCAACTAGATAACCCATACTGTAGCTTTGAGTTAACAAGCCCATAATAAATCATTAATACATATGTTTTTTCAAATCTTCTGCATGTTCCTTCCAATTCAAATTTTTGTCAATTAGAACTCCTAGATATTTAAAACTCTCAACTGACTCTATTTTAAAACAATTGGTGGCACATAGAGCATTTGTATCATAATTATCTTTACCACAGGTGTGAGAAGACAGACAAAATTTTTCACAACTCAGAGTACTTTAAACTACAAATCATAAGTTTGGTTTTTTCACTAATTACAAGCTCATGTTTAGCAAACCATTGCCTTAAAAGTTGCAAGTCCTTTTGTAAGTTTCCTACCGATTCGAACAAGGAATTATAAGTATAAGTGAATGCGATATCATCAGCGAATGCGGTAACACTGCTACTAAACTTTTGATGGAATATGGTATTAACATAAATCAAGAATAAAATGGGACCTAGAACCGATCCTTGAGGTACACCGATATTTACTTCCAACTCATCACTAAACAAGCCTTCGAGCTTAATTCTTTGACGTCTTCTTCCTAAGAATGAAGCAAACCAATCATGCACCGAACCCCTGAACCCAGCCTTATAAAGTTTATCCAGTAAAATATTGTGATTGACCATATCAAATGCTTTTGTCATATCAATAAATAAAGCTACGGTGGCACTGCTGTTATTAAAGCCTGAACTTATTTCGCTGCACAATTAGACGCAGATATTTGGTTTTATCTTTTACGACTAAGCTGGAACCGTGCAGAGGGGGAAGAGTAACACGAGTATTGTGCTTTCTGGTAAAAAGGACTAATTTAGTTTTGGGTGGATTTACTTTAAGGATATACTCATCAGCCCACTTGGAGAACTTATGGAGACTCTAATTTTCTGTCCAAATTTTGTAATCAATTTAGTTAAATATCAATTATATCACCAAACAGTAATACATTTCTTAAATTTCCAAAGTCAACTTAAAGACCATACGACACCATTCTTCATTTCCACGTTACATACTCCCTTTGACAAGATACTTCATTGTTCTCATTTGAAAAATCAGAAATACGTATGTACACTGTAAATCACCACTAGACAGACGATAGAACCGATACTGACAACAATGAGAGTGAGCATCACAACTTGCTTCTCAACAACTTACCGACAACAGCAAATATATCGCGTCAGGTTGGCGTCAAAATCACTTTATTGCCATCTCTCGTGTCTGTGGATGATGCCTTTCAATTTCGTAAATGATCCAGAAAAGGTGTCTTTCACTACTCGAGAATGCATTCGAAAGCCATCATTCGCATCATCGTTGTAGTCTACAACATTCACGGGTAATTGACGATTGAACATCAGTATTCACATCCACGAAGCTGTCGCCATCATGTTTGCGTGCTTTCACTCCAATCTCCACCTATTCATCTATTCAAGTTAAGGCGGCTTTCCGCTTTCCTTTCATCCGACATCCAACATCCGACATCCGACATCAGCTTCAGCAGCACTACCAGATAAATGTTTTTCTATTCATTGAGCAGCGATTATCCAACAACAACGTTCAGAGGATGGCCCATTTTCCCTGCAGAACCTTAAACCCTAACAAAACCTCTTCGTCGTCCCATTGAAATGCCATTTATAAAGTTCTCTTTAAATGGGTTTCAACTACCACTCCATAATTCATGAATTTCACTTTACGGTATAAAAAACAACGGCAATCAACTGAAAAAAAAAATACGCCTGCTTGAACAGACTGAAGGGCCAAAAGTCCTTTGTCATTCAGATCGGGCGGATAGGGTATAAACCCTGACTCAGAAACTACTGAATGGAGTTGCAAATTTATTTTAAATTCACTCTTTCCTTTTCCCGTTATAGTGAGGAGTTTAATTAAAAACACCTAATACACGTTAAGAATTACAGTAATATTCCGTTAAATTGGGATGTATAGCTGCGAATCAAAAGTAAGGTTAACACAGGGTAGGGTATCGGCAATGCTATACCCCGTATGACTGTCATATTGGGTCAAACATTCACTTCAATTGCTCTTAAATACTTAATCGGAGTAGTTGGCACACACTTAGCGGTAATTTTCTAAAAAAAAATGTGATAGGTAAAAAGGATTTGACTTCGAAATAAAAACCTTTCAAATGTCTGCAGCCACATTCTGAGTAAAGATCGTCGCCTCTTATTAACCAATATCCAAAGGGCAGCCTGCATCAGCACCACTGGAGCACTAAGGACCACCCCATAGCGAGACTTGAGACAATACTGCATCTACTTCCCCTTGATTTACTTGTACAAGAATCAGCAGCAAAAGCACCCTTCGCATAAGTTAAACTGGGAACCCAGTCTGACAGGGCATGCACAGATCTTACGCAAATTGATGGGCAGTACTGTATGTACGGACTTCATGACACCTTACTTAGACTTTGATAGACCATTCTTAACCTGTTTTCCCAGCAGGAGGAAATGACAGGTTAATCAGGTATTAAATAATGACACAACAACATCCATCTATACGGAGGTGCTAGATTCCTTTCCAGGACTCTCGGACTGTCCGGATCGATCAGACTCCCAGACTACAGTAGTGTCTTCCAAGCGGAGGTCCTGGCAGTGACAACAGCTGTTCAACAGGTTATAATGAAGGCATTACCTCACGAAGATATTACCTTTTTCATTGACAGTCAGACTGCAATAAGAGCGATTTCTGCCATAGAAGGACAACCGAAGCTTGTAAGTTGCTGTCACTATGGGTACAATGAAAGATTCTGCTGGATCTCTGGCTACAAAGCGGCACCTGAAAACAGGACAGCTAATGAGCTGACAAGGAAAGGGTCTTCTTTAGACCACGGCTAAAATCCCATCGTGTAAGTTCAAACATGAATGATAGATGGAATGCGCTCAGCTCCTGTGATATAACTAAGGAACTGTGGCCCTTCTACAATGAAAACAGAAAGAATCCTGCAAATGGATAAAAAAAAATCCTTATCTTCTCTAATAGGTACCATCACCGAGCGTAACATGCAGAAAGACTGGGATTGAACATGGATAACCTATGGAGGAGGATATAGTGTCGAAGAAGTAGATGAAAATACTCCACACTTTCTCTACCACTGTCCAGCACTCTGTCATACAAGATTTAAGATCCTAGGAAGACACTTTTTTCTGGATCTAAAAGAGCTGTCCATTAAGTCCGTGTTTGATGTATACAGATTTATCAGCGCCTCGGGCTGGCTTGATATCACATATGTTTATAGGTTCCATAGAAGGCTGCAACCTCTAGGACTTCACAATGGGTCTACATTTTCCTAAGTGTGACAGGGAAGGGATTTACTTTCTCTGTCAACTCTCCTTCCTAACCTAACCTAAGCTAAAAATCGTCATAGATTAAAGTTTTGGTCTCTTTATCAAAAGCTTTTATTTATCTTCACATACCTAAACTTGGTCTAAAATTTCTAACGATATTTTCAGCTTTTCTTAATCTGGCGTTACACTCTAAAATGGAGCATTGATTCAACCAAGACCTTCCAGCCAGTTCGATGCTTAGCTACCTACCTTCATAGAAGCACATCTAGATGGCTGATGTCCTTTTTTAACTGTGTGCATGCGGGACCTCATAATTAAAGAATAAGTCCTCCTGATTACCATGTAAAAAATATGCTAGGAGCTATAAAACCCCCTATATGTAAGGATATATCAAAGAAGTAGTACAACTTTAAGTCAGTTAGGGTTTTTGCAAGCCTTTAGTGGGCGGTGCAGCCTTCTAGGCCCTCCATACGGCCAGATTGACGTGATTGTCATTAGTTAAATTTGATCGAAGGCCCGATTTATGACCTTTTCGACCGAATGACTAAGAACTTTATGAAAACATGCCACTCCATCCACCGTTATGGACTAATCGACCAAATTTCCTATTAATTTTATATAATCTCCCATTGTAGTTTGTAGCACTTAGCGCCGAACAATCACTTTCCAACAACCTATATTGCTGGATGCATGTCATAATATCGTTTATCGGTAATCCGGGCCATTTGTTTATAGAAAAACCACGGTATTAATTAAAGGATAATAATACGTCAATGAAACCAGAATTTACACACCGTTACACATAATTATTGTTTGTTAGGCTTTTATTACAGTTCCAGTGTGTTGGTTCCGATTCAATGGGTCTACAACAAACATATGTGTGAGTGTGTATGCAAATTTGCATGTGCACAATTATTTACAATTTATTGTTATGCATCTATACATAATATTTAAACAATGTTAAATATAAAAATGTTCAAGTTAATCAAAATTCGTGCATAGTATTTATATTGTGAGTGTATCAGGCTTCGTAATTACTGTTTTATTTTTCCATTTGCTTTTTTAACGTGAATATCTACTTGAACTCGCAAAATGAAAAAAAAATAAAAAATCAAAAAATATTTGCAATATATTATCCTTCTCCATGAAAACCTATTGTTCTTTCCATTCTTGCTCATGAATGGAGTTTAGCTTGTCTTTACATAAATATAAATGTACGTATGTAATATTATAATTAATGCTATGTGGTCATATAAGCAAACTAACTAAGCCAAGCTCACTATTTGCTTTAAATTGTTATACAGTGTTTCAAGTTGTCCGTTCAAAATTATATTACTTAACTCTGCGCCATCTAGATAAGATTAAATATTAAAGTGGGATCTAGCCTCTTTTTACTGAGCCCAAATATGGACCTATTGTGTGCGCCACCTTCTTTGTAACTCATATTGAAGGGGAGGACTTTTTTGTCTCTTGCTTCAACTCATCTTTTTTGATTTTTTCATTTTTATTTATTTATTTCCAAGAATTGTTTCATAGTAAGATTGCATCTTAAGGTTAGTAAAGATTACATAGTTCAAGAACTTTGATGGCATTTAATTAACGCCTAGTGTTGTAGTCAACGTTGCACAAAAATCTCGCAACCATATTCAGTCGAACCCGCTTAAATGAAATGAGGTTTTTCATTAAAGCGGACCTCGGATAATTGAAAAAAATTCCATCTGAACCTGGACTATCTTGTCAAGAAACACGAACAAATAAAATCAGTTAACGAAAGAAAATTAATAAATTTGTCACCAACACATGCTATGTGTGAGTGTATCAACATACACAACCAGATACACTCATCCCTCATCATCACATTATCGATCCCTTCCTTTCCTTTATCCTTCTCCCAAACTTAAAGATCAGTTGTTATTAGCACGTCGGCTGTAACAGTCGCTTTAAGGATAAATAGTAATAAATAAGTGCGTTGTTTTTAAAAGAGATTGTGTTTCATTTAAACGGTCTATTGGCACATTTATTTATGTAATAAAATAATAAAAAAAAACAAAATTGATAAAATCCTCCCTTTTTCTTCTTTTTTTGTGATACATTTTCGCTCTTTCGATGGAGAGTTATACATTTATAAAGGATTTTTTTTTTCAGTTAACCGAGTTTTTTACTTAAGCGGGTTTCAATTAAGCAGAGCTGATGAAATGATGAAATTTTTCATATAAGCGGGTTTTTCAATTAAACGAGTTTCAAATAAGCGGGTTCGACTGTAATAAGATGGGCAACAAGAGGGGCACGATACGTGTATCGTCTGCGTTTTAACCGGTAAAGAGCTTTGAGTGGACCATAGTAATCGGAAGCCATTCTATCAAGCAATACTATCCCCAAATTTCGACACTGAGCTATATATTTTCAATGGATGACTGATCTAATTTTATTGGTGGAAATGTGAATGTATCTAACTTCTGCTTATAAATATAGAGGGTCTTTGACTTTGTTGGATTAAGTTACAGATTATGTTTTATGGCCCACCGTTGAATGATCTCTAGATCTGCGATCATCGTGTCAATCTACCCCCTCATTTTAAAAGGAACAATTTAAAGCACACTGGATACGTACAAATTCATACAATTTACTCCATATTGGCTTGACCTATTGGGTTGCAAAAGTAGATTTTTAGAGCACTTACTTTGTCATTTGTTTCGATATTTGTGGACAGAGTATGAAAATCAATATATGCTTCGTTTACCTACCTGGAAAGATATAGAAAATTGGTTACAATTAATTTTATTTAAGATATTTGTATATTGATTAATTGGTAACATATTAAGCCATTTAGGTATTCCAAAGATTTAAAACTAAGTGTACCTACATCTTTTCTCTATGACCACTTCAAAAATATATTTATAAAATATTCCTTCTGTATTTTCTTAAAAGGGTATTGCGATTGTCGAGCAGTACCCGCAACTACACGCAGCATCTGAAAACCGATTGTTTGCTAGATACCTTAAAGCTGCACTTTGATTATGTGATAAAATTAATGGTACTGGAAGAAGAAAGATTTCCAAACATTTAACATTCTCATATTCTATCAAGAGGAAATCTAGTCCAAGAGTGGGAAGAACTACCGTCGAGTTATGGATTGCACTTTCATACCACGAGTGAGAACATTCCAGCACAGAATTTACGATATAAAGCCAAATGAGCCATAAACTTCAAAAAAGAACATACTTCCTAAATTTTTATACCACTGATTTGATCAGTACTAAATATATTAAAAATACGAGGGAAGTTGACCACTTTGAACTACATACCGCATCGTCCAGATCTTTCGATTCTATGTGAGTTTTGCAATCTTTAAAACCGAGAAGACATAGTACACCTTATTGCCACGTGTCCCATTTTTAAAATGTTCCTTATAAAACAGTTTGGCTCTCACACATGTGTAACATTTCTTCAAATATCTCATCGTCCTCTTAACCAAATTTGCTAAAAATCTAATCAGATCTAAGTTTCACCCTCACATCTGTTCGTATGTTCTTCCGTTCTCAAGAGTCTAGATATCGAAGCAAAAATTGATCACACAGACTTAGCTTCGAAAATGAGTGCAAACGATTCCTTCCCAATGCATCGTAATGTAAAGCTGTGTTCAAATCTCGAAATATTTTTTTCAGACTTGCCAGGAAAGTTTCTTCAGAAAGGTATATACATAGGTGCCGAACACTTCTGCGGCATCCATACTTCCGCGTTCAGAATGAATCTGGACAGATAGAAATACAAAACTTCATATCCAACTGGAACAACACTCAGGGACTCGGACAGGCTAAATGGGCCATCAGACCCCTGAACAAACCACTAAAAATATTCGTAAAAATATTCATAAAAGGAACGATATCAGAAGGCTTGCCGGCTTCCTCACCGGTCACATTGCAGCTTTATACATCACTTACATGAATTATATATAGTTCAGGAATCTGAATGCCGACTTTGCTTAGAGGAAGACGAATCAGTGGAACACGTACTATGTAAGTGCGTGGCTGTATGGAGTCATGGAGCGCCTTCTCCACAAAAAATTCCTAACACCGGAGAACCTTCGTAATGCCTCGACTGGAGATATCCTCAACTTCATTAGGAAGATAGAGGATATCCTTGTCTAACTGGCTCTAGCTGGCAATGGATATTTCAGGTCGCCGTGCCATATGCGTCAGTCGCAGAGCCTTATATAATAATAATAAATAATAATAATATGGTGATTTCAAACTTCTGGTCGGCAGTGTATGGATATGTAAGTGTGCTTATAAGCTCCTTTTACCAAACCAATAAGTAATGCTGGCGTTATTTTTTAATTTTTGTTTTTCATCTTTTGTTTACCATAACATATATTTCCATAGATATTTGTAATGATAAAATTAAGCTTTGAAAAATAAAAGTCGACATCATATTTTTATTCCAGATCCGCGAAAAATTCCATGAAAAACATCCCACCTCTATCAAAAAAGAAAATGTTAATTAAAATGCTCCTCCGTATTAAATATGCTTGCTTTTCTTAAAAAAAAGTCTAAGGTAGCCGCCAGGCCAGAACCAACCTACTCACTGCTCAAATCCATGCCATTCTTTCCATCGCCCAACCAAGTTCACTACTCCCTTAGCTAAAAACATAATTTCGCTTAACGCCACGCTGATTGCCCCTGGGTTATGCTTTGTTAAATTAAACTGTTTTACTACCACTTATACGCCAAATTCGATTGTGCAATGTGCACCCCCGTTCCCGGAACACCCCCACCCATTCCCTTACGACTTCTTCTCATCATCCTTTTTGCCCTCTCGTGCAAGGTTCCTTAATAACATCCTTCTTTGTTGATTTTATTAATATTAAGCTGCGTTCCTTTTTGGAAATTATGGAAATTGATGGAAATTAAAATGTACGATGAGGAAAAGAGTAGTGGCTCTATTGATACTGGGAGCAGGGATAAAAGGATTTTGCAACCGAAAAGGGGATTCGGGTAACTGGGCAAACAAACTAAGAGCTACCAGCAGCAAGCTAATAATCTCTTTTGGTGGTTGGGTGGTTGCTTTGCTAGTATCGGCTTTTTCTTTCTTTTGGGTCCTCTTTTTGTGAGTAGACTATTTGTGCCAATAACCGTTTGGACAAAAATCCTATACTCAATTAATTTGAAATTTTGGACAGAAATAGCATCGTTTTCAGTTAGATCTGTTCAGGACCGGAGCAAAACCTTTCTGTGCTTTGTACAGGTTTAAAGGTAAGCACATCTAAGACATTAAGATTATCTTAAAAGCTTAGTTTTATTTATTTTTCGTTCGTCTTTTCGTATCTTCCTTCGTATTTATTCTTCAATAAAGTTTAAAGTTTACATTTTAATACACACAGTGACGACATTTTTCCTTTTCATCTTAGTATTATGTGTTCTACTTTCTTGAAAATATTTTACGAAACCGTTCCTTTATTTAGTTGCGTATAGTAAAATAATTAAAAAGTTTTTCAAAATATGATGACACTTGGCGTTTTAAGAGAACGGTTATTCGTTCGATTTATGGTTCCACGGTTTAACCACGAATAATACGAGCTGTGCAACGGAATCGACTTGGTCAAAAAGATGCACGTAAAACGATAAAGATGACTAGGTCATGAAGAGTGGACGAACATCAGTGCTCCAGCTCGAACAATCTTCGATTCCCACCCTAAGAGACTACACAGAGGAGGACGACATGATCTCTGATAGAGTGCGCAAGTGGAGAGTGACCCCAACCAATACGATGTACGCAAATGGCGGCAGCTGACTATAGAGATTCGTTGGTTGAGCTTGAAACTCTGTTTCATCCAGAACTGTAGCGCCATCTTAAGCTAATTATTTTATGAGCTAATCTGTTGATGATAACGCTGACGAGGGTGATAGATTCTCTTATTATATGGTGACAACTTCTGCATGTTCTTAAATTTGTTAAATGTGCGCCTGTGCAACTGCAGTCTATGCATACGGTGAGTCCGCTCCTGCGTTTCATTTCGATGATAAAAACTGTCATGATACTTTAAGGGAATGATTGTGTATGTAAATTTCTTTGTAAAGCTGAAAGGGAAAATCATGGCGAATCGCTTTTGTGGGAATTGGCAGCGTGAGGTAGAGCAAGTCTATTCACTTGCCATTAAGAATAATTGAATTTTCAGTTTAATTAGGCATAGTCCAAATATCTAATAGACCCTTACACAAAAAATGAATGGATATGCAAAGACAAAATAACTGAAAAGGCAAGTGGAATTGCCCAAAATTCCTTGTTCGTTGTTTAATTGTCTGAGTGGTTTTACCGCACAATGAAGAATATATTTAAAAAATCACCAATTATTAACAGTTAATTAGCTGAAGAAGGCTGTCCCAGGGGCTTGACGAAACCTAAGTAGTACAACAAAAAGAATTCTTTTAGAATTATGGAAAATCGTTAATTTAAACTGAAAATCAATTATGTATTAATTTATGTGAAGAAAAACTTTTTTTTTATTTTTAAAGCGTGAAACCTAGAACGTATTGACACAGAATACTACAGCTATTGTACCTATTTCACACACTTGTGGAAAAATATATACCTAAAGGTTAAATATTCCATTTATGTGGGCGAGTTTACACGTATTAATTATTTTTACGTGAAAACCTTTATGCGGGGTATTCGATGGGAAAGTGTGACACAAATAAAATTTTGAACTTCCAGTACAATTTGGAACTTGAAATTTGGCGTGCAAGTAGGTGATACCTCACATATATCCAGTCGATCAATGGTTCATTCAACATGAATACCAAATAAATCAGACCCATAAGCGAATAAATAAAAGCATTATACAATGCTACGTACCATAAAAACATTCGTTCTTTTTTAACACGTTTTCGCGGAATTCACCGGCTTCAAGCAGCAGCATGGTGCTTTTTTCATCAACATCATGCTAGATCACATGCAATTGTTGCTAACAAATCTGTTCCTAGATTTCGCCAATTGAGGACAAGCATTCCTCGGGGCTTAATTTTTGCCAAATTAGTACATGTTCATGAATGCTGAGGATGTTCAGCTGTACAATGGCTGTCCGTTCTGTCTTGTAGAACATGCTTTATGTTGAGTTAATGAAGATCTGAATAAAATGCTTTGTTGAACCCGATCCGACGACCTGTATCTAAATCCGAAGAAATATCAATGTTTGATTATTTTCAGAAAATCTATTGATAGGTCCTATTTGCCTAAAATACACCTCGGTATTAAAATAAGTAAAATAAGTATACGTATATATTACATTTAGGTATTCGATCCAAAATTATTTTTGCCGAACATGACAAGTCCAATAATATCTGTTCTTGTTACAGCGTATCGGTATGCCCGTGCTCTAGTTTAAGGGTAGTCATAATCCTTTAAGCGCGCTAATTATAAATGAAGTTACTATACAGTAATGTGCAATGTGTATCATAAGCAGTTGAAGGAGTGTCATAAATAATACAGTCGAAAGCGGATAAGTGCACAACCCATCGGGCTCAATTTTGTGTGCACTTATCCGTTTTCTGCACTAATGGGCATAAAGTCGGATACCGTACTGATCGTTTTAAGCTTGGGAAAGTCAGAAAAGATAGCTTGGCTGGATTCCTATAGAGCGTTGGAGGTTAACTGCACTGCGTTTTGCCACTTTTTTTTGGTTTGACAAAGATGTGCAATGGAGTTCAGCCAACAAGTGGACTGCCGTTAGGCAAGTTCGCATAGCCCCGGTGATGCCGAGACATGGTAATATTTGAATTCATTGTAACTTTCAGATGGTGAATTTTTCCGTTAAGAGAACGACATATCTAATGTACAAGTTACACTTATCCGAGTGTTTTTTGGTAAATAAAGTATTTTTGGTGTTCAAAATGACGTGCACTTACAAGAAATTTGCACTTATACGTTTTGCACTTATACGCTTTGCACCTATCCAAAAATGGGGTTTGTGAAGGCATTGCTCTAAGAGGGTTTTTGTACTTATCCGGCATGCGCACATCAGTTTTTTCGGCAGTAAATGTTTTCAACAACTGTTTCAATTTTGGGAAGAGGTTTTAATGTTTATTTTTCTTCAGAAGATGGACAAAACTTTTGACCTCGTGTATATCGAATTCTAGGTCGAATTTCTAAATTCGGGCTTCATCACGACTTGGAGGTTAGCTAAATCTGTCTACAGGTAGGATCAAAATCTCGTGCAAATAGGTCAAACCATCTCCGAGAAAAGCGGAATGGAAGATTTTCTATTTGATTCACTGTCAGGAAAGCTTCGCTCGCTACGCTTACTGCATTTCAATAAGTACACATTGCGAATCTTGGATGTCATATAACATGTGTTTTAAATAACATTTATCAGTTTCAATTTGATTTAATGAAACAAAAAGAAATCAAAAGAGTGTAAGTGGATAAATAAAACAAAAGTTAAAAGTTTATTTTAAGTAAAATGAGAGGACTAGAGGCTGTTTGAGCCTGCGTTTCGTTGAATGCATACAAGCCATCAAAACTGCCGTTTAATGGTACCTACTTACATTTCATCTCAAAGCTAATAAATTGAAGCACAAGCAAGTAAAAGAAAATTTTAAAATTATCCATATGTACTCGAATGTGCTTTTCATATTCAATACTCCACATCTCTCTACGAAAATGTAATGAAATTTTAATGCGTCTCCGGTGACATACGAGTATTCTGTTCGTCCTTAAGTAATATTGAGTCTCCGTCGTCGACCAGAGGAGGATGTAAACATTATGAAGAAAATCACAATATGATATGCGAAGACGATGTATTATCCTTTGAAGTCTGCAACTGATTATCAATTTATAAGAACATTGCATTTGCTATGTAAATTTTTAATCCAATCCTATATTTGAAAATTTGAAAACTAACAAACAAATTTATTTATTTAGTGTGTGTGCGTGTTAAACAACAACGAATAACGAAAGGTAAGTTAACTTCTTGTATGCAAGAACAAAAATTGTTGGTAAGGAGAATTACTATTTTTCCAGTGGTATAAGAGTAGGAACATTATTTATTTTTCAATCAATTTGAATGTATTGGTACCGTAACTCCCATCAATTAATTAATATTGATGTGCGCATCGTTTCTTTGTCATGATTCGTCCAAATACTGCTAGCACAGATAATAAATAAATATATCTAATTTAATTGTTTGTCCTGATAGGGTAAATATCCTGTTGAAAGGACAAGCAAATACCACTAGTGGTATTTCTATTATTTCACTAGATTGTTTATCTAAGTTTTTTTGTGGACACATCCTTACGTACAAGTGGGCTTAAGTAAATCATGATAAGTATTTTGTTCGATAGTAGTATGTAAACACCCACCACGAAAGGTACATATATTTATTTGCATCATGTGCTAACCACATACATATGTACAAGGTGGCGCAAAATTAATCACCCTATCGGAAGATGTTATAATTTTTGCAAATGGCGTCGTACGTCAATAATGTTTGACATTTGTGAAGAAAACAGATACAAAATACACGTCAACAAGACATGAATCGCTATACTGCGGCTCGCCTAGAAGAGTATGGGACAACACGAGTTGTTGTCAGGTCTGGCCGGCCCGGAGCACCCGTTCTGCCGAGAATATCGCAGCTGTGGCTGAAGATGTCACAGAGGACCCCGGAGTATCGAGCGAGCGCTACAGAGCCATGCTCAACGACGTTCTCCTTCCTCAATTGGATGAATTGGGATTGGAGAACATGTGGTTCCAACAGGATGGAGCAACGGCGCATACTGCATGAGCCACAATCGAAATTCTGAGGGCTGCATTTCCGGGTCGCCTAATCTATCGATTTGGTGATTTGTACTGGCTGGCAAGATTGCCTGATTTAACCGTTCCAGACTTCTTTTTGTGCGGTTTTTTGAAGTCATGAGTCATGTCAACAAGCCTCAAACTCTTGACGCCTCAAAGAGAATATCGGTCAAGAATGCGAGGACCTATCGCCGGTAGTTCTGGCACGAGTGATGGAAAATGTGATAAAACGGGCACAAATGTGTATCAACACTGGCGGCAGCCACTTGACGGATATCATCTTTTTCACTTAACAGAAAAAATTGTAAAGGTCCAAATAAAGATTTCCATCAGTCAAAATCTTTTTTTTTTTATTTAGTAAAAAAGTAATTCAAAAACAAAATTGGATGATTAATTTTTGACAATTTGACGAAGGATAATAGCTACCTACTCTATAAAACTCTGATATTGCCAGACTTACTTTTGCTGTCAGGAGCTGAATGCGGGACGATAAGTAAGACAACGAAGCAGATCCTGGGATCTTTCGAAAGAAGAAAAATTCAAGGTCAAATAAAGATGTGGATAAAGTCTGGAAGGCAAAAAAAACCGTTGACTGCAATGACTTGGCAACATCGAGCGAATGCATGAGAACGCTCCAGCTAAGAGGGTCTTCGAATTCTAGTCACCTGGTTCACGAAAAAAATCGAGACTGAACTTCCGATTTAAATATCAGGTAATCGTGGACGCTACTGACGTATTTAGATTGGGCGTTGACTGGAGATACGAATTCGCTGTTGTCGCATATAGGAATTGCGAATCCTTAATATTTTTATAGATCCTTGTACCCCTCGTCCGGTATTCACTTCAAATTCTTTTGATTCCTTGTAGCGTTACTTACTAACTTATAAGGTCACCGCCCCTTGGAGAGTCTGAGCTTGAACTAATGCCGCTTTCTATCCTTCACAATCCCAGGCACGATGCTTCAGATTTACAAGACTACGATTTCTGGTGTCCACGATTGCCTGAAATTTAAACCGGAGGTTCGGTTTTCCTTTTCTTCTTGAACCAGGTGGCAGGGATTCGAAGATTATCTTAGCTGGAGCATTCTCGTTCATTCGCTCGATGTGGCCGAGCCAGTGCAGTCGACAGATTTTTGCTTTTCGCATCTTTATACAGCTCATAGAGCTCACGGTTATATTTTCTTATCCATTCGCCCTCTTCGAAGACAGGACCAAAAATTCGACGTAGAATTTATTTTTCGAAGGATTTCAAGATCTGCTCCGCTGTCTCACTTTTCGTCCAGCATTTAGCTCCATAAAGCAAGACTGCCAAGATCAGGGTTTTGTAGAGCACGATTTTGGACCTTCGAGTTAGAAATTGCAAATGATCTGGTGCATGCTCTTTACCAAAACATCGCCACTAGCTTTGAAAAGCTCTGACGGTAATCCATCCAAGCCCACAGCTTTATTGTTCTTCAGCTTTTTAATCGCCGACTTCGTCTAGGCTGGGTGGAATAACTACTTTGTCGACTGAAGTTGAGTTTTCTTCCTGAATTCCGCGTTTGTAGCCTGCAGCCAGGCTTTTAGCTTTTTCATTGTACCATTAGTCGTGTTGAAAAGCAAAAGGGTATACCTAAACAATAAACAAGCTGAGTTTTTTAATGGAATTTAGGGATTATACTTCTATTAAGATGAAACCGAAGTTTTATGATCACGTTTCTACATTTATCAGGACATTTCGCAGTATATTTTTAGGACAATTATAAAATCACTAGTAAAACTTGCGAAGTATTATACATACTTGCATCTACAAAATTGTTCAGTAGTTCACTTACATTGCAACTCCTTGCAAAGAAATGTCTGACCATTGGCAAGTAGTATTTCGGCTAACAATGAGCCCAGTTAACATTGTACTTTATATGTACACACTTAAAATAGTAAGTCCTTACGAAGCACACGAGTTAAACCGTCGAGCAATTTTTGTGCTTCGAGTTTTATGGACATGATTTTAGCTCCTTTTTTTTTGTATAATCTCACTTACTTTTTTGGGCATAAAAAATCAACAAAAAATCCTACTCTTCACTCATAAACCTTAACTCTTCAGAACCCCTTACAGTGTCGTCAGTATTTTTTATTTTTTTTGTGTTGCTTTCATTGTTATACTCGTCCTGGTTGTCGAAAATGAGAAATGAATGACGTTTCTGTATCCAGAATGATTGTATATTGTATGTATCCATAGTCATATTGGCGTCTTTAAGCTTTCCATAATGCATGTTATATGAATTCATATCTGTCGTACTCTATTTAAAGTCATTGTTTAAACGAAAGAATATCCTTTTCAGTTCCTCCCCCAAAAACAGTGGTTTATTTGTCAGTTAGTGGTTGCTGAAGTATGCAATATAGCTTTTGGTAAATAATGGATCGTAGCAGGAGACTATTAAACTATAAGCTTTCATTTAGTTTTATAACATCTAAAAGCAACCACATACATAAATATGTTTTTGTAGATTAAAAAACGAAGGACATGAAGAGGTTCGATATCCGCGACGTTCTGTTGTTGTATACATGAAAAATTATCATTTAAAAATTTACTGATTGAAATGTGTGACAGAGTTTTCCAGAGAATTCACTCAAGTCCTTTGCTGGATTTATTACTATTTTTTATTTCTCTTTTACGTTATATCCATGGAGTGTTAATATTTTTAATTCTCTTTAAATTCTTCTTAAGTCTTCTTCTCACAAGGAAGATGGTGGAAAATATATAAAAAGTTATGAGAAATTTTAAGTAAATGAGTCTCGAAAGATCGTAATTTAAGTTGAACATATGTACACACAAATATTTTGATGTTGGTACACAGAAAAAGAAAATGAAATGAGCGAACGACACACAAGTACAAAATGCTCCATTAAATTTTGTATTTTATTATGCGTAACATAATAAAACGGAAAATTAAAATAAAAAATTCAGCAAAAGTATAAGAGGATTTTTTTTTTGTTTAATTACTTTCATACAAAATTAAATTTACAAAATGCATGCACCATAGAAAAAAAAAAAAAAAGGGTGGTATCCTTTTCACTGCGGTTTTAGAATTACATGAGTCTGTACAGAGCTTTGTAGGTTATTTTCGTGCTTTAAAACAGATTCTAAACGTTTGGAGCTGCTATGAAATATGTTTGGTAGTGACATTTACCGTGTTTATTAAGTTATTCTTCAAGACGCAATATTAAGTACATGAGGCAGTAATAGGTTTGGCCAATGTATGCAGGAATTTGTTTGGTTCATTTGCGACAGAAGAATTAATTATCTTTTTAATTTGTTGAAACAAAAAAAAAAACAATCAGTTGGTATTCCAGGGCAGTAAATAAGTGTCCAAAGTTGTTGGACTTATGCTATAAGTCAATAAACAATAAACTCCTTTCTAAAGACGGCAAACATGATTGCTTTAAAAAGCATAAGCGGTTAATGTTGGAGTTGGAAAGTCCAGTATTTCCAGGCTACAGGTTCAATTCCAACGAGGTGTAAGCACCCTTGAAATCGAAAACGCAAAACCACGGTTCAGGATGACATAACAATGAGTGGGGATCTTCACTGGCGTAAGATGGTGTACAAATGGATTCGTATACTGATCGACGGCGTCTTCTTAAAGTCGGTCGCAAGGCAAAAAGACCACGCAAAAAGTAAATCCTGACCGACGCTATGAGGAAAAAAAAGTGCCACAAGCGACGAAATATAAATATTGGATTTCAGAAGATAAGAAAGCGTTGTTTTGTTTTAGACGAGAGCCACTTCGTAGTCATTAGGATACCGAGTAACTGTCGTTAGAAGAAGTGACAATGAAAAGCTCCGACCTGGCCATATTATACATGCCCTTAAGCATATGCACTCAAATTTATGTTTCTGGGGTTGTTTCACCTCTGAAGGTCTTGGAAGTTTGAAGCCGATCGAAAGCAATATGCAGACATCTTCGCCCTTTGCTTCCGTAGATGCCGTGAAATAAAGCTGAGGGAGATAAAGTCGTTTGGGTCCTTTTTTGCGCAAATCAGGCAACTGATTTTTGACTTTGGCTTTAATTTGCAAATAATGTTCGGCTTTATTTTACTTTGTGAAGTTAAACCGAATTTTAAATTTCATCCTTATTTCACTCGGCTTTTATTTCATGACAATGCAACTTTAGAGGAAGAGGAACAGTCTTTTATAGGTATGCGGTTCGAAAATTTAACGAAATCATAAAAATAACATATCAGTCCAGACTGAAGCTCGTCGGTGCTGATGAAATGAAACGATCATTCCTGGTCCACCATTCCACATGGTGAACCAATACCACTGTAAAGGCAATCTTGATGAATAAAGATAGCTTTATCCTATCTAAAGCCCAACAAAGCTGCTGGAGTAGTTCTATAAAGTCGGGGGAAATAACTTGGAAAGACCATACAGCAACTCATCTGCAAAATATGGTCAGAAGACCATAATTTAACCTTATTTGGTATGCGAATGTAGATCAATTTCTGATCGAGCTGGTTAGAGAAACTTGTTGGTTGAAGCCCAGATCTACACTGGATTTCAACCATCATCTTCGTAAGTAAGCAAATGTGTTATTTACATAATTTGCACTTATTACAGTACGTTTTAAACCAATCATTCTAATGTTCTCGTAAACTCACTATATTTCAATCTATCAATAGCCGTGTTTTTTTGAGAGCTGTATACCCAGCCCAGTAAGATTTTACACACAAAGCAATAACAAGACACCAAGTGGCAATAACTTTCCCAGTAGCAGCAAGTGAGGATAGAACTACATAAGTTGACCACCAGAGCGCAAAAAATCTCAGCCTTTAGCCGATCGTATTTGTTGCTTTTCCTCGGTTTTGACATTTACCAACTGTCAAATGAAGAAAAGGAAATCGAGCCGCAAACCAATTGGTTGGTGCGGCTGCTACTGAGTATGAATCGTTTTTTTGACCGAAGTGAGTATAGTTTTCAAAAAAACACGGCTAATGACATTTGAATCAAATATTATTTGAGTCGCTATAAATTTAATAAAATTACTCTGTTTCTTCTCCCAATCTGGTGGTTGCTTGCTGACAATATTTTTTCAATTGTTCACCATTCTTTGAAACTATAAATTTAAATTTAAAATCAATTTCTCTGCCTTTCCCAAGAGCTGAGTGCACACGGATAATGTCGCGTACCAATTCTTATGTAATCCCACGACGGAAATAAGCGAAATTCGCCAGGTAAACTTGACAATTTCCTTTTCCCCCTTTTGCTATAAAAAGAATAAGGAGCAATAAAAAAAAGAAAAAAAAAATCACAGATATATGTATATCCTTATCACATTTGGACTATCGGTAACTAAAACATGTCTGCACGTTTCAGTGATTCCTTCTTCCCTTTCTGAGTTTGGAGTGGGCCTTCTATACTTCATCACTACGAATTGTCCCGAAAAGTGACTACACAATGACTACGGCTATAGGGACGGCGACTAGCATGAAGGGCGAGCTGAAAACAAAATATGTTCAATGCCAAGCCATTGGTAAATGGAAAGGGTACTGTGACTTTGAGTAGTGGCTCTTGCCGACATAAGAAAAAAGTTACTGGCGAGAACGGTTTCTATTCCTGCGAAAGAGAGTGGTGCTACCCCTCTAGTTGATGCCACTTTTCAGCGTGCCAACAATTGCTAAAGCACCTCTGCTCCAAACCATTTATGTACCTAAGTGGGGATGGCCCGATGACTTTCACACTGCTTCAGATACTCCTGGGATTTATGTACTTTGGCAATTGACCAAAAATTCTTCTACATTAGTACTTTACTACACTCCTTTGCAACATTATCAGGAGCTAAAAGCTAAATCTCTTTCATTCCGTTTCATTGTCGCACACCCGCTGCAATTTATTTCCTCGGTTTGTACGGTACCAGACCCACTGGCACTGCAAAGAAGTGTGCTGCATGCACTCCCCACAGCTGTGTTGCAGAAGCATCTTCAACGAATGTCCTTTCAAATAATGTATGATATCATCTCACTGTGGGGCATTTGCGGTGGTAAACAGTTTGGTTTTAATATGTTTTTTGTTTATCGTCGTATCTACGTGCACATACCCTTTGGCGTATTTCTTGTTCTGACTATAGATTTGGAGAATAGTCGGTAGAAATAGTTTAGAAATGTCGAAGTGCTTGCTATATGACCAAGAAATCTGGAGGCAGGGAAGTTCCCCCGCTAAGTTGAGCTAATAAGCACTACCGTACCATCTTTTTCTCGAAGCGATTGGGAGTATTTTTGAATCTTCACATCTTACATAACTTTTCAATGCACCCATCTGACCCTTTCTCATGGGTCTTTCCAAGCAGAGAACAGTGAGAGTACAACGAAATATCCAATGTCCGAGAGCAAGCAGGCGATATGGTTAAGCCAAAAATATTTAACGGAAGCTAAAAATAGGTAGAAATCATTAACCACCTGTGAAATATCAAGAAGGTTGTGGCAGGAGTATGACAAAGCACGGACCAGCAAGCTTCTACAAAATGACACAATACGGGTGCTTATGAATATGGTACAAAGAAATTACATCCGAAAGGTGACGACATATGCAGGGTATGCGGTGATGAACAGGTTCATAAGGACACAGCTCATTTCTTCGGTCGTTGCTCAAACACCTGTCAAATAAGAATTGGAACCATGGGCAAATTCTTCGACCACATTGATGAACTATCTGATGGCTCACCATCAGATCTATTCAAATTGGCAAGGGCATCCGGATGCTTTGCACCAAGCAACTAAACCACTGGGTAGGGAAATTCACCATCGGGATTACAATAGGTCTACATAGACCTTTATGTGATGAAGGTTATACTAATCTTCATCAGCCCACTTTATCAATGTCATACCTCCTACTCAGCCAAATTGTATTAAGAAATTTATAAAAAGCTTTCAATCTGTAATAGAGTTGCAGAACATCCCTTAACACATTTAAAACTGGACAAATCAAAATTGTATGAGCCTTTATTGTTAAACTTTCCTTATCTTTGTTTTTGTAGGTACGTATGTGGTTTTATGGGTGTCCTATGCCATATGTCATTGGCTCATGCAGATCACTTGTTTAGTCTTTAGTGCCCATATTTTATTACTTAAAGAATTTGGAAAATAAATAAAAATGCTATCAAATTAGAGTCACCCAGATTGAGGTACAACCCTTAGGATACTTCTCAACTCAATGTAACTCAGGTCCCCTATATCGTCAAAGGAACGACAAATAAGAGTCCGAAGTCTAATATAACATTGAGCGGGACATTCAAAAAGCATTTGACGGCCGAATTCAATTTCATCCTCATCGCTGCAGTTTCTGCAGTAGTCACTGTGAACACAAAGGGTAAAGTAAGCCATTAGGATGCCCGTGGTAGCTCATGCTTTACTTCAACAGCGGTCATATGACTCGAAGAGTTGATGATAATACATCAGAAAGTTGGAAATAAATACTGTGAATTATAAGGAACAGCAATAATACCAATAATTCTCCCAGTTATTCTGGACACCACCCTCGGAGTAAAGATTGAAACCTAATATTACCTGAGTAATACGTACGTATTGCGATAATACACTCTCGTGCCCCGTCAATTCAATTTGAACACAATTTCAGAATTTCATTCAATGATAACCATGTTCTTCATCTAAATAGCGTCAGGTGCACAAGAGCTCAAGCGTGTTTCATATATCAACTCAGAAACTGGGAAAAAAGACGTGTTTGCATACATGCATACACATTCATCTACATATGTACATGCATTCTTCCATGGTGACATTAGGAACCAATATGTGCGAATAAACGGCAGTGTAACTGATTGTGATTATTGAATTGCAGTCGTTGTCATGCATGGTTGCAGTATGGTACAGTATTGTGCAAACGATAAAAATTGCTAAACTATGTAGACACTCGTATCTACTACGTATATGCACATGTGCATGCGCGATAGTAACACCATTTGGTGTAAAACTAAAATGTCCATTTGGTGGATATTAATACAAATGTAACACGGTATTTTTTTGCAGTTTTCCATTTTCCGAATGCAAATAGGTTACTTGCAGTTCATTTCACACAAATGGTTATGAGCACATAGCCCATGTGTGACTTAAAATTTCTTCTAAAAAAAATAATAATTTGTAACGTTACTTTTACGACAATGAGCGGTACTCCAAAAGCAAATAGTATTTTTCTATAAATTGGCCACAAAAGATTAGTTTGTAGACAGGCTGAACATTTTCAACCGCTTTACTACTGCGCTATGTAAATTTTATAAAATCGTCATAAGGACATTTTAGTTTATTTATTTAGCTTATTACAAGCGAGTACTTAAATCTAACTTAAAACTAGCAATTACAAACATTAAATTATAAGGGTATTTAAGGGTTGTGGCTGGATCAAAAGGAGGTACGGGAGCTGTAAAGTGATGATTTGCTGTAATGATTAAAGATGTTGGGCATGCTATTGGCCTTCAGCAACATTCTGAACCAATTCGTGTAAACCATAGTTGATGCGGCGAGGAACAAGACGTAAAAGGAGAACAGACCTGAGGTTGCGTGGATTGGTTGTTAAGGGATATCAATTGAAGGAGCGCAGGACAGTCGATGTTACCGGCTAGTTGATGAATGAAAAGTGTATCGGCTACATCCTGACGTTTTTTAAGAGACTGTAGGTTGAACAGTTTCAAACGATCCCTGTTGGACGATAGGTTTTAGCTTTCTACCCAAGGAAGACCCCGGACGTCAAAACGGATGACGGATGTAACTAAGCTGTATGGCTTTTATTCGTCTTGTATGGGTTTCGTAATGAAGGGATCATACTTGGCTAGCATATTCAAGCAGAAGTAGATGGTAAGGTAAAGGGATTTCGTGAGATATCGCACCTCTAGTAATACAACGTCGGAAGTGCAAAAATGTTGATTCTGAGAAAAATGCATTTGAAATTTTGAAATTTTTTCAATTACGGTGTATTAGAACGGAACGGAGCCCCGTAGTGGCTAAATTAGTGTTTATCAAGCAAGTCTTTGTTTTATTGGAAAGAAATATAATTGTTGTTGCTTTTGACACACTTAACTCAGAAAATCAATTTTTTGCACTTACGTCGTTGTTTTAGTAGAGGTGCGATATGGGCTCGAAAATTCCTGAGACCATCGTCGAGTGTAGAAAAATGGGTCTATGAACAATGCTATCAATAGAGTTCCTTTTCGCAGATAACAACAAGGGTTCATTATAATAAGGTGGGAGACGCTTACGAGAATAAATGATAGCTTGACATATGTTTACGTTGAACGCTAGAAAAATTGTTTGGCACCAGATTGTAAATCTATTTAAGTCATCTAGAAGTGGGCGAGAGTCAGCGGTGGATGATATCTGCATGTAGATTTTCATTTCGTCTGCGTAGACAGATATAAGGGAATCTTTGATAATACAATCGACATCATTGATTGACAAGATGAACATCATTGGTCCAAGGATATGGGACTGCTGAAGTTGATCAGATACGGAAGATCTAAAGATTACTTTGTACTGACGACCTTCCAAATAAGATTTAATACATGTTATAAACCGGGGGCAAAAACCAAAAGTTTTAGCAAACATTTTTCTGCGAGAGATTTTATTTAAAGCTTTGCTAAAATCGGTGATAACATCAATTTCTTTGCCATCCCCCAAAGCTCGCAGGGTTCTTGACACGAATTCAATTAAATTAGTATTAGTCTATCGCCCTTAAGAAAGTCGTGTTGGCTTAGAAAACGTTTTACTATACCATGCTGTCAAAGAGGTTGGGTACGCAGGAAAGTTTGGCGATGAGGCGATCGTTGCATATTTCGTTCTTACTATCGTTTTAGTGGATGATTTTTTCCACAGTTGAGGAAAAATTCCCTGCAAAATAGAAAGTTGGAATAAAGCAGTGAGTTGGAATAAAGAATGAGGCCTGGTGATTAGCGACTGTGACGAGTAGACCATCAGGACCGGGGGAGTAGTTGTCCTTAAAGTTACTTATCTTCTGTAAGACTAGCGGCAGGCTATGGACGATCGAATGTTTTTACCGGCTTAGGTTAGGTAAGGTTAGGTTGAAGTGGCTGCCAGTTTTTGCCAGCACACTAAGACCAGTGATAGGTCCATTGTGATACCAATTGGAGGTTTTTATGAAGCGAAGGAGATTTCTGATATCTGTGTTTGTCAGATCGCCTAAGTCGTTAAAGTAGAATTCCCCCAAATGGAGTCTTTATTTACGGGAGAGAGCTGGACACTTACAAAAAAGATGGGGAATAGTTTCGTCCTTCTCTTTGTCCATGCAGCTTCTGCAAAAATTGTTTGAATGGACGCCAAGCCTTGTTGCATGCTTGCCTATTAGACAGTGTCCCGTGATGACACCTATTAAGGATCTGATATGCGATCTGTTGGGAGAAATTAAATTCTTCGAGCGTTTCAGATCCAGCCATGGCCAAATCCGCTTTGTCGCTGGCTTACGTTGTAAGTTTTTTTTAAATAATGTTTGGTTATATGTGATGTAAGGGATACCTCCATTCTGAATTTCAAGCTTCTAGCGATACTGGAAGTGTTCGAAATAATTTGTTTTTTTTTCACATTTTTTATAGAATGCCCTCGCATAAACGTTTCCACGTTTAAAAAAATGCTCTTGTACAAATCAGTGAGGGTACATTTTATAGCTTCGGAGAATGCAAATTAAGATGTTCATTGACTTAATTTGTATTGCAGACTTATATTTTCTTGATATAGGGTCCTTAACATTATATTTCATTCAATTTTTGAAGGAGGTGCTGACGACACATACTTTTCAACCTTCAGACTTAGCAGTTCATACAAATACCTACATATATGTTCATTGATTTGACACAATCAAACATAAACCAATGATCAAACGATGGAATTTTACTGCTCGATTTGGCTACTTAAAAACGAGATATGAATACAATCGAATTCTCATTTTGAAAATCAATAAAGTTTAAGCCCCAACATCAGCATCCTAACATGAAACGGTGGAATCCGCATCGGGATTGTATGCGAATGTAATTGGGGAAATGTTTTGTATAAATTTCCGAACCCAGGACCTTAACCCTTAACCTTTTCAAAACATTTTCTCTAACACATACATACATCTGGCCATCTGGGAATAGAAGAGAAATTACGAATTTGATTTCTATTGACGGACGTTCAGCACGCCAGTTAACAAATCTATTACAACTGATGGAAAGTTATTGGGTTTGCTGTAAAGAAGTTTGCAGGTGTTAGTTTGGAACAGGAATTCCAAAGGAATTTTCAGAGAGACTTCTTACAACAAGTATACCAATTTGCTGTAAAATATTTCTGATAGTTGAACGAGCATGGAAACTTTTGAGTTTACGAGTACCTACTTCAGAGAAGCAATCAAATTTTTATTCACAAAGTGGCATGGCTTTTCATTACAATAGAAATTAATTACAAAAATTTAAGAGCAAATAAAAGATGTGTTTGTACATGGAGAAAGTTTTTCGTTTAAGTAAACTAAATGGAAGCATCGAGTCTGTTTGCATGACAAGATGAGAGAAGTCAGTTTGAAAGTAACTTAATACTTAAGGTCAATATTTTTTTTTGCCAATTATATATGTAATTCTTGCACACATAAAAATTCGTTTTATAAGTTTTTCAACAACGTTAATTAGAATTTGGATAAGAGAAGTGATACATACTTATACATGATTTTTTGATGTTGTGGTTAGAGAGAAGCCCGGTTTCACTTAATTATATACGTGTGGCAATATAGTTTAACATGCTCGTACATTTTGTATGCAACATTCATCATGATTCAGTGGTGATTTGGTTTAACATATACATTTTGTACGCAAAATTCATTTCATAGTCATTGATTGGTTTTTTTATTTTTATTTTTTATAATTCATTAGCGCTAAAGGGGTTATAAATACCCTTATGATACTATTCACACAGCGCTAGTGTTGGTGTGGTGTCCAAAATGACTGGGTAGAATTATTGGTATTGCTTAGAATTCACAGTATTTCTCTCGAACAATCCAATGTCATAAGTACGATCAACACTTTTAAGCCATATGACCACCCGACTGCCAGTGTTATGCCTATGCAGTTGACGCTGAGTTGACGTCAGCTTTTTTCGCAGTTGATCGACTTTTTTTGACATCGGGATTCGAACCTGAAACCTTTAGCGTGACAAGGAATGATGCAATTACTACACCATGGCCACCCCTTACACAACAATAATAGTTGTACTCGGCTCTTGTCAAAATATTAAAACCCTTATAAATAAACGCGAAGGTGATGAGTATGATCTGCAGCGATTACTATTTGCATCCAAAAGAGTCAGCAGAAATAAATTTAATATGCAAATATTGGAGAAAAGATCTAAATCGCTTACAATCTCTAGACAACGCGGTCGAACTGGTACGAATCTCAACAAAATAACCAAACGATGCTTTTACCTTTTAGCAGAAAATAAAAAACCTTCGAGAGTATAATTTGACCCTTTTCTGGCTAAAGCAGTGTTGATGAACAACCCATACAGTACACTGTTGTATTATATTTCCCACTCTACTCACCATCTATTCCGATTGGACCGTAGATCACAAGAAAGGTTTTTTTTTTTAAACAACCGATGGCATTCTTTCTTAAGTCTTTAAATAAAGGCGGTCTTTATCGATCTTAATGGAGCTATGGGGGCATTCTCCATCGTTATTATGCGCAATTTGACGATTTTAGCAAGGGTGCTGACCTGCATAGCTCGTGTCTACAAACGCGCTTTCATACGCGCAATTAAAATACATAAAAAGGTGGTGGCTATCGACTTGAACTTCCTTGGTTTACTCCTTGGTCCTACGAGTGAATATTTGGTCGGTGCTGGACCTTCCTGGCCTTAACCCACACTGATATCGACCAAAAAGGTTTCTGACAAAAGGCTTAGGGCGCTCACACAGTACAACAGAAAACATATTGTAAGCGATGTTTAAGGAATTATGGCTCTAAAGTTAACGCAGTTTAGAGGATTTTTTTTTTTTTAGTATCGGGCGAATAAGGCTGATGTTTCATTCATCGGGAACACTTTCACCTGACACTTTTTGCAGATTTCTTGGTCCGATACTCGATCGGAAGAGTTTTAAACAATTTCAAGCAGCGCGTTGTGTATTAATGGACCCCAAATCCCGTGTCTCGATCCGAAAGTGGTTATGATTATTTCATTTGAATGTAAACTTAAATTTAAGCCGGATGCTTTCGAGAGAACAAATTCCAGGTGGACAAGTGGTACAACGTGTCTAGCGACAAAGATTTGGCCGCGGCTGGATCTGCTTGATGTACATTCAAACGATTTTTGTCAAAGTTGCATGGACGAAGAGGAGGAGGAAACCATTCCCTACCTTCTCTGTAGCTGCCAGCTCTTATCTAACGACTTAGGCGATCTGATAAACACAGATGTGAGAAACCTACTTCGCTTCATCAGAAACTTCATTTGGTTCAACGAGTAAATAAGAAGATCTCTCCAGATCCATGTGGTATCACAATTGACCTTTCACTGGTCTAAGTGTGCTGGCAACAGCTAAAAGCCACTTCAGCCTAATCTATTTCTTTTTAAGGGTTCATCAACAGTAAATAAATCCATGCGTATTCGCGGTTTGTTGTTACCCTGCTATTTCTGTGCACTAAATAGTGTGACCTTACCTCATCTGCCTCCGTTGCCATCTGAAACAAAATCGCCCGTCCCCTCCCTGGTAGGTTGCCACCGACAACATTCCAAAGTGGTTGAAACCCAATTTATAGTTGAGGTACTGTAGGCACGCGGGGTTCAACGAGTGGAGGTTAGGGTTTGAGATAATAGACAGGGGTTGCTTTGAGACAATCTGTGGACACTTTTTTGAACATCATAAGGTTATCCATAAGCGCAATTTAGTTTGTCTGACACTTTTTCAAAGAGCTGAGGGCGGGTTGCCATTTAAAGTTAATATATGTAACTTTAGAAGTCCCAAACCTCAACCAAGATTTGAAACCCAATGACAAATATTTTGTGACGAATTTGCCTTTTTTAAAAGGAGTAACTGCTAACGTCGACTTGATCATCTAGACCCTATAAGGGTGTATACCTTTAATCGCAAAAGGTTCTAATTAAATTAAAAAAATGTGCTCTTTCTTTTTGAGTTCATGCCCTCATACAGGAAATAAAATTCAATTCGTCCCGAAAAAGACTAGTATGTATCACCATCAAAAAAAGCTCTTTCATAACTCAGTGATTCCTTCTAGGAAATGGATTCATGCTGCAACACGACCCAGCAATTTCTATCAAAGGGGAGAATGCAGAAAAAAGCGTATCTTCTTTTCACTGAAATGTGATTTCATTATATAATCCGATATCTCTAGATCTTTTTCTTCGCTTTTCCAACCTGCCATCCATGTAAGGTACACGACTATGTGTACATCCGGTACCACACCAGGAATAGTGCACATTTCATTTTATTTAATTCCCATACAATTTGATTTTCAATTACATCGCTTTTGGAGTAGCAGCAGCAATAGATGATGTGAATTCCCACAAGAGCAAGCCATTCACCTATGTAACTTGGAGATATCCTTGTTCTGTAACCACCTATCTTCTACTTCTATTCAGGAGATTTGATAACATTAAAGGAAACCTATCCCATAGCAGTAACAACAATATCTCTATGGTAGCCAAAACAATCCTGGAACTGCACAAATGTGTATTCTTACGTGCACATGACTTGTCGTAGTTCATCTTGCATTACCAGTAGCATCACGAATGATAGTTCTTATGGTACATTACTGCATGAATTTTCCTTGTACCTTTTGTTGGTGTGAGTGTGCAATGATTACTTATGTCTACGTATGTTTATATGTAATCCTTATCACTACATTTATAAAAGAGTTGAAGCACATGTGTACCTTTGTCAATAAAACTCAATTATGACAGGCTCATGTGGTTGTTCGTTTTTCTATCTTTTGTTGGCAGTTTTTGTTTGTCAGTAAAACTTCATCTCCATTTTTATCCCTTCATTTTTTTAACATTTCGTTTTCTTGCTCTGCCATTCACCTATCAACCCGGATCATAATTTAACACATGTGTCTTACCCCCAAAAGACATAAAACAAACAGAGAAAAGTTCAATTCTAAATGTCGCTATGAATGTCTTATACGTACGTATATTTGCGTAACAATTGAAACGCCCAAAAAAAGTTCTTCATCCCCATACCTCAGATTCATCAGCCTGAAAAAGGATTCCGCAGAACACGAAAGATTTTCCTGTATATCAACATGTGTCATAAATAGAGAAATATCAGAAAAGAGCCTTTTTGCAACAAGGAACTCATCTCATCTGATTGTACTGTTGAAGTGTGTAATAATGTGCTTCAAGGTATCAAGGCTGTGATGGGTCTGATGTATAATAAGACACGATATGGGGGTCGGAATCGAAAGTAGGATCACGGTAACCGATGGTGATGTATGTATCCTAAAAATGCGTTTTTCATCACGAGGGGATCTTTTATGTAAGTGCGTGATGGCTATGATATTATTCCAATCTCCTTCGATATTCTCTTTTGTTTTTATTTATTTTTTTCTTGATTAGATTTCACATTGGCGGGAGCTAGAGGGCACGCAAACAAGCAAAGTATTCGAAAATGAACTCTAAAAGACACCTTATTTTTACGATATCTTTACGACATTGAGGAGAGTGTAACAGATTTCCATTACGACCTCAAAAATTAGGAAATGAAAATGAAATGCACACATACCGATACAACCTTTTTTTCTGTTGTCGTTGCTGTGTTTTTGTTTTTATGCTTGATTTGATAAAGTATATTATGTACAAACATACATATATTTTTTCGTGTTTTACGATGTTAATTGAGTTTTGCCGTCAGCGAAGGCAACAAATGGGGTGGCAATCAGTAAGCAAACGATATGTATATACTTATGCATTTGGGGAATTGTTTTAGACGTTTCCTTTGCTTTTGGTATTTTGAGTTTTTTTCTTGTTTTGGAGTAATTTGATAAAAGCCAGCAAATTATTTTATTGCTCGTAAAACACGAACACAAAGAAAAAGTTTGATGAAATTAAATTAACATTTTTCTTTATTTATTTTTCCACCCGAAGGAGATAAATTCTTTGATAAACCTTTTATGGATATTTAATTTTTGGATAGGTTTTCGTGAATCGAATTCAGGTCATACTGATTGTCAGACATTGTGTCTGAAAATGTTGTATCTACATATTTTCTTTGGCTGGGGAAATTTTGCTGGAAAAATTTCCAGATAAATGAAAATGTCTAAAACAGTAGTGTTAGCAGAAAATTGAATTTTTTTGAGTTATCATATTTTTCCCAAACATGTGTTTGGAGCAGATTACTTACTGCGGTTTTATCGGATTCAGAAGCTATTTTTTTCCGATCCATTTTTGGGGGAGTTAGAGGGATATTTTTTCGAAATTCACAATTTTTTGAGTATAGTTGAGGTACGTTCTACCTGCACACCAAATTTCAAGTTTCAAAATGTATCGGAAGTCTGAAATCTTTTCGTGCTACGATGAGTATATTTCCATTTGACGGACTTCTGGGTACTAATTCTATAAAGCGATACCACTCTGAAAGATATCATTAATGATAGTTTAAGTTTCTGTAACTCCATACATTTTGGCAAATGTCAGCAAACTGTCACCAGAAAGAGAGAAGACAAACGATAGTGGGAGGGGTTATCTTTTTAAAAAATTAGCTTGCTGTAAAACGATAGACGAGAGTTTACTATCATTTTGCTGTCATTTTCGGGAAGATAGCTATTTAGGTGTCTTTTCCTTTGTTCGTTTGCGTGCAAATTAATTAAATTTTGCATTTAAGAAGAATAAAACAATGCAATTATGTCTACCAAGCCATTATTAATTGATTGACAATCATAGCGTTTCGATTGAAAGCTAAAAGACGGAAAACAATTATGAAATAGTTAAATCACAATATTTTTCCATTTAACATACAAGAGTAAATGAAAATAGATACAAACACTTTCATTTGCTTTCTATTTGCACACCTAAAATTACATAACTTATATTTTGAAACAAAATATAATTATCTATGCATTATTAAAATTTTCCTAACCATCAATTTGTAACGCTTTATCAAATGACAAATTTCCCAACAAAATATCATTGTGATGTCACAGTGAACTTAATTAGACAGTAGTAGGAAGAAGAAAATATGTTTTATCTCTTTCCCACTCCCTAATTTTCGCCGTAAAGAACAAAAATGGCACATCCTAGTTTTCCACCCGTGCAGTTCAACCATCTGTCAGTCAAACTCCACCCATGAATTTATGTGTACAGTCCTGTCCGAAGAAAAAAAAAGGGATAATGAAAACGATAGTGGTACTATCGCTTTACAGGAAGCAACTGTGGCAAATCTCACTATCATTATCTTTTTCATTATCGTCTGAGAGACAGTCAGTTATCGTTTTATAGAATTAGTACCCTGGTCGACCTAGGAACTTGAAATTTGGTTCATAGGTAGACCTTTGAGTATAATCGGATTCAGAATTTCAGTTTTACGCACTTTTAGGTGGATTAAGCTGGAATTTTTTAGGAAGTCAGTTTTGGGTTTATGTGGAATAAGACCAACCTGCACACCAAATTTCAAATTTCTAGCTGTACTGGAAGTCCGAAATATATTTTTTGGCACACTTTTCCATAGAATGCCCCTTCGCATAAAAGTGTTCACGCTAAAAAAAAAAAGAAGGAAATTTCTAAATCTCAGAGCACTCAAACTCGATTTCGGTCCATATGACGGACTACCAGGCTGAAATCACTTTTTGGTGCAGTTGTTGTAGAAACCTCGATTTTATTCGTTTCTCTTTTTATTTTTGACAGCTGTTCGCCGATCGGACTCAAACTGGCATAGTTCGGGTCACAAGTAAACAAACTATACACTGCAGCAACACCAACTAAAAACTAGCTATACTGGAACTTCAAGCAGTCGAACTGAGGATAAGTCCAGAAAAAAATTGCGTCTATGCAGGCGATAACTCTAGCTTACAAAGAATAAACTGTATGATGTCAAACAACTTTACTGTACATACAAACTTTACATATGTACATATTTTATTAAACTGTTAAATATTGACTTAAAATTGTTATAGTTAGTATTTTTAAACAAGATTTTTGCAAATGGGTTTCTACAATACTTGGTTTAGGTTGAATAAAAATGCAGTTTTTTTAATTTTATGTAGACGTTCCTGGATAACACGATTCTGATTTTTACTAACGGTATCTTAAATATAGTTTCAAATCTTTCGTATCTTTATTTATCAAGTCAATGTCCAGTGCTACGCTTCACCACTCCCCAGAGGACTTCCTTCATTTACCCTTATTCAAATTAAAAAGAGAACAATAAAGCACAAACAAATAATGAGATTCATAAGTACATACATATAAGTATGTGGTTATGTAGGTACATTCGGACTGCGCGAATAACAATATCAACGAAAGTAAAACCCTTAAAGGAAACAATGAAAGTACGTCATTAATATCACAATCAAAAACTTTTGAATTTATTTGTTCATCTGTTTGCTCATTTATTTCGCATAAGTTTCACTTTTGAAAAATTGCAACACGAACATACATAAATACAACAATTTTAATTTGAATAATTGGCGCGCAGAACTTCACAGATCGCAATATAAATTTTAAAACTCGTTTGTGAAGTGCATTACGTAGAAGTCCCGTCGAGAAATGCTTCCAAGTGAAATATTGACAAAAGTATTAGTCAATTAAAAAGTTCATTACGTGGAAATTATTAGCTCATGCTTGTGGAAAAAGAACAACAAAGAGTCACTGAAGGACGTTAAAGGTTTCCGAACGTTAACCTTCTTAAAGTTGAACTTTAACTTTAAATTGTATCCACAGGTACATTTGTATGAATGTTTGTATGTATCTCCTGTTGATTTCGAAACACTTGCACGTTTGTGCTGTGTAGTGCTCAATATTTTTCATTTGTGGAAAGAGTAGGAGATTGAAGGTATATTTACTCAACTAGACGAGAGTGTGCTTTTGGATATTAATTTATTTTTATTTTCTTGGTTCGTTCCTGATTTCGAAAAAGTCCAGTATACTTAAAACAGAACGTCACCATAGACAAATATAACTTTAAGGTAGTTAGGGACTTTGTCTACCTAGGCTCCGCTATTAATTCAGACAACGACACCAGCACTGAGATCAAACGAAGAAAAACTCTTGCCAATCGCTGTTTCTTTGGACTAAGAAGACAATTATATAGCAAAGCCCTCTCCGGAACAACTAAAGTGACCTTAGGTTAGGTTAGTTTGGGCGGCTGTCCCCAGTAAGCAGGGGCCCACTTATGCCAGAATGAAGGCCCATTATAATACCGCGTGTAGAAACCGGAAACCACCCTCCGAAACTTCACATGCGGGAATTCCCTAAAAGGAGTAAAAGCTCTGGGTAACCGTATCGGTTTAAACCCTATACTGTTCCGCACTAAGTGTAAAACCAATTAGACTCACATACAAAGTTCTAAATCCTAAAGATGTCGAGTCTGGCAAGGTCTTTGAAGAAGTACTCTCCTAGTGTTTTCCTCCTCAACCTTGATAGAGCAAGGCACATGCAAAGAAGGTGTGTAGTCGTTTCTTCTTCTTCCTCGTCTCTGCCAGCTTCTACAGAAATCGTTAGAAGGTACACCAATTCTGATGACATGCCTGCCAAGTAACCTTGATTAGCCCACACCTGCTTTACGGCGCAGAGGCATGGACTTTGTCAAAAGTGGATGCCGTTGTTCTTGGCTGTTTTGAGAGACAAATTCTTCGAGTGATATTCGGTCCCATGTGCATAAACGGTAAGTGGAGGATGAAATACCATGAGAAACTTTACGAGCTGTACAGCGACATTGACTAAGCTAGAAGAGTGAAGGTTCAACGACATGGATACACCAATGCTCCGGCCCCGAAAATCTTCGAATCCATCCCTGAGGGGCGGCGCAGTAGAGGAAGACCGCGACTCAGGTGGAGCACGCCAGTGGAAATGGACCTCAACCAACTTGGCGTGCGAAATTGAAAGCAGCTATCTGAAGATCGAGCTAGCTGAAGACGCCCAGGTCCACCCCGGACTATAGCGCCACCTTATGTTAGTAAATAAGTGTACTAAAAACTGTGTCACTGCTGAAGGATAATGTGCTTAAAACTTCTTGTGAACAACTCAAATGATGTAGATGTACCTAGACCTGCCAGTTTCGTAGAATTGCAGAAATCACACAATTTCGACTTCTGGGTTGACGGTAATTCACTCCATCTATCATTTGAGTTGTTCGCAAGAAGTTTTGAGCACATCATCCTTTGGGCGACAGCTCGCTTAACTGTTCAACGCAATAACCACTTAAGTCACAACGACCTCTGTGAACCTTTGAATATCTAAGTACACTCTTCAACCTGTCATTTTAGCGCAGCTTTTTAAACTCTAGTAAACTTCGCGAAATACATATGTATGTACCAGTACCAATGTAAGCATTCAAAATCACACTAAAGTATACGTACGTACATAGGTAAATACATCAACTCTTACAGCAAAGATCTGTGAAAGCTTTACTTAGTCAAATTCATCCAATCGAACGTTTAGACAACCTCAACTTGACATTGATCCATTGTTGATGCTTCGAAAATTCAACTAAGTTTGTACAATTAGTTAAGAGTTGAAAACACTATTTTTTAGAATATTGAAGACGTTCTGATCAATGAATTTAACTAGCAGCTTATGAATGGTAAACATGTGGATAATTGATTTGTGGTTTGCATTTTGAAAAATGAGTACTATGAGAGTCCTTTAAAGATTTTGATTATAATTCTCTTAAGACTTAATAAACATGATTTATGTTACAGTATATCCTGCAGTCATTCACACTTCAATTTGTTTCCAGTAGACAGAACATTTTTATAAACGAATTCATTTCTACGACAATTGAAGAGTTTCAACATAAAACATATGTACAAGCATGCTGCTTAAATTTGAAGTAAAACAGATCCTACGAGGATGAAGATTTGGGTAAACTTTCAACAAAACTACCATTTCGCTTTTTCAAACTAAACTACGAACAAAAGAAGCATTATCATCACAAAAAAAAAAAACATTTGCACACGAGTGAACGTAAAATGCAAACCAGAACGAAATTTTATAATTTAAATTTATCCTCAACCCTAAGAACCTAAGACCAAAAAGTTTTCTCCTGTATATCGTCGCATTCAGATTTCTTCTAAGAAACGGATGAAACCAACTGATGCTAGTCATTCTATACATATACAACTCTGTTTTATTAGTCGCAAAGAAACAAATCCGAAAATAATTCCCTTGGGTAAAATGAAAATGAAATTATTTTAATCGCAGTCATAACAGATACTTGATGTACCCATTGATGGAATGTACCGAAATCACCAATGGTGCGCTTTAGGTGGGACTTGGAAAATACGTCCTCATAGAATGCAAGGCGTTATTGTCTTCTTGCTTTTTGATATTCAACTGTGGTCTTTGACTACGACGACAAGGGTAGTGCGGTATGAGAAGAGACCTAAAATTGACAAAATGGTCTGCTGATTTTCCGGAATTTTGGGAAAAAAGAAGGTAGGTATAGATATACCTGAAAGAAAACAAGAAAATTCTATATCGCACAGCACGACTATCACCACCAGCAGCAAGTTCTCCCCATTCGATGCGAAAGCGACAGTGAATTTAAAGTCATTTTCATTTTAATGTCTATTATGCAAATTGTATTGTATCCTTCCTAGATGTTATGTTCGTTTCCATGTTGTTTTTCCACACGCGTTTCCTTTGATTTTAGTGCTAGAAGAATGATACCTTCTTTAAATTTGTTGTATATTGTGAAAAAGAAAACCATTAAACAGTTGATATTTGCTTTAATAAAACATTATATTCTCTTTAGATTTTCTTTAACAATAAGTTTGAGCGTAAGAGAGAGAAATACACGAAATCAAATTTAAGTTCCGACAGATAGTATTTGTGTACAGGGTGTTTCGTTTAACGTTGATATGAGATTTCTTTGTTTAATCGTTGACAAATATTTTAGGGTAGCGGGTAGGGTCCTATTTACTGCTCCTGTCACTAGTGGATAAAAATGGTAAAAATGATCGTACACTTACAACACTACAGTGAAAAAACAGGCAATCGTGATCAATCCAAATCACAATCTGTAGTATAGGTACCTTTTGCGGCTCTCACACCCAACTAGTCTTAACAAATGAGGTGTTAAGAGAAAGAGAGTTTCCTGGAAACGTGACGAATTACACTTTCACTTTATTAATATTAGCAATTTGTTAAAAATAAACGTTAAAAAAATTTCATGTTTTTCCATGTTTGTGACAATTTTCACATTTCATCAACATAGGCGGCGGCGTAAGAAGTGTGCTCGATTGATGATCGGGTGGTCGATGAATCGAATAGCAGCTCTCATCAAAGGATAATGATCGTTTTCATACGTGTAAATGTGCAACATTACTTTAGCTTTAACCCGCCTTTTCTCGAAATAGTAGATTTCGACTTAAGCAGCATACACTGAGGCAGGTCCATCATCAAACTTGGATAGTAATAATGACTAGACTAGTATGCAAGAACACCCTCAAGAAAATGCCAAACCCCGGAGAAAGAATAGGCAGAGTGAGCAATGGCAGAAAAAAATCAGGAAAAAATTAAGGCTGTAGGGAAGAGAGTACGTGTCCAATACTGGCAAGACTCTACCAGCTTGCATGCAGCCCTAAATGTTCGTCAACCATTTCAGAACATGATAGGAACACTATTTTTAAAACCAACTACGAATTGAATGATTACTTTCGTCAGCGAGACTCAATCCACACCAACACAGAAAAAGTTTTGAAGAAGTCAACACCAAAAGTAGGACTCAAATAAATATGTACATTATAAATATAGCAATAAATCTATATCTTCCAGAAAATTAAAAAATGAAAGTATCACGAGGATGTTCCTAAATACCTTAGAAATTAAAAAAGGAAATGAGGTCAAAATTAGGACCTTTAATTAGTTTTCCGTTATTCAATTTATTTTTTAATTGAAGAAAGAAGTAAAATGTAAAAAGCATATCAATGAGTACAAGTAGATAAATGGGTATTTGAGTTGCAATTAAGGAAAAATTGTAAGTGCCAGAAATGGGTTACTGCCTATTACTTGATATAATTATTTTGTTTGCAAGTAATAACATTATATAACAAAAAATCTATACTGCCTTATGCTTAATCATAAAAAAGAAACTAGAGTTACCCATTCAGGTAACAATATTATGAAAAGTATAATTCTTAGCTCTTGATCTAAACATTTTTAAAACGCACGGTCTGTCGATTTACGTGTGGTTCCGCAGTTGTTACAATCTTTGTCTGCATAAAAACCATATTTTACGATTTTTACATTATGTACATTTTGTGAGACAAAATTAGTGGATCGTTTGAACGCTGAGACTGGCAAATTTTTTCAAACTAGTGGTTCTCGAGCTAGGTGGAGTGTACAGATTTGCAGCTTCTGGGTTTTTTTCCGTGATTTGCCGTAGTATGAATATTAAGTCGATGGTGGACTTTTCTGGCCTAAAGACCTACTGAGGTTGTTGACGAACGGCTTCAGGGGTTCACACAATACGGCAGAAAGGTTCTTGTAGGCGATGTTAAGAAGACTTATGCCTTTGTTGTTGATGCCGTTCAGAGGGTCTTTATTCTTAAGGATGAGCAAACAATTTCCCGGTCAGAACAATTTTCGAATCCACACTTGAGGGACAGCGCAGTAATGGAAGACCGCAACTCAGGTGGCACACGCAAGTAGAAGAGGACCCCAATCAACTTAGCATGCGGAGCTGGAAGCAGCTAGCTGAAAATGCTTGCGGGTTGAGGTCCATGTCCACCCAGGACTGTAGCGCAATCTTAAACAAATAAGTAAGTAGTTCCCGAATTAAAACCATATTTGACTACCGGAAAATAGAAATTTTTAAATTACCTACTGTCTCTATGAACTTCAAACATTTTCTAAAAGCTATCAGAGGCAGATTAGATATAGTCCAGCTCACAGATTTAAAACAAAACGTTCTGAAGAAACATCGAAGTCGGTTGGGATTATCTGGTCTTTGTTCTTGTGTCAATAAATAAATAGTTAAATAGTTTTAAAATACCTGCACAAAAGTTATTCTAGGAGTTGAGTTGAGAACTATCTCAACGGGCACTCCCAAGAAGCTATATTGACAAATACATTGATAGCCAAGAAGCCATCAAAGCCATCACATCCACCACAATTAGATCCAAAATAGTAAAACGCTGCCACGACGAGTTCAAGGCACTCAAATCCAATTACAACGTCACACTCATCTGGATCCCGGGACACTCGGGCTTCCATGAAAATGAAAAGGCGGACGAGTTGGCAAAAATGGGTTCGGATATGGATCTAATAATGGCCGATGACTCACAATCTTACCCCCATTAGAACTTAAAAAGTCCAGCATCACAGTGAAATTCCAAAAACTCGCGAACGAGAGATGGACTTCACTTAAAACATGCCGCACCTCAAGAATGCTTTGGACAGAACTTAACAAGACAAAAACGAAAGAAATCATCGCAGTCAACAGAATTCACCTATCACTTCTCACAGGTATTATAACACCTAAAAAGAATGCGATTGATCACAACAGATCCATGCAGAGGTTGTAGCGACATAGACGCGGAGGGGGACACATTCCACCTCCTATGTCCAAGCCTCAGTAGAAATAGGAAGACAACCCTCGGATAACATTTCTTCAATGATCTAGGCGAATTGTCGGACAAGCCACCGAGAGCCATCCTAAAATTCCTTCGGAAATCGGGATGGTTTAGGGAGGCCAAGTGAAAATATAACATATTCATCTGAAATTGATATTATACATATTCATTCATTTATTTCAGGTACCCCACACCACACCGGGGAACACAATGGATCCGTTGAGATCTGAGTAAGGCTGTACTTAAGTGGAGCCACCACTACAAACTAACCTAACCTAGGAGTTGTTATCTACTTTTCTTCCAAACACGAACAGAATTATGATTAAATGTACCTTAAATTTCACATTCAAAATATTGAATTTGTTTTTGTTCGAATCATAGCTGTCAGTTTTGTCTGTAAATTTGCAATGCAACGGCGAGTGCTGAAAATCTGCACATCCGCTTCCAACATAACACTTGCAAAAAAATGATCGCTACAGAGATTCTCCATCTAATCCATCATTTACACCATTTTGTTTAAAGAGTTCCTCCCTTCACCAAACTGGAAATACAACGAGTGCAAGGCTAACCAATAAATCCCCAAAGTGGATTAAATCTGACAGAAATGCAATAAAAATCCAACTCGGCAGTGGTTTTTCGCCCACTTATTTCCCTATTACATATTAATATTTATAACGAAGCTTGGCTGTCCTATTTCATTCATGTTCTCAGTGAGACGGGATAGAGGACACGAACACGTTTCTTTGGAAACCCCGAAAACTAGTTCACCACTGGCACACGACACCTCCACACTTCTCCAATTTTCTCTTGCTCATTCCCAGCCTCGTGCGGGGTGCCGTTGGCACATGCAAGAAAAAAAAAAAAAAACCATAACGGCCATTGATGTTGATGGCTACTGTGAGGCAATTCCATGGGGTCGCATCTTTACAAAACATGGAAACGAGACTATGAATAAACTATGGACATGGGAAGTTGGTGGCCTCCGTGAATGGTGAGGACCTGTGCAAATGTATTTGTGCTTGCCTGCTTTTGGCAAACTCAACTCAATAAAAATCGTATGTACTCCAATCAAATTTGGTTTCTCGTGCACGTAAAACTATTTTGCCGGTTTCCTAGGCAAAGATTCGCTTGCAATCACTATTTTGCACAGCGAACGTACGTGAGTGAGTCTTTCTAGGGGGATGATTGGTTTTGCTGCGGGAGGTGGGAGATTTGTTTTGTTTTTTCTTGTCTATCTATCAATTTCAAGGATCTGCAGGCAATTACCCTCGCTCTATGTGGACAAGGGAGGGGAACATTTTCACATGCAACCATCAGTGAGCGTGGTCAGGACGCGCTCAGCAAAGACATGTGATATCTTGAGAATACCGAGTATGGGAGAGACCAGGAGATGAAGCATGTGAAGTAGAAGCCTCACACTCAATTTGACAACATTCAGTTAAATTGGTAGAGTACACATATGATCAAATTGGATTGTGGGGTGGTGGCGACGTCGTCGTCAGCAAGGGGATGGTGAGTGGTTCTTCGAGAAGGTATGACCGTCGAAGGAGGACATAAAAATAAAATGCAATGGGGTGATTATTAGACGATTTGTATCAATTTGAAATCACTTGCAAAATGATAATTTTTGTGATTTTATTTCATGTTCGGTAAAGTCTGATAGTGGTGGTTGTTGGTCGATGCGGTCCGGTTGGTTACATACTACTTAATGCAACTATAATGGGGATAAATGAATTTGTTGGTTGGCTTTTAACTATGTCATGCAATTGAATTTCACGAGCTACTTAAGGATATAATAGGTATTTGAGTGGGTGGTGATATTAAGTAAACACCATCGCGGTTCTGGATGGGTATCCATTGCCAAAACTAGATGGCCGGCTCTACTCAACAAAAAATATATCTTTTAGGAGCACATTGGACCTACAAACTGGTTACTATTAGATGGAAATTGTTGAAGCAGATTATAATAAGACGGCTTTTATCACACCCTTAGGGATGTTTCGATTCAAGCGCATGCCATTCAGAGCCTGATGAATATTCTGTATGAGACACGTTCGATGGGTACCACAGCATCAAAGATAGAAGTTCCATCCGCAGAGCCAGAAAGATTTCTTAAATCTGTTTATGGTTCATTTATTGTGGCGCCTAAGTTGACACTAGTACACGAAAGATGCTTCATCCCCAAATCCGATGTGCGGTTTACTACAGCAGAGGCAGTAGGAGGATTCTCTATGACATGGAAACCCAGTTCCATTTGTTGTTATATTTCGAGCAATAACATACCCCGCTCCGCCGTTCGTGTTTACCAAGATATTATTTATAGCCCCATAAGCTCAGATTCGACAGGCACACCAGCCCTTTGGATGGTTGAACACATACTGAATTGATGCCACCCACTACAGGAAAACAGACACCTTTTTTAGCCGCCCAATACGGGAAACAGACGCTTCTAGCTATTGCTATAAGCCTTGCAGAAATATGCTAATCCGCCACCGTGCTATGTTTCTTGCCGTTGACCACTGACTAGTTCATCCGCCTTTGAGGTTGGTTGCCCAAGTCTAAGGACTAGAAATTGCCTGATGGCCAGCACTTGGATTGGTTGCTATTTCGGTAGAGCTCCACTCGCCTGCAATACCTAGATGCGGATTGGGAAAGATGGAAGAGATTTGATACCACCCTATGCCCCGTCTGAGGTTGAAGGAACTTGATAATGATTGTCACTGCTAAATAATTTGCAGCATTTCAGTACGATTGCAAGCAAAAATAAAAAATAAAAATAAACGGCTAAGCCAGAGCGATGACCTCGCAAGCGGAAAGATTGAAATATTTCCCTTGATCGAAGCAACAACAGAAAACTGTGCATTGATCCTTCTTAATGAAATAATTTGCGTTACGGTATGCCGTGTCGTTTGTATATGGAAAATGATCCTTAACAATTTTTTACCATAAGAGAAGGCCTCACTCACTGCCTCGAAATACAACAAACGCTCACTCTATCGAATCCGGCCGAGCGGAAGAATAGGGATATGAAGACGCAGCTAGCCATTCTAGTAGGTCTACGTAGCAAACCATGCCTTCAAATGCCAATGTACCAGCTCGATTATAAACAACTTCACAATTTATAAACCTATATATAAAGTGCATACATACTTATGTCCGTTGATATCCTTGATATTGTTTCTTAAAAACTAAACATTCCTTATCTTCATAAAGTTCACCCTTTTTTTCTACGAACAAGTGCATTGTTGAAACAACAAATGGAAGTGTCCTTATATGGTTAGAAAAACTTTAAATTGAACAAGAAGACAAATAAGAAAAGAAATACAAAAAAGCAAAGGACAGAAAAACAAGGAAAGAAGAAGTGACATCCCTTCATTATTGATTACTTTTAGAAGTGCACAAAAGACCAGTGATAACAAAAGAATCTTTAGCCGCAAAGTGAATATGTGAATTCGCATCCAAGGATCAAGAGAACAATAGGTTCCGGATTAAGGGTAAGATGACACTGAAAGCTATTTCTGATTATAGAAGTAAATAAGAAGTTGAAAAAGCTGTTTCAGTAAAAACTATCTGAAAATTGAATCTGATTTGAGTGCTAAATGTAATTAAAACTATTAAATACAATACAATTTCTTTACCTATAAGTTTTTTTTTTTTGTTGTGTGAAAGGAGCAAGAGCTTTCACCCACCCAAAAAAAAAAATAAGTAACAGGTCAAGAAAGCACTTAAAACTTTTGGACCCCTTAGAACTTTCAAAAGGAGAAGTAATACAGACCATACAGACCATGTTAACAAATGCGGGTGGCCGTGGTAAATTGGTTACCCTCCTCGCTTGTCACGCTGAAAGTTCGAAGTTCAACTCCCGATTAAAAAAAAAACGATCAAATGGGAAAAAGCTAATGCCAACTCTACTGATTGACTGCACTGAGTAGCGATTATGACATCAGAAAGTTGAGAAGAGATACTGTGAATTATAAGCAAAGGGAACAATACCAATAATTCTTCCCAGTTATTCTGGACACCACCCTCAGAGCAAAGATGGAAGCCTTATACTAACTGAGTTTCAAAATCACTACTGTGACACCAGCGCTGTGTAAATAGTGTCATAAGGGTTATCATAACTAGTTAATTATAAAAAAAAAAAACAGGAAAGAACGTCTGAAAATATTCGGCTTAGAATCTCCGATCTTGAATTGAGCAATCTGTCGAAGCATTGTAAATCAATGTTTATAGTAATTCGGGATCAAGATTGTTTAAATCTGAAACAACATTTCGTAGATCCACTTTGGTTATGAGCGCGTAAGGATTTTACAATTGAAATGTTTACACAAATTTCAGAATTAGTATAACACTCGCTTTCAACTGAATTCACTTCTATGTAATTTAAATGTTTGTAATCGTATTCATAAGAAAATTAAAAAAATCCACTTGAGTGGAATTAATTTTAGATCTTTCCCAAGTGGACCCAGGCAAATTTCAAAATTTACTACGAAATGCAACATAAAATATTTAATTCTGGCTTTTTCCGAAAAAGGTGAACAATGGACCGACCAATATAAATGTCATGTCCGTTGACATTTTTCCTCTTCATATTCCATTTATATTTGATCCAACCAAACAGAGCTGCCGGATGCTGTATTTCACTTCGCTTTTTATACCTTTCGCATGTCCTTAGGGTTCGCATTCGTTTTTTTTTTTTTTTATGTGTATGAGCTACTATGGCTTTCACTCCAGCTATAGAAGACGGATTGGGAAATCGCCCCTTTTCACTGGTTGAAATGATAAAATTGAGTTTGCATTGGATGCATTCGAAATTGTGCCCGGCGGCAATTTAAAATCCAATTCATTGATAAATTTCGAAGGGAATAACAACATAAGGATACCCGAGACGGATGGAGCAGCAAACCTCAACCTTAAATTGTTCGTTATTTGTTTGCGGGAAAACGGAGTTCTTAAGTTAACGCGTTGTCGCCTCTGAAATTTTCTGTTTGCTGTACGTGAAAATGCTCTGCATCTAACCATGATAATGCAGGAGGCAGGCGGATTAACCAAACAAAGCATTTCCGTCTGTTGCCATAAAGGGCGTGTTTCGGGGTGGAAATGGGGATGAATATCCACAGACCAGTACAGTCGCCCTCGTTCATTTATTTGCATTGTTATTTTTGCGGTTTCGATATATTCCGGTGCAATTTTTCAGTGAACTGTAGAACCCAGACACGAGCCTGGTTTTCAATCTTTTTGTAGAAGCCGAGACGTCGAGAAATTAGGGTTGGTTATTGGTCCAGTTTGGTTAGCTTTGCTGTAGATGACAAGTAATTTAGATGAATTGATACAGAAATACTATTAACGTATGACTTCTGAAGAATATTGAAGAAACTTCTTTGTTTATGATCACGCAAGAATACCTACACTGACTTCGATCAGTCAAAAACAAGAAGAGTATCTTAATATAATTTTTTTTTTATATAATTCACTAGCGCTAGAGGGGTTATGAATACCCTTATGAAGCTATTCATGCCTGCTGCCTGATCAGCGAAACAATTAATTAGATAACACTAGGCTAATATTTATCTGTGGATGTATGTAGGTGTGTATTAGCAATAGCTAATGTTTAAGATTGAAAGAAAGTTATAATCACAGTTGGAGTTTGAATTCTCTGTGGACTGTTTATCTAAGTCTTAACTTTTATAAAGCGTATCTACCTTCTTTTAACATAACAGAAGCTGGTCTCGCGAATACTCAAAGAATAATAAATACATTAAGTATAAAATAACTATATAAATATGTACTGTCGAGCCCTTGTTTTATAAGATGTGTGGTGGAATTAACACCCTTAACAGCATATACATATCTTAATTAACAAAATTTCCCAATCGAATTAAACCCTTTTAAAGCCAAGCCTATGCGATACCTTCTGATCAAAAAGTACCCGGAATTTCCCATTCAAACAAACCGCGCTTGAGATATTGTCAAAACCGTTTTTTTTTTTTTTAGGTTGCTACATCTGTCGCCTTGGGCACAAATATCTATTTGAGCACAATCTGTCGGGAGTTTGTGGGTGATAGCTTTGTAAACAAGTCAGTGTTTGTTGTGTTCTACGAATTTTGCAATGTCAAATTTAGTTAAGCAAAGAGTTTGCATCGCATTGATGTCGCTAAAGAAATGCTTCCTTTGGGCCAAAATGTTATCAATGTCATCATTACCGGTGACGAGACATGGCTCTAGGTCTAAAAATATCACATCGAAACGAACCAACAATTATCGGAATGGCGCTTCCCAGACGAGCCAAAACCCAAAAAACCACGACAGAGTCGATCCAAAATCAAGACTTTGTTGACTGTTTTCTTGAATTGCCGTGGTCCACTCCGAATTTCTTCCGCCAGGCCAGACAGTTAATAAGGAGTATAATTTATTTGATTAGCTTAATACTAGCTACATGGCACTTAATTCTAAAAACTTAAAGTAATATAATGATAAGATAGTGGGGAGCAGGAAACTAACTGATTTGATTATTTCTTTATTTGGTCTTATAAAGTAACAGTTAAAAACAAAAACTATGGAGAGAAGGCAGAGGGAGTGAGCGGTTCGAAATATGGTTAAGAGGGGGAAGAGGGATTGTGGAGGGCGTTTCTCAGAGAGGATCTACTAAAGTGAAAATTAAAATTGTAATGCATGCCGTTAGCCTTACGTAGCATTCTGGACATTGGTTCGTGAAAACCATAGTTGGTACGGTGGGAAACAAGATGAAAAAGGGGTACGGACCTGAGGTTACGTGGATTCGTGTTGAACGAGATCAATTGCAGTAATGCGGGGCAGTCGATGTTACCAGATAATAACTGATGGATAAAGAGTATATCAGCAACATCACGACGTTTTTCGAGGGACTGTAAGTTGATCAGCCTCAGACGATCTACATAGGGTGGTAAGTTGAAATTGTCGATCCAAGGAAGGCCGCGTAAGGCAAACCGAATGAACCTGCGCTGGACAGCTTCGATTCGTAGAGTGTGGATTTCGTAATACGGGCACCATACTTGGCTGGCATATTCAAGTAGAGGCCTAACAAAGGTGATGTAAAGGGATTTAGTGACATATGGATCAGAGAATTCCTTAGACCAACGTTTTACAAAGCCAAGTGCAGAGTTGGCTCTACTTATGATGTTATCTATGTGGGCACGGAAATTGAGTTTCCTATCACAGATAACGCCTAGATCGCGTAAAGATGCGACGATGGGAACAGGTTCGTTACAGATAAGGTAGGGTCTGGGAGGTGAGGGGAGACGCTTGCGAGAGTATGTGATTGTGAGCGTATTAAAGCGTTTGAGGGAAAATGTTCATCGCGAGGGGCTAAAATTTTGGAGAATCAACTCTTGGTTTCTTCACCACGACAACGCACCGGCTCACACATCTCATCTTGTACGCGACTGTTTGGCCAAAACCAACGTTCATACCGTTCCGCAAGCTCCGTATTTATCTGACATGCTTCCTTGTGACTTTATCCTATTCCCACGACCCAAGTTACCACTTTGCGGTAATCGTTTTAAGACGATTGAGGCGATAAAAGAGAATTCGCAGAAGGAGCTGAGGGCGATTCCAAAATCGGCCTATGAAAACTGTTTTGAAGATTGGAGGAAGCGTTGGAATATGTGTATTGCTTGCAAGGGAGATTACTTAGTTTAAAAGTTTATTATTCATTTTTGTCCGACTTTCTATCTTAACTCACTGACCTCTTCCGTTTCATTCGAATTTTACACCAAACTGCTTGAGTTTGAATTTTTTCAAGGTTTTTTTTTCCAGATTTTTTAAAATATTTTTTCGAATACGAACTTGGTTTTTAGTCGCAAAGTTTGTCTGCCCCTTTAACGTGATTTCCAAAACAATTATATAACAACTTGTCAGTTTAATGTATTAAATTTAAATATTTGGGTTTAACTTTCCTGGTGTCCTAAGGACACCGAAGTTTAAGTTTCCAATTCCAGTAGAACTTAGTTTTTCATTTTAATTTTCATTTTTGCATTTTTATTTTTCAATTCATTATTTTTATATGCTAGACAAAAATCGCTTAAAACTAGCTTAACTAACTTAACTATGTAATTATAGCTTACAGGCCCTACCCGGCCACTCTAAGTCAACAGTAGAAGTACGACATACCAAGGGGATGTAGCTAATACAAATCTGTGAGGTCATTCCACTATGACAAGAAATATGCATTTTTGGTGTGTGGATGCAGATCTTAGATCATTATGAATCTCTAATTTTTGGTATATGTATACATACGTAGGAACATTTTTATATGTATATAGTATGAATAAATTTATGAGTTTTCAACAAAACCGTTGATAAACTTGCCTACCTAAATCATTCACGAATTTGGCGGAGTTCTCTTCTAGATCTTGCAAGAATAACAAATGAGGATTTTTATTCTTCTATAGGATTATCACAGTTATTTTCTTTTTAAAGTGGCCATAATTTCATTGTTATAACAAAGGACCTAAACGCTTAAGTTGACTCTACTGCAAATTGAAGCATAAAAGTACAATATTAAGTTACAACGTCATGTAGTATGACAGCCATAAGCCGAAAATTTATTCTTCGAGTTCTATTTTGACGTATGTATTTGGTTTTTTTTTTTTTACAATTAGTAAATTAAATCTTTATCGTATGTAAAAACGGATAGAGGGAGTGGAATTTATTATTTATTTTTTTATACATTTTTTTTTGTTTTGTTTTTTTGATACCTATAATTCACTAGCGGTAAAGAGGTTATGAATTCCCTTATGATGCTATTCACACAGCGCTAGTATTGGTGTAGTGATTTGGAAACTCAGGTGGTATTAGGTTTCAGTCTTTTTACTCCGAGGGTGGTGTCCAGAATGACTGGGGAGAATTATTGGTTCCGTTGCCATTGCTTATAATTCACAGTATTTCCTTCGAACATCCCGATGGCATTAGTACGATCAACACTATTAAGCCATTGCCTACCCTACTGCCAGTGTTATGCCTATACAGTAAAGTTGACGTCAGCTTTTTTCGCAATTGACCGACTTTTTTTTTCTGTGACATCGGGATTCGAACCTGGAACCTTCAGCGTGACAAGCGATGATGCAACCACTACACCATGGCCACTCGCGAAATATTTAACCAACACTTCAGTGAAAATGATTAAGAATTCAATCATCATCATCACTTGATTGGTACATTTTAAAATAAATTCATAATTAAATGAATTTATGACTGTTAGCCGTGTGCAATCAAGCGTACAAAAAAATGACAGCTATATTAAAAATCAGAATCGTTTACTGTCATAAACTCGAGCCTTTCGTATTTGTTCCCTTTTGCCAAGGAATATAGTTGAATCGTGGTGACTGTGGAAACTTTGGTCATATAAAATATTTAATTTTATCTAAAGATACATATAAATGTACATGTCATAAGTATATAAGTACATATGCAAATTACTCATGTTAAGGCCAGTCCCACACGAGCTCGGGAACGGACGCGCAGCTATTTGGACGCACTTTTTGGTGAAAATTCGTTGCTGCCACAACAGTTTCCAAATGGACGCGCGCTCTATTTGGCCGCTCGATAAAATATTATGCCAAGCATGCTTGTCCGTTTAGATTGATTTTTCATTATAAATACAGCTGTGAAAAATTCCACAATGTATAAAATTTAAATTTTAAGGAACGCACTCCCGTTTAGACGCTCATGTGGCAGGAACGCTATAAAACAGTACCCCCCCATTCGCGCGTCCTGGAGGGAAGTCGTTCGACAAAATTGGAAGTGCGATCACATCGAACTCCATTTGGCCGCGGGTGCTCTTGTGAACAGCTCTATTCTTTTCGGTATACTCATGCCGCGCGGCCAAATGTGAGCGCGTTCAAAGGAGCTCGTGTGACACTGGCCTTATGGAGCTTTAAAAAGTAGAAAAAAGAATAGATAGAACACACTCTTTGAAAATCATTACACATCCTTCTGCCTGCTCTAATATGCCACCCAACAAACGAAAATATAGAGAATGTTTAGCTTTCATACCTACTTTTAATAATAGAGTTTTTATAATTTTGTTTACTTTGTTTCGAAGCAAGCTGTTGTCCTATAAAAGTGAAAGGAAGAAATTTTAACAACTACATGCGTATACATATTCGTACGTTCGCAAAATGATTGAATTTCATTTTGCAACTTATTTCTTTGTCAACACTGTTTTCTTGCTGATAAGAATTTGGTGTACCTACCCCAGAGATTGAAATCATTTGTAAAATAAGGAAATATCTAAGACTATGAACTTCAACTTTGCCTGTTGAGGCAAAAATGACACAAAAGAAGAAAAGCATTGTCCCTTCTGATTACTGAATATTATGTGCTGAACTAATTAACTTTACAGTCGATATTTACATACGTAGGTTCATGTAGTGAAACTCTCATTTGGGATCATGATATAATCTAGAACGACTAAAATCTAAAACCAAAATCAATTTAATGAAATGTAATTTCTAAATGTCGAAAAGAAATTAGCTTTTGAGATTTTTTAAACAAGACGTAAAATCCTTAAACGCGTATACTGTTTGTTGACGACGCGACGTTGTTCAATGAAGATATGTATGTTACGTACTGAGTCCGAAATCTTACCGTCGTCGACGCTCCACTTATCTGCTCTGGTTCTTGCTGTTCGAAATCGACATAAGAACATAATTCGAAATATAAAAAATCTGTTGCTCCTCACCGATTTTAGACATAAAAAGACCAGAGCAGCAGATGCTTCGAACGCGGGCTGTCATAAGCCGACCCCGAAGGGGTTAAACATGACTTTATAAAACAAATTTTTAAGGAGCTACTTATGAATAAGTGTTATGCACGGAACTCTCGGAGTGCTATTCCGGTTCGCAGTTTTCTGGTTTTTGTTTAAATACAACATTATATTCATTTAATGCAAACCGCATGATAACAATTAGGTATACGTAAACGAAAACGCATACATAAAAAAAATTCGAGCTAATCTAATTTCTAAGAATTTCATAAATTCTTCGTAAACCCAGATGAATAGGTAACCCAAATTATAACTTATGCATTTCTTCTATCCATGTAGAATCCCAATTCCAAAAAAACTTTTTTTTTTCTGCCCACTTAACTTTAGCAAATGTTCCCCTCTTCTAACAAAATCATTTTTCAGTAAATGGGAGGCAAGGAAAAGTTATAACGAAACTTTTTCCTTTTAAAAAGTAAACCCTGCGTAATCAGTTTACACACTCTCGCTCCATTCTATACCAATTTAAAGTGTGTCTAACGAGTGAATTGGAGGGTGGCATCTCACATAGGATGGATATTCAAAAATCATAAAAGTTAAAGAAATATTCAAACTGGAGTTAGAAAAAGGATTCAAATGAAATAATAAAAAAGCATTTTGTTTGAATTTTTGTTGAAACTTTCACCGCTGACAAGCTAAAATTTTATCCTTCAAATGGTGATTATACCAAGAAATAAGAAATATGCAAAGACATCCCTCAGCATCAATTTCTTATCACACACCTAGCGCCACAGCACAGGCTCCAAGAAAACAATTGCTGTGAGCATTCATTTCACACCCCAGCCTTGCAAAAAAAAAAATAATAATAACGCTCACTTTTTCACTTCATGATGATGCGACAATTTCGGGATTTTGATTGAAGTTAGTTGGGGAAAAGGAATCTCCTCTCACAAACGTATCCTTATTTTTTTCCTTTATTACATATTTTATTCGTGGCACACCGTCTTTTTGTGATCAGACTTGATGTATTTCCGTCGGAAAGACGACACCATGCGTTGTAGATACAAAAACAGTCCAAACAGCCAACTAACATTCAAAGCAAAAGCACCGGAAAATTTCCTTTTAACACCTCCACTCTCTGCGACACATAAATATAAGCTCTCTTATACGTTGTTCAAGAAACGAAAAAAGGACGACCTCAAAAAAGAGAGAAAAAAAAACACATCAAAAGATGAGTGGAAGATGGATGAATTACCTCATCCCCTCCCAGACTCCTTCTCGCGTTCCAGTGAAATTGGAGCAAGGAAACGATTGATGCTGCAACCATATGGTGCTGTGCGTTCAAACAAAAAAATAAAAAAGGAAAAAAGTCGGAAAAAAAACTCGTTCCGCATCGTAAAAGTAGATTAATGAAGTTTTTTTTTTATCCATTAAATTAATTTCATGGATTCGCGTTGACACGATACGTTGAAGGCTGCGGTTATTGTTTGTTTGTTAAAAGCGAACAAGCAAAGCTTAAAAATAAATATCTACTCGAAGTTTGCATAAGCAGACATACGAAATAAGATAGAATCGATTTATCTTGGCGCCTCACGAGTTTTGTGAGTTTAATTGTACCATTTTATGTTCCGTAGAAATAAATTATTGCATCTAAGACGTTTTACGGACATACGTATTTACATACATAATTTCGTGTATATTTGAATAATAAAGAATTAAGTTATTTTATTAAGGTTTTTTGGCTAGGTAGGTATAATGATATTATCGTTTTATTTTAATTAACAAAAATATAATGTAAAAACAACAGAGCAGTCGAATTTTCTGGAATACAGTTAGATTATTCATCAAGCATTTTCAGGACAAACGACTACACTTCCTACTGGCTCGCGTGGTTATACCTCCGACTTATGATGTGTTTGTGATATGAGTGCACCAATTGTGCTCGTTTTCGTTCTCCGTCCCCCTTCTACGTGCACGAATACATTCCACCGAACGTCGTCGAAATGCGCATTTTTACCTTTGTTTACTTTCAAGGACCTTTTAATTTGGATTTCGTCGTGAAAGCGCACGGATCAAACTCGAAATAGAAAATCTCGAACAGCTAGAATCTAGAGAAAAATAATTTCGAATTGCCAAAATTTTTAATTGAATTTTTACCATTGTCTCAAAAATTTACCTATACGGACATGTATACATTTAGAATTACTGATATCGCTAGCAAACACAAACAGAGTCCATCTCATTTGGCTACCTGGCCGTAACGGATATGAAGGCAATAAAAAGGGATTTAAACTAGCCAGAAAAGGTTCTGCATCAACCTTCATGATGCCATGACCATTCTGCGGCCTTCCAACAAGTGCAACAAAAATCAGTATAAATAATTGAAAGTGCACACCATTATTGGACAGAACCGGAATGTAACAGACAAGGTAAAACTTTTATACCAACCTCTTCCCAAAAAAGAACGAAATAACTTCTACAAGTAACAATGGGATGTGTAACAAAGACGAAGAATCAGCAGAATACATTACTGTGTCACTGTAACTGTCTCAGAAGAACACGTCATCGTTTTTTGGGTAGTTACTCCCTTATGGCGGGAGATAAAAACCACCAGCTAACCCAAAGATATCGCCGGTTTCATCGCTCACTGGAAGAGCTCTAATGAAGAAGACATCGCATCATGATAGGCCCACTTTAGGCCGTCCCACCTCACTACTCTATCTTATCTAACGCATTTGAATTGTATGGGTATGCGTCAACAATTTGATTTACAGTTTATGCATGCAAATCAGTATCTACGTTCATTCTTCTAAAGTCTGATCGGTAAGAAGTGTTCCTTTTAGAACACACCACGTGACTTAAGTTCGCCGTTTTAATTTTTTTTCCGCAATAACGTACCTACAAACATATCTGAATAGTGACACACATACAGATAAATTCTTTGACACCCTTTGAATTTGTGCCATGGAATAGAACACATCACCACAACGAGCTGTTATCGTGCAAAGTGTTTTGTGAAAAGTTGTGAAAATGGATTTATTTGATATGATCGATGATTTCATTATTGAAAAAGTAGTATAAAATAACTACTAAAATCCCTTACATGGCATTGTTTGATAGGCAGACACGTCACTTAACTGGGCGTCCCTTCCAACGATTTCTCCAGAAGCTGTAGAAATGAAGAAGAGGAAGAAACGGTTACTCACTTTCTTTGCATTTGCCTTGCCTTTTCAAGGCGCTAAGAAGGAAAACTCTAGGAGAACAAGTCCTAAGAGATCAAGCCAAACTCGATATGTACAAAATAAAGAGCTTTGGCTGTGGGTCTAAATGGTTCTGCACATAGTGTGGTTCACGAAGGGATCTGCACCGTAAGATTATCGAAAGCTTCTTCCTTCGTAAGGAAATTAATATTGCAAGGTTTCTGGTACCGGTAATCTGATACTCTACGTGGTATCACAATAGATTTACATCCTGACCTAAATGTGTTCCTGCTTAGTTGGGAGCAGCTACCTTACTTAACCTAATCTAAGATTGCCAAGAAACCGAGAAGAAATATTACAAACAGCAAGTTTTTTTTTTCAGATAGCAAGTTTTCAATTAGTTTTTTAATTTGAAAATAAAAGGCAAGTAAAAAACAACAAGCTATGAGCATGAATATGACCAGCTTCTATACTCTAATGCGAACAAATTTCAATCAATCTGTTTCATTCACTGCGAAATACTATCGAATAGTAGATACTTAAATCATGAAATAAAAGCTAGATAGTTATGTAGACTAATTATCTAGTAGATAATGAGTTGAATAAATGTATTCAATAGTTAGCAATCAGACTGTTTATCTGACGATTGAAAAATCGGCCCTAAATAATGTATTTATTCTATTTAAAAATTATGACGTATACAGGGTACATGGGATCATTTAAAAATTGGTAATAGCCGAAAGCCCTGGTAGCTAGCGCTTTACCTATTTTGTATTAAATGTATAATTTATTTATCTTTTAATAAAGTTATAATAATAATAATAATAAAAATTGGTAAATGCACATGAGTTTTGGCGCACGTTTGCTTCACTTGCCTTGGTTAAAAAACAGGCAGATCTTGCAAATAAACCAACAGTCAGTTTTTCTCGCCACTAAAAAACAAAGCAATGAGGAAAGATCGAAAAATGTTCCATACGGTAGCGCACATTGAACTGAAACGTGTATCAACTTATTTTGTGAGCAATATGACATTTGATTATGGATTCCTCTGTGCATAAATACATATGTATGTACGAGTATTTCATAACCAATTGGCTTCGTACCATACAACGGAACACAGATTTTTCACTTTGAAAGGATTCACTTGATTTTCTTCAAATTCCTTGCTGCTTCTTTGAAATAAGAGAGATTTCTTTACATTTGTTTAGCTTCATTTGATGACAATTTACTTAATTATCAAAAAAGTAATAGAGTAGCAGAGTTGTTATGCCAGTTCAGGCCCACGTTTTTCGTTTAAAATCGTACAAGTATTTTCATAGCTACAAAAAATTCAAAATCATAATATTTCAGAACTATCTGCATAGTGTAGGAAACATCATTTTATAACGTGGTATATTGATGCTTTTTTTTTATTTAAATATCTATTTACTACTTTTTAGTCATGTGTGTGCGAGATTTTTCAATCGATTTTAAACATTTTGATGAGATTAATACAGAGGCATCTGGTAATTTGTTTAATATGTATTTCTATCCAGACTTATATAATCCTGATTACTAACACAGATTCCTTATCGGGATTCCATTATATTGGAATAACACTACGTAGCTTATCGTATTATCCTCGTCAAACCCTTTTATTTGATACCTATATATTAAGGGGGTCCTGAAGAAAAATGTGCACCCGCCATCTTTGGATATTTGGGTTCCTCATGAACTTCACCAAGTTTGAATGTGAGAAATTTATTCGATTTTGTTTGTTTTTATTCATGTATGACGAAATTCGAGCGAAGATTATCGTAAAAAAATAGTAAAGGGCTTTTCTACGAGTTAGCATAATAGAGCTCGAACAAACAAACAAGAAAGTAAATACTTATTAGATTGCCATCCAGTTCTGAGCTACTGAGCTCATACTGGCCCAGGACTTACAAACTTCTCGTTACTATTCATAAAAGCTCCATCGAAGAAGAAGAGCAGTAAAATATTCCCCATCTCCCAGCTGTCTTCAGCAAAAAAAAAAACACTTCACTTATGAGAATTCTACTTTAACGACCTTGGCCCTAGGCGATCTGATAAAAATAGATGCAAGAAACCTCCTGCGCTGCATCAGTAGCTCCAATTGGTTTAACGAGAAGAAACCAAATAGAATCTTTCCTGGTCCATGTGGTATCACAATTGATTTATAATTGGCAGTCGCTTCCAGATTCACTTTCAAATGAAAAATTTCTGCCCTAAGTTCAAGCTGCCCTGTTTACTGCTCTTTATATGTGCGTACTCATACTTAACCAGTCAAGATCAGTTTTTCTTCTTTTACTACACTTACCTCTTGTCAGGTGGTCACGTTCAATATAGAAACTGTTTTTGAAAAGTGTAAGAAAAAACTAAGAATGATACCTAAAGATATGAGCAAAAAGTAAACATTTTTCTAGATTATTAACGGTCCGCACATTGTTTGTACGTGTATCCTGCTGGTATAACAAGTGATCTTCTTCTAGTAATACATAAGGGGCTTCAACTTTACATAGTTAACACAATAAGGAAGGACAGCAGCGCAAAAACGGAAAATGGAAGTGGTAACGGAAACCCGGTGTATGGGACCGACACGACAGTGCTATGCAAACATAACGTACCGCAAAACTTTTGTAATGAGTAATGCAAGTTAAACATTCAAGCGGACGATGATGGTACAATAGCGCGATGGAGATATGACAAAAAGGCAGAGAGAACGAGCGAACAGGTTATCTGCAACAGGCTACGACTGAAAAACGAGGAGGGTTGAATCAACTTGCTTTCACACAAATGCGGGATAAGAGAAAACTTTCGCTGAGACATAATGACAACAACAATGGGTGGAGGAGTTGTACGGGATAAGTGGTTTCGTTGGATAGAATGTGGTGTACTAGTCTTTGGGTTGGCTCGTAAGGTACATACAGCATATTGTACCTGCTCTCGGTCAGAGGAAAACCAACCATCATCTCACAGTAAGTGGGCACCACTGGGTCGAAGTTTGAGGCAGTAAACATTTCAGCTTGGGCTATAAAAATATTTACATTCTGAATATAATATTAAATTTACTTGTTCGGAAGCACTACTGCACTCCGCTGAGCTCATTGTTGTTGATAGGATGACGATGAAGACGGCGATGATCATAATTACACTGACTTTACCCAGAAAGCGTATAAAATTTTCATTTCCCGGATAAAGTTTTCATACTTCTTGTTATTTCTGCTGGTTGGTTTAACGGGCGATAACAGCCGTCTATATGATTTGCAAAGTACATTGCGAGCTTATAAACACAAATGCTTTCCCGACCGCGTCATGATGTTAAGTAATGGGCAAAGAGAAGACTCCTGCATCAGCGCTGGGCTGTCGAAAATTATTGAATTTCTTCCTGGCTAATGAATGTATATACTCGTGCATTCACACACAATATGTGCCAGGTGGTAGAAGCGTATACTTATACTTAAATCATGTCTCGGTGAAAGGATAATGAGTAATAAAGGCGTGTTGGGGCAGTGACGGGTGGAGCAGTTTGAATGGAAAAGTTTTTGACTTTTGATGAAGAATTTATATCAACCTAAAAGCTTTTTTTGGCTCCACGACAGTCTACATTGAATGAAAGCGTTGTTCTTTTAAAATACCACGCTGTCTGGTGATTGCGAAACCAATTTTTGATTAAAAAGGGGAAACAATACGGTCTGCATTGTTTGCCTTTTAATTTATGCCTTTTGGGGCGGAAATTTATATTCCGAACAAATGGTGCGTACCTATACATGTGTATGTGAGTAAGGGGCATATTGCGTTTTATTTGGCGATTCGCAGCGACCAGACACATTATTTTTGTGCCCATTGTTGTGTTTTAATTAAAATTTGTTGTTGGATTGATAAATTCACAAATAAAAACCAATGTCTATAAAATGTTATCAAATCAAACGCAACTGTTGAAAACACGCTTTAAAAATTTGGCTGCCAAGTGAAGCAAGCCCCAAGCCCAATTGCACATTTTGATGATGCGTAGGAGGTTCTTAATCTATATATTTTTTTTTATTATAATTCACTAGCGCTAAAAGGGTTATGAATACCCTTATGATGTTATTGGTGTAGTGATTTTGAATGGTATTAGGTTTCAGTCTTTTTGATCTGAGGGTGTTGTCCGGAATAGCTGGGGAGAATTTTTTGTACTGTTGCCATTGCTTATAATTCACAGTATTTCTTTCGAACATCCCGATGTCATTAGAACGATCAACACTTTTAAGCCATATGACCACCCAACTGCCAGTATTATGCCTATGCAGTAGAATTGACGTCAGCTTTTTTCGCAGTTGATCGACTTTTTTTTTGACATTCCTAGGGATTCGAACTTGGAACCTTCAGCGTGACAAGGGATGATGCAACCACTGCACCATGGCCACCCATGAAATCATCCTCTTCTGAGTGAAATTTTCTTTTGTGGGAGAGAGCTGGGCAGCTACGAAAAAAGTAGAGAATAGATTCCTCCTTTCATTCTTCCATGCAGCTTTGAAGAAATTTGTTTGAATGTACGCCAAGCTTTGTTGCATACTTGCGTCGAAGACATTGTCCAATATTATGGTGCTGATATGCCTTCTGTTGGGAAAAATTAAATTCTTAGAGCGTTTCAGATCTAGCTTTGGCCAAATCTATTTTTGGGATCCGAGAAAGGTCAATATTGAACTACTCTGCCCGCCATCTCTATGAAAGGCGATTAGCAATCTAGATTCCAAGTACTAGATAACTGCTTGACTGCCCAAAAAGAGACCTAAAGTGAATATCACATTTTTCCTTAGCCGAGCCTAGACTTCTTTAACCTTCCTATACGCGCGCATTGGTTAGTAACGGTGCAATTAAGCGCAGTATACTCTATGGTAGCTTACAATAACTAGTTTAAACTTATTTTATTTCGTTAACAATATATCACTCTACTGATTAAAACAAATTTCATAAAAATATTCGAAGTAGAAGAGAAACTACGGGCTCTTGAGTTTCGGTCCCAGAGACCGTGCGCGGGTATACGTGTTATTTTTTTTTTACGCGGGTATAGGAAGGTTTAAAGCCAACTTTTCCGTCTGGATCACGCTACAATGATTTGGAAGACGGAAAGAGAAGCCAAAATTAAAGCTATAATTGGAAACACCACCACCTACACCTTCATTGGTTTTTGGTTCATCGTTGTAAAAGTGGATCGAATTGTCTTGTACGAATACATCTTCCTCCTAGTATGACGCAGAACAAATAGTAACTAGGAATTTTTTTTTTTTTAAAGCTTATGAAATTGTTCAGAATGGCGGCGTGGGCAAAATCTTTCGTGGACCATTGTGAAACTGATTTGAGTCAAACAGCTGAACTAGCAGCTTGTCTGCAATTTGTCTGCCAAAGATGTCGAGATATATCAGATGAAAAAGAATGCCCAGTGTTCCAGAGGGTGTCGTACGAACTGCAAAGCTTATGCACAGACAAGGTGATCGTTGGATCTTACGTAGATAATCTCGGTTTATCTAAAGCAGTCCATCAGACAACCACCCCTGACATGAGTATCATTCTTATAGCCGTGATGTAGAGGCAGTGTGCTATTCAAGGTTATAGATCCTATTTATTCCCATACATGAAGTGTTATTGTGGTTTTCTTTATACTGTTTCTTGAATAGCCGTGTTTTTTTGGGAGCTGTATACCCAGCTCAGTAAAATTTTACACGCAAAGCAATAACAACACACCAGGTGGCGATAACTTTCCAGTAGCAGCAAGTGAGGATAGAACTACATAAGTTAACCACCAGAGCGCGAAAAATCTCATAAATTAACTCTTAGCCGATCGTATTTGTTGCTTTTCCTCGGTTTTGACATTTACAAAGAAGAAAAAGAAGTCGAGCCGCAAACCAATTGGTTGGTGCGGCTGCTACTGAGTATAAATCGTTTTTTTGACTGAAGTGAATACAATTCTCAAAAAAGCACGGCTAATGTTAGGTTTCCAGCTTGCAAAGGAACTCGATTGCTGGCTGAAAACGCTTGTTGGTTGTGGCCCAGGTTCACCTCGCCCTGTGCGCCACCTTAAGCTGGAGAAGTTGAAGGAGGAAAACTCAATAACTGAATTTTCATATTTCCTGGAAAAGAGTTCAGTTTTGTGGAGGATTACTCCCAGACCACATTCATCTGTCTATCAAGTCAGCTTATTTAGAGCTCTTTACAAGAGTTATTTTAAGGTGTTAAGGTGCTTCCCTGAGTCTGCAAAAGCCGCGTCATAAGGGATCACCATGCATTCCTTAGCTTCTAAGGTTATCAGTACTTCATTAATCACCAAATTTCAAAGAACAGGGATAGGATGCCGCCTTAGTGGTGCCTCTACTGTTCGCTGTAACCCCAACTGTGAGGTTCGAAACTGATTGGGTGCAACAGCCACCAAAAACGAACAGAAAAAGGAACAAAATCTGAGTTTTTCTAAACAGTACGCCGGGGGTTTCTACTTTGTAGAATCACAATGGACTGAAGCGAGTCTGAATGCTCCGGGATTTGGAAATTTCCTTACAAAATAAATATTGCTGATGCAACGTCAGCTGAATGTTCCTTCTATATCGAGGAATATGTACAACCATTGTGCCCTCTTTTATTTTACCTTTGAAAATAAGTAGAAAAAAGTGTGGTTTTCAAAATCGTATCGAAGAAGAGTTCTGTACATTTTTTGACCAGAACTTCCGATTTCATTTGAAATTGTGACACAAAAAGAAGCTGCAGAATCAAACTCAGCCAACTCTTTTTATTGGATTCATAAGAATTATCAAAATACTCGTCGTTTTTATCTACAAGTATCTGCAAAAGTCTCAGAAAGTGTAAAAAGCCTTAGTACTCCATAAAGAAGTACAAACTGTATACTTTGAACAAGAATATCATACAATTTTAATTTGTCCTTATAATAAATTAAGGAGGTGCTGAAGACCAGAATCTAACCACACCACTCTTCAGAGTACTTTCGATCAAAAATTCATGAAATTTTGTGTGAAGTACATTGTGCGGTAAAAGTACACTTTCTCGTTTGTCCTTTCTGCTTGCTTTCGTATTCTTTATCTCTTTTTGCCGAGTTGACTGTTTGTATGTGTTTATTTCGGTTGAATAGTTGTACGTGGTTATCTTTCCATTTAGGAAACCCGCATGGATGGAGGGGTTGAATGGAATTACACAAGTGGGGATGCGGGAACATGGTGAAATGATGAAACTAATTAAATGAGCTTTATGGAATCTTTCCGGTTTTGTAAACGAAGGGCGGATGAAAAAGAAATATGGTTCTGTACATGTACATGTATACGAAAACGAATGAGGAGTTTTTAGAGTGTTGATTTAGGCTGTAACAGTGTGTAATTAGGGGCGGATGTACTTCGCTGTAATAGTTTTGTTTTCTTTTGGGTCTGTTTATTTTAGGTGACGAAAATGAGTTGGTGCCTGTTAAAAATCTTATTTCCCAAATGACAAAGTGAATTTAATAAAACGTTAGACAGCTCCTGCCATCTTCATTGAAATGTGTAATGAGTAAATAAGACTACGTTTGTAAGGCAACATTTCTGTACAATTTTGTACCGACATATCGTTATATTTGTAGGTATGACCCGCCACCACAACACGTTGGTGTTTTCTGTGGTAATGTCAAGAGTAAAAGTTATGAGATACATATACATATACATATATGTATATAATAGACTTCAATAGAAAGATCTTAATGTTCATGATTATTCTTTGCTACTTCCGACCATGCGATGGGTTTCACTCGGCCACCACAACGAAACCCTTGCTTTGAGGAAGAGTGCTGTCAAGCATATGCAGCTAAGAAAGAGGAAAACAAAGCGGTGTTGCATAGAAGGATAAGAGCTGTTCACGAGCTCTACGAGCAGAAGAGGAGAGACGAATACCGACTTCTCAGGACGAAAAGGAGTAGAAGAAGTGCTCTATCGAGAAAATTGAGAGATGCTACTCCACGAATGAGATTCAGTTCTACCAAAACGTAAAAAAAAAGTTACAGGAACACAAACCCCGAGCCGAAGCCTGAAGAATAATTCTTGCCAATCACTGCTTCTGTGGGCTAAGAAAACAATTGACTAGCAAAGGCCTCTCTCGAACAACAAAAGTTACCCTATATAAGATCTTATAGTCCCAGTCCTGCTCTATGGCGCAGATGCATGGACTTTGTCAAAAGTGGATGAAAAGGTTGGTTGAGAGTAAAATTCTTTAGGTGATTTTCAGTCCCGTCTGCATAGACGATGAGTGAAGGAGGAGACGCAATGACGAACTGTACAGTGACAACGACTAAGCCAAAAGAGTGAAGGTCCAACGACTTAGGTGGCTGGGTCACGTAGAGCGGATGAACACCAATACTCCGGTCCGAAAAATCTTCGAATCAACCCCCGAGGGGCGGCGCAGTAGAGGAGATTCGCGATTCAGGTGGTGCATGCAAGTGGAAGGGGACCTCAACCAACTTGGCGTACGAAAATGGAGGCAGCTAGCTAAAGCCGAGTCTGAGCTGTGGGGCCACCTTTAATGAGTAAGAACCTTCCAAACACTTCAAAAGGAATGCGAGTTCTTCGCATGTGAACCAAGCTTTAACTGATAGATTATATCACCATCACTGAATTTGTATGCAGTCAAAATCAGTTATAACGACGTATCGCTTATAACGACCTAATTCATCGGTGCCTTGACGGTCGTTATAACCGATTTTGACTGTACCAAGTTCTCAATATCTTTTACCGATAGCAGACACCGACTTTGTTTAGCACATTCCGAGATTGTAGACTTATTAACTGCCCTTGACATTGCAGTTACATACTTCGCCTTCCTCACCACCTGCAGACACTTAAGTATATTCTTCTTCAGAATTATTGGAATCAATATCTATTTCGACCAGACTGCCTTCTTTAATTGCTGCTTCCAATCGTTCGAAAAAAATCGCCTTTACTCATCTTGTGTTCAGCCCAAGAATCGATAGTTTTTCGCTGGCATATCAAGACGTGATAAATACACTCGCTGCAGTTGAGCCCCCAAAGTTGGTATAAATTACAAGTTTAACAAAGAACTAACAAGTTAGTTGACGGCTGTACTGCAGCACTGCTTGATGATTGTACTGTACTATAACAAAATCCCTCAGCTGTTCTAAGAGGTTGCCTCAACAGCTTGCATTACATTCATTAACACCATACATACATACATACATATGTAAAAATATTAACAAATAATATTGAAAATTATATTTTGACATCCAAAAGGTTCGTTACAACATTTTTGAGACACCGAATCCTAAACTATCTGCGGACGCGGGTCTCAAACTCTACATTATACAAGATTTCTCCTTCTATTGACATTCACATGCAACAACCGACGAAATGTAGCATTTAGTCACAAATCACATGCGTCTTGCTAGTACACGACATGTGGAAAAGCCGCATGTTTGCATTCGATGAAGGTGTCGCATGTGACTCACATATGCATTCGACCATCACAAATATGGATAGTACCTACACGACATGTAAATTACATGCAACCATTCTGACCAAATGTGACGCTAGAATGACGTCAATGTCGCATGTACCATTGACCAACCATTTACATGTCGTGTACTTCGGATTTTAGAATTAAGTCCGCTTTTACAAACATTAGCCAGACCATGTTATACTATTTAAAAACTCGTTTTTATACGGACAAAGACCACTGCCACACTAAAATCTACCGCCAACTATAAACACACATGTTTACCATCGTTATGTCGGCATAGAAACTGCTGCCACTGGATAGACGGCATACCACAACACATAACAAAACCTAGACCACTACCACCAAGAAATACACGAAAAAACTTAAAATAAAATACCTGAGGTATGCGATTAACCTAAATTTAGCAAAAAAAAAAAATAACAATAATAACACAACCAACCACCAACCCTCCCGTCTAGGCTTTCTATGGTTAGATTTCCCTAAAAATTGTCTCATATGCAAATACAGGTTGCCGTCACATAATAATGTAATTCTACCGCATATGTTTTTCAGCCCCTAGTTGATGCAGTTCGTGATAGTGTCTAGTTATGTGCCTACAGAGGAACGTCGGGAGTTCATTATCGCAACCCCCAAAAGGCATTGTTTGCTTGGGTATTAAACATTTCCACTCCATGAGGGTGTGTAGAGGCTTCCGTTAACGTCACTACCCACCGTAACAGTCAGTTGCCTGATGGAGACAAGTCTGTTGTTTCGTTTCTGTTTTTTTTGTTTTGTTTATATACATATGTATACTCACGTATGTGTAAATATACATAGGGGCGGGCTATCAATTCGGGACTAATAGAATAAAACTAACAAATTATTGTTGCCAAACATGAAATAAAGTGTGAATTGGGAGTTTTCGAATGCATGTATTAGTTTGAGGAGGGAAAACTACATTGCTCTGCATTTAATAACCCAAATTAAGGTCTCTCTGGTTCTCGTCGACCGTGTGCTTAAAAAAAAGAAGAAGCCTTCGGCAACAGCCGCAAGAGATAGGTGGATTTTATGTGTATGCAGCTTTTAAATACCATAAAGGATATCCAAAACGGCGGATCCATAATCGAATTTAATTTCAATGAAATCGGAGCAATTTTAAAGATGTTCAAGATGGCTGTTTCAAAATGGCGGTACACTTTTTAGCAAAAAGATACTTATGATTACTATACTATGCTAGTAAAAATAAAAACACAAAAATTATCGTTGCGCAATTGCACGGTACGCCCCCTTCTCAACCATCTGCGAACTTAACCGGGATATGACAACCATATAAAAATGTGCTGAAAGTTTCATTCAATTTGGCTAAGAGCTGCGGCTTCTAGTTTTAGTGTAGTGTTTAGGGTAACGTCTTGAAAAGTGACATCAACATTTTTCGAAAGTTGCGCGATGAAGACCTCTGCAGCGTAGACAATGCGATTGTAAAAAACTTTCCACTTTTAACAAGCTTAGCAACTCTTTCTAACCAATGAGGCAGACATTTTGCTGATCCGAATAGTCCATGATTGCATGATGAGTATGATTTCCAAAAAAAATAAAAATTCACAAATAAACTACTGGGTGAATTTTCAAAAAACTGTAAATGAGGGTCTCTACAGCTCTACGAGTTGTACAAAGATGTGGATGTAGTCCAGAAGATAAAAATCGCGCGAATGGACGAGAATACTTCAGCTAAGAGGATCTTTGAATCCCAGCTACATGGTTCACAAAGTAAAGGAAAACCGAACTTCCGGTTTAAAGATTAATCGCGGACGCCACAAACCTTAGTCTAGTAGTGGTATCCGGGAGAAATTGACGAATTGGTTACATAACTAATTGTCTGGCAGAACCTTTTGAGTAAAAATTAAAGACTTCTCTAGCGACGACATATCGGCTCTTTATGGAGTACCACAGGAATCGAAGCTTTACCAACAGCATTTTATTTGCGTTTGCAGATGATACGGAATGATACGGTTATGGGATATAGGTGTCTCAAAACTAAAATGGAAATACTGCAAACCGAATTTGATAAGGTAGTTGAATGGTGCCACGATAACGGGTTTGTATTAAATTCGTTGAAAACAAAAAAGGATGCACATTCGAAGCCCGCATCTTAAAAAATTGGAGCAAACAATCAGGTTCAACAGCAACATCTGTGAAAACACAGGCCACGGCATTGAAGTTCTGGATAGCTACAAATACTTAGTAGTGGTAGTTGGTAGCCATTTTATGTGGAACAACTATATCAAGAAGCTTTGCTCTTTTTTTTTTTTGTCTCATCTATCTAGGTTACTATTCTACACCACAGATCCAGAAGCAGGTATATTATGCCTTAGTGGAATCCAAATTAAGATATGGAATATAAGCATGGGGCAACGCGTCAAATACCCAAATCGATAAGTTGTAGAGCTTCAAGCCAGCGCACCACCCAACGCCCGCGAAGAAAACAGCATGAAAGTACTAGGAGTTAAGGAGATTTTTAAGATGTCGGTTGCGCTTAAGTACTACAACGACAACCACTTCAAGATACCTATTCAACACTAGGTGAATACAAGAAGACGCGCCCAAGGGATGCTTTAAATACCTTTCAGCAATAACACATACGGGAAGCTACAGCTAAAGGGTATTCATAATCCCTTTAGCGCTAGTGAATTATAAAAATAAAAATAAAAACATAGCGATCCGGCCATATTAAAATCTCAGGTACAAACTTTTAAGGGGTCAGATTAGTCAAAAACCAATGAAAAAATGATGATTTCAATGTGCGCATTGCTCCCGTCGAACGCACATATAAAAAAAAAATTATCTTCGAATGGTGGGAATTGTAGGTCGGTGCAAAAACATCCTAGAGCAAATCAGTTGAGTTTTAAAGTAGAAGGATCAATTTATCGAATGACACATGCTTTTGAAAAAAAACCGATAGAGGAAGAAATGGCGTAGTTTTGAAAATTGAGGTCCGAAAACGGTAAACAAATTCGGGAAAAACCGTGTGCAGCATTGTGAAAAATTCGAATTTCCACAAAAGCATGTGTCATTCGATAGCCAATAACGAAAACAAATTTTCAAAATCGGTCAAAAACTCCGGTGTCACGTTTCGAGAAAAATGCGTTTAAAGTTTGAGAAACGGTTTTCTCATAACAGAAATCAAATAAATGACTCGACCCTCGTGATTTTCTATTCTTTCATGTTTTAGGAAAGTCAGGAAAAAAGAAATTTGAAAATCTATCCATCAGAATTCGATTGGTGCGCGATATGAGCTAGAAAACCGAGCTTTGCTCAAAACCAAGTCCTAACGATGCAGCAGGTTTTTTATAAAAATCAACTCTGACACGGCTCGGCGCGCGCTCGTTTAGGCCGTGTAACTTCGGTTCTATGGGACCGATCATGATAAAAGTTACAGACTCTCAAGATCCTACAGAATCCAATTTTTACAAAAAAAAATGTCAAAATCCAAACAAAATTTACGAACCTGACCCCCTAAAATAATTCTTTCTTTCCCAATCATAAAAAAAATATATATTTATATTAAAGTAAAAAAAAAGCTTTTCAACTCTAATATTTTGCTAATACTAAAGTAAAGCATATGATATATAGGTATATTATATACATTGTAAAACAACTTTCTGCAGATAAGCCTCGAGGCTTCGCGGAGAACCAAACTATTGTTAACAATTATTTATGAGACAAATAAAACTTAATTGAAAAAAAAAAAAACAAATTTGGCGCGACAGCACATAGATAGCCAGGGCCAGGAAAAAGGCCTACAGTTTTATTGCCAGTTCAAATCGGCAGCGGATTGAAAAGCTTTCTCATCGTCACTTTGAAGGTTTATAATTTTCTGGCAAGAAGTGATGCCGCGAAAAACGTTTGGTTGTTTTGCTGAAGTTTAAACCTATGTCCTTTAGCTTAGCAGTTCAATTCACCAACCACTAACTGGTTTCATGTTAGTGATGAAATAGTTTTTATAAAATAGATCTACTCGTAGAATATTGCAGTAGATAAATTATATATCTTAAACAATTTGAAACAAGAAAAATCGCCATTGTTTGTTTAATAATACACTCCCGTTCAAGGGGTTAAAAATATCCTTTTGATGTTATACAAGTAACACGTGCTGTTGGTTAAGGCCCTGGTTCATCCCGAAGTGTAACGCTATTATAAGTATGTAAATAAAAAGCTGCTTGTATACTATAGATTATAGATGTTTTTCACCTAGAGATGAACACATTTTGTAGGATTTTATGGATTCAACATTCAATAAAATATTTTAAAGCTGTATACAAAGTATGTACAAACAATATGTCAAAGTTTTATTGTTACTTTAATATTTGGCTACTGGGGAATTTAATATCCGCATCGGATTTATACTTTCAATAAACGAGATTGAAAATTAATAATGAACTAGAACTTGCAACTCGCAGCGGTTTGCGTCAAGAACAAGTACTCCATATGAGTAAACATACTTACATTTGTATGTACATATACAATACCATTCTTCACTTAGATTGCTTTACCGAGAAAATGGAACCACAACGGTGTTTTCTTTTCAACTTTCTTCGTTCTTCTGTGGCTAAAGCGCTCGACGTTTGCACACGAACACCTGCGGTGTATAGAACTTCATCGTATATCATAAGAGGATGTAGTAAGTCACAACGAAGAATGGTATTCCTTTAACTCTTATTATTTTTTATTTACTTTGAGGCCAAGGTAGATCAAGGCGTTGGCTGGTAACTTAATAGTGTACAACATGTTTTGTTTAATTTGATTCAACCGTTTACAATTGCCGGGACTATAGAAAGCTATTGCTAGCGTCAAAGTTTAAAGGTGAACCCATCATTAAAACGAAAAAGGTTTTTATCGAATGTTTGCTTCAGTGAAGAACAAGTTCTCCTGTTTTCCTTTTTTTTAATTTTACTATACAGCATGTTGAAAGTTCTTCAAGGTGTTGAGTGAGCATTTAAAAAATAACGTTAATAGTCAAAGTAAGTACTTCGAATCATTACACCAGAAAGTTTTGAATTGAAAACCCGATAAGTTTATTGCGATATAATAGAACGAGCATTGCGTTCAAAATACCAAAATAAAAATAAAAAAAGAGTAGGTGCTCCCACTTGACCGAGTACTGACCACTTAACTGGATAAGACAGAGATGCAGTTTGTGTGTATGATGTTTGCGCAAATGGATTCTGGACAAATGAATGTGCCAAAGGAAGAGGGCGTCCCATTCAAGTACAATGGTCTTGCAAAGTTGAATTTGTTGATTGTAGTACCACTGGTAAGCAATGGAGTACCTACTAATTGGGATGTTTCTCGACTATTTAAAGGAAAAATCGTCTCAATGTTTGAACTAAGGAGGTTCGTTCACACTTTAGTATTACGATATCAAATTTCATGCTACCGATCGTTGAGGGTATTCCCCTTAATCTCCCTGACAGTTCTCACGTCTCATACTCAACAAAAGCTGAATATTAAAGAATGTAAAAAAGGTATCGATCGCCTCCTATACCTGTAGTTGATACTCCCCTGGAAAACTGGAGATTTTGACTCAAACAACCTTAAGGATGTACACTGTGATCGTCAGACCCATACTCACATACGAAGGACTGGTCTTGTGGCATGCTGCCACCTAAATACAGAGATTAGCATGCACTTAAAAAACCAATGCGATGAGAACAACACTTACAGTGTAGATGGAAGCAATTCTTAACCTCTTGCCTCTAGATTCTACATACAACAAGCCATAGCGAAGAGTGCTCTTAGAAAAAACAAGTCAAAGCACTAGAGATCGAATTTGTATGGAGATCCCAAGTTTGATAATACTGTCTCGTACTTTGATTTCGAGAGACCCATTTCATGAGCCTTTCCAAACAAAGAGCAGTGGAAGAATAACGAGAACATCGATGGCTCAAAAATTGGCATAAGCATGAGGCTCCATAAGACTCCCAGATCCTAGCACCGTTTTTCACGCAGATGTTCGAACAGTGACAAAAGCTGCCCAATAAGTGTATTTGCTAACAATACCACGGCAGGATATCACGATTCAAATTGATAGTCAGGAAGCTATAAAAGCAAAAGCTATAGACAGATAACATCGAAGCTTGTAATGTGCTGTCGGGATCGCGAAGAGCTTAGTGTTCTTGGTAGACTGAATGGTCACAGCGGGGTGTCAGGTAATGAAAAAGCTGATGAATTAGCTACAAAGGGTTCAACCCCAGAGCAAGAGCAAGCACTCGGTACGGTTAAACCTCCACTCTGCAATCTTATGGCAAAAAATGCACAAAAATCCTTAATGAAAGCAAACAACATGTGTAAATCATTAACCACCTGTGAAATATCAAGGAGATTGTGGGCAGAGTATGACAAAGGAGAGACCAACAAGGTTCTATAGAAAATACAATTGAAATTTAACATCAGCACACTCTTGCTATTTTCATCATTTTTACTATCCTCTTCATCATTATCGTGCAACTTTCAGCTCTGTAAATGGATAAATTACGTAGTGACTAAAAGAGGAGACTAGCTAGCGGACAAGAAACGAAGAGCACACCTCTTACTCGAAACTTACACAATTGATCCATTGAGATCCGAGTTAGGTTGTACACAATACAACCACCCCTAAAACCTACTCGAAACTAACATTCGTTTCAATAAAAAGTTCTCGTAGCCGCAATAGGGAGGATCGAGGATTGCACAGTGCAATGGCTAAACAGAGCACTAATTATCACTAGCCCTTTAAAGCACCGGGCTGTACTCAAAAAGGGCAACAATCAATCATGCTGTACTAGTTTATCTCTAGTTTACGTACCCAGAAATAGAAGAAGACCTAAATAAATTTGTATACGAAAGATTGAGAAGAAACAACAAGTTAGGCATCCCGTCCAACCCCCACTGCCGAAGTTGCGGCAATTCTCGCGAAATGAAAACCATATTTCACTTCCTCTGTGACTGCCCAGCACTAGCCAGAGCTAGGCAGCGCACACTCGGAAAACCTTTTTTCAAGGAACTATCCGAGATCTCCAACATCAAATTATGTAACATCATTAATTTTCTTAACTTCACAGGATGGATTTGAAAAAGACACTCGTAGTCACGCCCATCAACATCCAGGTCACGTGAGTTGTGGTATCAAAACGGCGCATCTGCGCTATTTGTGTCTCTGGCAGGTTTTCACCAGACTCAACCACTTCTACCTACCTACCTACCTAAAAACATACCATCTCATCTAGATCATTTGACTAATAAGCGTCACAAAAAGCACAACCTAGGAAAATAGTCTTGCAGTTTAGCTGTAGATATGCTCTTGCGCAAGTTAGAAGAAATTTGCAGGGACTTCCACGGATACGCGGATGATAGCATTACTTATGCCATCATTTCAAGAGGAAAATTCGAGGAGGTCCACTGCCACACTGGAAGGAGACATTTAATCAATCCAACTAAGTGAAATTAGAATTGGCAGCAGCTCAAATATCTAGACATGGTTGTAAGCAAAGCCACTCAAGATATGCAAGAACATCACAAGAAAATCCTATGGATGCAAGCCAGTAAAAAAAACGCTTTCAAATTTCCAAAGATAAGCGTGAAGTTGCCTAACAAGAGGAGCAATGAGAAACTGTCCCACAGCGGCAATAGAAGTTATCCTAAGGCTTTACCCACTTTAAACGGAGACTTTACTACGAATAATTCAATTAGGTGTGAGGGAAGGGAAATGCAACCCACAAAATGAGCGAGAAACAGTTTCCCAATTAGTCCTACTATTGGAGTGGCCCACAGATGATCTAATCAAAAGATACTGCTTTGTGAGAAATTTTAAAACCAAACCAAGGATGGAACAATGACGCACGCCATCAAATAGTACACAGACTTAGTGTCGGACAATTCCAAAACGCTGATCTACTAAAGAAGGACATTTTGTTGGAAATCAGCTCCTAGAAACTGAACTCCTATCATTGGATCCCGTGAAGTGACGTATATGTATGTACATATGTAGAAGAGTGGTAGCTTGATGTCAGGCGCCGCCTCACTCGGATCTGCATGGATTCTACGTTGTAAGATCCTACATTCGTGCAAAATGGGAAAAGACTGTTTCGACTACGAAGGCCAAGTATTGGTCCAACTTACTCGAAATCAGTTTTTCCCATTTTACACAAATATTGATTCACGACACTCGATCAACACTTGGTCCTTGGCGTCGAATTGGTAGATAATATCGTAGGTAGGAGCGCCTAAATGTTTTTCTTTTACAGTGTTGAGGCCACATCTTCTTTGATATGATTTATAGTCGTGATGAAAGTGTGCTCTATCGGCAAGTTTCCGTAAGTCTAACCGCTTATCTTTCCGATAACTTCCAGAACCAGTACCAGAACCGAGTAATCGATCATTGTTTGGTTCAGTTTTGATGCTATTCTTGCCAATTTATCTGCCCAGGACCCAATCAAGTACAACTTTGGACTTTGAGTGATTTTAACCTAATTGTAACATCTCTTTACCAGTTTTGATTGTAGTATTGTAGATGAGATGGCTTTGATGGCGACTTGGCTATCTATGTATATTTCAATGTTTCTTCTTCACAAATCAGCTAATTCTGCAGGTTGAAAGCTAAACAAAGCTGCCCTACTTGTTTTTTTTTTTTTTTTATCACAAATCTCGGAAAAGGCGCTTGGTAGGTACATTCCCAAAACAGTTTTCCTCTTATCCTAATGAATCCCATTGTGTCCCTATTTTTGCTAGCCATCTGATCACCTCCACTGCACATAAACACTGACACATACAAACATACATATATTACCGGCCGACAGCCATTGACAATGTATCTTGGGAATTCGTCCTAATTGAAGTGAAATCCCCAATGGGCTGAAACCCTTTTTTTCTTCTATGTCCTGTTAAAGGGAAGCGTATTCCGCTTAATGTCAAAACATCAAAAAGTCGAAGCGAAAAATGTGCAGATTAAAGCCTACATTACTCTGCCAGGCCAGCACATATACCTACATACATACATATGAATGTAACAGAATGAAACAAAAAGAAAAGAGAAAAAAAAAAGAAATGCTTTTGTTTCGTCCTTTCAATTTTATTTATTTTCTTTTTATTTGTTAGGAAAAAGGACAACTTAAACCTATTTTCCCATGTTTTCCCATGCAACAAAAACAGAAAGCATAAGAATGTAGCACAAAAGTCTCAAAGTTTTGATGTCAATGTCCAAAGGTACCAAAAAACAAAAAGCACACACAAACAAGGACGAAAAAGAGAATCGGACGAGAATTTTAAATTTAATCCCACTTGGGAAATTTGCGTAGACTCTCTGCGAATCGGTTGGCAGTTGGCTGGCAGTATGGGTTGATGCTGATGGTACCTACTGTTAGGGTGTCTGGGAAAGGGAAGTAAGCTGGCGGCTTTTCATATCCGTTTTATTCATGTTTTCTGTTTCTCTCTATACTCTGTGTGCCTTGTGTATGGTTTAAAGTTTTGACGACACGGCAATAGCAACAAAGACGAGGGAAATTGAATGTACAGAAGAGGAAAAGTAAAAGCTGCTCAACTGTTATTTCCCGTTGAGATTTCAGTTGACTTTCAGCAGGGTATTTGAGTTTTGAAAGGAAAATATTACAGACCATGTGGAAGAGAAAGAGGACGGCGCAAGAATTACAGAATTTATGGTGTTAGACAAATGCAAAGAGACACCTGATGGCCAAACAATTTGGCATCTGATTTATCGCTTGTGGTTTTGCCCGTTACCTAAAGATGGTGGTTGTTAAGAAAAGAAAAAAATGGATGCTTACAACAATCTACGTATCCTACACTTAAGGTGGCGCTGCAACCCGAATGAATTTAATCAGTTATGACATGTGAATCACCCAAGACTGCGCATGAAGATAAAGGCAAAGTGCATGAAACATCATACATTTTTCTTTACGTTTTAGGTAAAAGGACAAGATCGTGTATTTTTGTTGCGAGGGTAAGTGAAAATCTTCCCTGGGACACATAAGGACTGGCCGCACCTGCTCATTGCAGTGTGAGATTTCTACTCAATAAACACACACGCCTTTAAGGTATATAAAGGTTTATTCAATAGGGACATAACAGTTTTGTATCTTAATACAAACGCACACTTAAACTTTTTTATGATCTGTCAATGTCAAAACGTTAGTCAAGGTTTACATTTTTATCATGGTGAAGTTCACAAACGAGCAACGTTTGGAAATTATTAAAAATTGCTACCAAAATTCTGAGTCGATGGTCGCAACTTTAAGTGCGTTTACTCCAATTTTCGGTCGTAATAATCGCCCCACCAGGCAGGCTGTGCGTGCTACAGTGGATAAATTCGAGTCAACATATTCACAACTGAATATTCCTGTGCTAGTAAGATAACACACCGGTCGAAGTACCGAAAATATCACAACCGTAAGTGCTTCAGTTCAAAATGAATCTCTCAGTCCACATTGTGGCGATGATCAAATTAACTCAAGAACCGAAGCCTCCCGACTATTCGAAGTGCTGAAACATCTCCGATTGGGCTCTGCAAAAGTTTGAAGAAAATCCTGAATTTCATCGAAAAATGATCTTCAGCTATGAAGCTAATTTTTGGCTTAATGGCTTTGTCAATAAGCAAAATATGCCTTATTGGACAGCAACAAAAACAAACCCACATGTGCTTCAAGAGACTCTATTGCGTCCATAAAAAGTGACCGTGTGGTGTGGATTTCATGCTGTAGCAGTGATTGGACCGTTTTTTTTCCCCGATCAAAATTGTCGCCATGTCACGGTCAATGAAGTTCGCTTTCGCGCCGTTGAATTTCTTTTTATGAAGTCACGTTAAGTCGTTGGTTTATTCGAACGTTGGGAACAATATCGAAAGCAAAATTGCCAACATTCCGGCCGATATGTGTGGAAGAGTGGTGCAAAATTGGCTCCAAAAAATAGATCGCTGCAAACGTGCTCGCGGTGGTCATATGAATAGGACGTACTTAAATTTAAAATATGTACTAACACCTGGAATAAATTTCAGCCCGAGGTCTCAATTATTCTAGGATTTATTTATATACAAAATTGGTATGTCCTTATGGAAAAACCCTTTTTTAGAACTACAACTACGAGGAAAGTCTGAAAAGTTTCCGACCTCAACATGAAGATGACAGCACTCGTCAACAATAGCTAAGGAATGTGTTTGCCCATCTTTTGAAAGGTACTGAACAGTCATTTTGGACGCGCAATTGTTGTTGGACAATCGTTTAAATAAGTCGATGTGAGTGTTTTTGTTAAAATGAGTATCGAGCTGTCATTAAATATTTGTGTCTGACTGAAAGGCAATACGCCTACGAAAATCAAAGATGAGTTGGACGATGTGTATAGTGACTCTGCACCATCATTTACCACCGTAAAATTTTGGGCAGCTAAATTTAAACGTGACCGTACGAACTAGGGAGACGATGAACGTTCAGGACGTCCAAAAACTGCAACCATTGACTATAACATCGCTCAAGTTCACCAAATGGTGCTAGACAACCGTCGAATAAAAGTAAGAGAGATAGCAGAGGCTTTGAAAGTGTCCAAAAGACGTTTATGTCATATACTAAATCAAGATTTAGGCATGAGAAAGCTGTCTGCGCTTTGAGTGCCGCGTTTGCTCACTTTACACCAAAATCGTGTTCGAATGAACATTTGCAAAGCTCTGTTGGCGCAGTTAAGGCGCAATAAATCAGAGTTTTGGAGAAGTGTGTAGACTTACAAGGAAACTGTATAGAATAGAAAAATAAAAATAAATTTGATGACAAAATATCTTGTATCTTCTTTAGGTCGGACACTTTCCAGATCACCCTCGTAAATATAAACTTGTCTTGTAGTTTAAATGTATTTTTTTTACACGTTTTGCAGGTGACTTTTCATCGCAAGTTACACATGATTGCTCATTACTGAGCTAAATCATGCGGTTTTGTCCTTTGTGATCGACGAACTATACTTCTATCATCCGATGTCTGAAGGACGATTTTATTACAACGAACGTTGAGTCGACGCTGGTCTTTAAACTCGAAATTGTTAATTTCATCTTTCAGAGTGAGTATGTTATATCTCTGTGTATATATTTATTTCGAATACCCCACGGTTCGTTAATGATTCCTCTTAATAATTTATTTTCGATAGTTTGTAGGTATAATGTTTCTATTTATTAATTTTAACATAAATTTACAAAGTAATGTTTAAAAATCTGCAGCTCTAGTTTCACAGGCTTTTGGTTGGGTTTTTTTTTCAGTATAACCCCAGAGTTGTATACCATACGCCCAAACGGGTTTTAGCACTTGCTTTTATGGAAGCAGCTTGTACTGGATAAAAAGCTTGGAATACCTTCCGTCCAACCAATACTTTCTGAGGGTGGTGTCCAGAATGACTTAGAAGAATTAATGGTATTGTTGGCTTTGATTATAATTCACAGTAGATATTTCCTTCCGACTTCCTGACGTTATTATCACTACTCATCAACTCTTCAAGCGGTATGACCACTCTACTATCACTACTATGCCTGTGCAGTAGAGTTGACATGCGTTTTTCTCGCATTACATCCGCATTTCGTGTTCGCCGTGGCTTAGTGGTTAGTGCGTTGGACTGCTAAGCGAGAGACACAGGTTCGATTCTCAAAAATCACCAAAAGTTTTTTCGCGGCACCACCTCTTCGCAGGCATTACAAATTTGCAAGAGTACAATCTGTCATGAAAAGCTTCTCAATTCGCCGTTCGGAGTCGGCATTAAACTGTAGGTCCCTTCCATTCATGCACAACATGAATGGTTGCTAAAAGCTAGGCCTTGGCTTTCCATGAGCTGCCGTGCCAAATATGCATACATACATACATCCGCATTGCGGAGCGAAAGTGTACAACATTGTACAGGATCTTAAAGAGAACATCCTTTATGTTTTAAATCATTTTCGCGATAAAAGTAAAATTCCCGGCAAAGTCCTATCTTTGCGCCTTTCAAGTTTTCAGCCAGAATCACAAGATGAACATACTTATTCATGACTACGCATGTACACGCACGTAGATAAACGTCCTCTGCCACAGATATTTCCAATATCAATATTCGGAATTTTCGGTTTTATTCCGAGTATTGATCCTGGATTCGAGGTTTAAATAAATTATAGTGGTGACCGCTGCAAAATGAAGCGGTAGACCTCAAGATAACTTTTTAAATTTAAGAAGAAATAATAATGAAAAAGTTTAAAGGACCTCACCTTTCTTAGCATTTCGTCCAGTGACTCCATATCTAATCCTGCATAGTTGTTATTAAACTGACTGGAACAATTAGACGATGTACTGGTATAACGTTTCCTCCTACCCAACGCTGGTGAGTTTACCAATGAACTTGGTCCACTAAAGGGTGGATAAATTCCGCTCCCCCCACTGGTTAAAAAATTCACTGTTGTTGTCGTGGTCGGGGGTGTAGTTGTACCACTACCACTGTGATGAAGATGATTATGGACTGTATGCGCCACAACACTACCAGCACAAGCCTTTAAATTGACAACCGTTGGATGCTGATGGATGTTGTTGGCAATTTTAGATGGGGATTGCGTTGCAGACGATGCAGCAGATGCTGCAACAGCCACAACCGATGTAGCAGAGCAAATCGGATTGTTTGGTGAAATTTTCAAGTGTTTTTGTTGTTGGTTCTGATGCTGCTGCTGATGATGATTATGATGATGTACATCTAGTACTACAGCTGACGAATCCATCATAATTGCTGTATCCATATTGACAGATGTTGACAACACTGTCGATGTCTTTGAGTATTGTTGGAAGCTTCAAAATTAGGTGCAATAATCTCATAGGGATATGTTTTACCCAATTAAGTATTTAATTTTTGATTTAAATTAACATATTTTCAACGTATTCACACTAAAATGTTGGTCTTGTCTAAAAGAGTGGTTAAAAAATCTTAGAAACTTATACGTGTAAACCTTTGGATTTTTTGCTCAAAACTCATTATTAAAAATGTAACACAGAACTTAATTGATTGAAACATTAAACATGTACAAAGTTTTCTGTAATTTAATTAACATTCCTCTTGCCATCGAAAATAAAAATGATTTATAATCGGATAGAGTTTGATTAATGTAGAATGATTGTGTGGTTTTCTCCTCTATTGGTTGCATTAGAAAAACCAGCCGCTTTTGTGAACGGAAAAAAATAATTACTATCGTTTCCGAGCGAGAACCCTCGCATGTGGAAACCTACCCCATTTTCTCTTTCTCCTACATCCGTATGAAGGGTAAAAGCTTACGAATGACTATTAAAATAAAATCCCGATTCGATCTATTGCCAATATTTTAAAAATAAAAATGCAATTTGTCACTGCTCCAGGAAATTCTCGTTTTTTTGACATCTCATTTGTTAAGATTGGTTGAGTGTGAGAGCCGCAAAAGGGATCTATACTACAGAAATAATATGATTTTCGTTATAAGCTTGATTTTTTATTGGGCGACATCACATCTCTTAAACAACGCTTCTACACTAAGTTATTTTGTGTTAAACTTCGATGAGCAGAAGAAATGACTCTTAACCTGGTAAAACAACACGTCAAGGAAGAAGAACATTATTTTAGAAGAACGAAGTATTTCAGCAAAAACCACTAAATAAAAAATCAAATCGTAAAATGTTTGTTCAAACAAAATATTTTACACAAAGTTCTAACCGAACATTAGCAGCTCTATATGCTCATACAAAGATATGTAGGTTAATTGCATTACAGTTGATCTATTGCCGATAACTTTCGTAAGTTCAGTAATGAACTTGGTAACACGCAGATCGTGTGCACATTAAAGTGCGAAATTTTGATTCTGGTTCTCAAATTGCCTAGGTAATATACCCAGTTACCCATTTAACTCGCAAATTAAATTGCCCTTTTATGTACAAAAAGTATTAAACAATTTTTAATATTGGCTAAGCCAAACATTAAATTCATCATCACAATTTTTTTATCTTTAAATGTGAGAAATAACCAAACCCAAAACTGATTGTGGCAGCATCATTAAAAATGTAAAATCACTTTGCTCACAATGTTTTGCAATGCTTAAAAAAAATATATAGAGGTTTCTGCTCAGTAAAAATCCCATTTACTCATTCCCTCTTCATTTTTTTTTATATAAAAGTACATTTACAGAAATACAAATGCAAATATATATGTACATATGTCAATGGTTTGCATGAATTTCCTTTTCCCTAATATTTGTTTGTTTTTTATTGGTTTCCAATATTTTTGCGCCAAATTTTTTGCCACAATTTTGTAATTTTTTTCTTTTCTTTCTATTGAAATTATTTTCAGCATTCCTAAAATTCACCCATACGACAGCAAAACCTATGAAATCAAACATGTTAATTTGCACGTTTCAAGATATGCAAATAAAAAGAAACAAAAATCAAAGTTCAGTGAACGAAAAATCCAAAGATTTGCATCCCTTCCAACTTTTGCAAAAGAAATAAATCTTAAACTTTCAAACTATTTTCACATTCATCATTTACCGCACCAAAAGAATTCATTTAAATCACAACAATTTCACTGACACCTGCACTTTATTTATTTTTCCTTCTTTTATTTGTACAACTTTCTTTTCTTAAAAAAAAATTCACGAACGTTTCCCTTTTCCCAGTAAATGGGAAAAAGGAAATCAATTTATCACAACCGAGGTTTTCCTCCGGTTCCTTTCTTTTCAAACTTTCGATTTCCTTTAATGGGACAACCAAGACGGGAGCCGATTTTTTTTACCTCCCACATCAGGGAAATATTTCGAACTTTTTAAAAACACGTTGAAACATTTTTTTAGCGGATACTCTATTGCTTAACAATTTTTTAAGTATGGTCCTTTCTCAAAAACTGATATTAAGATTTAAAAAAAAGGATAAAGGCAAACTAGTAATAAACAGTTTTGGCAACGAACAGACAACACGAATCAAAGCTGAAGTGCAACTAAACTGGCGCTTCAAGTACTTCCTTGTTATATCCCCTGATATACACAGAGAGCGAGAGAAAATCCTTTCCAGAGAAGTTTCCAAAAGGCGCGCGGCGCATTCTACTAAGCTGGAGAACAGAGAGCCCATCACTTGTGCAACTGCAACTGGGATAAATGGTGAAACCCACTCCCAGGGAGCGTCAAAAAAAATACCACTATTGATATATTTCAGATGTTTGGCGCGCACCGAATACAGAACCACAGACAAACGAGATATGTGTTAACATGAGCTCCCCATATTCAAGTTATTACCGACGTTTTCAGGAAATAAGGGTTTTTCCCATTGTCGCTCTAATCCAAGTGCATTTTCAATCTACTTACAAGTACTGGAGAAATGAGAAAATTCCTTTGTCCTGGGAGGTGAAAAAAATTCAAGTTCAACGGTGTGGGGTACAAATTACTGGGATTTTATGAAACATTCTTCAGAGTTATTCTCTCAAAAACATGCGCAGTAGAAAGCAGACTTCCTTGGAAAGTTTTGTGGAGAAATATGGATGTCTTTTCCGGGTTTTCCAGTAACAAAATATTCTCATAACACAACAACAATGGAAGACAGTTACTTTGGTGATAACTAAAGGAATGAAGATTCCAATAGTTGACAAGGAATTTCCATCAGAAGGACCTTGGTATTTTGAAATTTATGAACTTAGAGAGATGCTTTTTTATATCTTTTTTTTTTTTAAATTAATTCCCTCGAGTGTTTACAATAAGAATTGAGTTTATTTTTAGGAAAAGGCATTAATCGTGTCGGAACAATGTCCATTTGTATGTGATGGATTCTCTTCCATCTATCGATGACAGAATTCACATCTGACTATCGATTTTCTGATAAAATGTGGATTCTTTTTTGTATTTTACAGATTGATGAAGGGCTTTAAAACCAGTCGATAAGGGTGGGTTTTACGTATATGTTTAGTAGCGTGGGATGTAGGGTGTAATGATGGAGAGTTAATAATTTGGCAGATGCTTAGTGGAAACTTTAGACGATGGGTTTCTCATTTTGAGTTCTTTTATATATTGGATGGTTTGATATTTCATTTAAAAAAAAAAAAGTTTCAACACTTTTCTCAAAGCTTCATGATTCAACGGTAAAACTAAGCGTCTTTAAGCATCTAAGGCTATCTGTTTTGTCGTAGACAAGCTATAATTCGTGAACTTTGTAAGCATATTAATGTTTTGGGTGCTCTAACCCCAAAATCAAAATCCCCAAACATAAAATCCTTAAACAGATCCCCAAATTGGTAATCTGTATTGTACCAACTCGCTTCGCTACTCTGGTTCTTTTATGTCCAAAATCGGTAAGGAGCAAAAGGTTTTTGTTATATTTCGAGTTATGGCCTTATATCGCTGTCGCCAAGCAAGAATTAGAGCAGAAAAGCGGAGCGGTAATCACAAGATAGTGCGCGCGTTTGGGGATTTTGGGATTTTTCAAAAGTTGGGGACTTTTGATTTTGGGATTTTGCGATTGAGTATTATGTGGATATCCGCTTTCTTTTTATAAGCTAAGGCAGGTCACACTTTTAAGTATAGGGTTGGCCATCTGTTGGTTTCTTTTTGAATCATATGTTTTGAATATATTTCGCGGTACGAAATGGATCGATGTACGTTTGAACAACGTTGGAAAATATTGCAAAGTTACTTCCAAAGTGGATGCTGTGTTGCCAAAACAGTGCGAATTTTGAAATCAATCGTGTTATCAGTCGTTTTGAGGATTTTGCTTGGCCGCCATGGAGCTGCGATTTGACGTCGTTGAACATTTTTTGTGGGATGCCATTAAACATGCTATGCGAATAATCCAGAAACGATTCAAGCACTCAAAACGATATTTGTCAACTTATTCGTGAAATAGGAGCCGAAACCATAGAAAATGTATTGAAAAATTGAGTTGACAGGATGGTCTACTACCAAGCCAACCGAGGCAGTCATTTGAATGAAATAATATTCCATAATTAATCGGAAAGTTTACTTTTTTCAATTAGGCAACATTCGTTGAAAAATATTGAACAGTGTTTCTTATAGCCTTTTTGAAAAGAAACCAATAGATGGTCCACCCTATATTTATGATGTACTACAAATAAATTAAACATTTTTTTTTTTCAAATGTGCTACGTCAGGTAATAGGAACATTTTCCAGATAAGAGATGGGAGGAAAGATTGTAAGTCCGTTAGATGGTTAAAAACTGGAAAGCAGCTTCTTGAATATGAATGTGGGTGTAAAGTCTAGGTCGCACCTGTAATGCGACTGAATAGAGATGGACCGGCGGGACCCAACTATTGATTTCGAGTAAACTCAAGTTATCAAGTAATGCTTATGAGTTTTGTAAATCGTTTCCAAGACTGTGGAAGGAAAAAAACGAGGAATCTTTAACACCCTCTTTTATTTACTAGTTCTACCGAAGTTCTAAGCTGTCGTGCATGCAGAGCTCTGCGTTTTGGTGCCTTGAACTGAATTCGATTTCAAGCAATTGGCATATGATGGATGCGATTGCGGGTACGATAAAGAATATTGTGATGTGCGCCTTCTTAAAAAGCTTTCAATTCATTATACCAAACTAATACCATACACTTGAACGCTGTTTTAGAAGCCGCCAAGCAACACCCTGTAGTTTTTGATGTATTTAGGACTACTATTTTGTGGTGCTGGTGAGACAGTCATTAGAAGATGGTTTCTGTTTTGTTAGACTTAAGAATATCTGAAAGCTGAAAAACATAATTAAACAAATGGAAAGACTTCGTAAGGCAATGGCTTGAAAGTGTTGATCGTACTAATGACATCGGGATATTCGAAAGAAATACTGCGAATTATAAGCAATGGCAATAATTCTCCCCAGTCATTCTGGAAAAACCACCCTCGGAGCAAAAAGACTGAAACCTAATACTACCTGAGTTTCATAATCACTACACCAACACTAGCGCTGTGTTAATAGCATCATAAGGGTATTCATAACCCCTTTAGCGCTAGTGAATTATAAAAAAAAAAAAAAAAAAAGGCTACTGTATAAGCGGAAATAAATTTAGGTTGTGAGATCGATAGGACCGGGCTTAGTTTCTAATCAACATTTGTATGAAGATACAACCATCACATGTATTTTTACTCCAGATAAATACAATTTAAACTGACTTTCAATGAAGTTTCTATTAAAATATCAATCCTTTCCCGTCGACAGCAGGCTCAGGGGTTCCGTAAAATAGAGTCAAATACAAATTTTTTTTTAACTATTTGGCTTTATTTCACTTTTCAAAGTACCAATTGAGCTCGTTACATTTACAAAACTGATTTTGGACATAAAAGGACCAAAGTAGCGGAGCTGAGGGGCAGCGAAGTAGTAGAAATTTTGTTTGACCTTATTTCGACAAGCTGTTTAGCATTAATTCGCTTTTCAAATAAATACAAAGCCAAATATTGTAATTTGTAGGTATATCCTCATTTTACCTTGTGAAAGTGATTTGTTGTTATTGCTTGACAATTCACAGTATTTTCGAACTCGGTCCCTGCACTAAACTTATCAGTTATCACTAATGGATGTCGTTTTAATTTTTACAGATTAATAATCAACTCTCATTGATGGGGATCTGCGGTTTACACATGATGAAAATCGTTCCTAAAAGAACAGGCATACTTAATCAGCGCTCTTGACCAACATATTGGGTCAACCATCAAAGTGCTGTGACATACTTTTAGAGAACGATTGATGTACTTTCAGACATTAACAGATAAGATAAACAATCATTGCTTCTTTTCGATGAATGTGAGCAAAATTATCAAACTTGAAGAGTAGGTGCAACCTTTTTCTAGCAGCAGCAGTCAACTTGAGCCTTTATTTTCATATCAATGGACAGGTTAGTTACCAAAACTGGTGAGATACATATGTTTATTCAAGTTAGTGGACGACGTGGTTTTGTGGTTAGTGCGTTGGCCTGCTTAACGAGCAGAGACAGGTTCGAGTCAGTATAACAAATAAACGTTTCTTTGCGGCACCACCTGTCTGCAGGCAATGGCAAACCTTCGGGAGCATATAGCGCATTTAAAATTCGCTTGAAGGTTATGCGCAACTAAATTTTGAAGTATAATGTATTTTCACTTCAATTATCGAAACCAGCAGATGCTGCAACGGTGGTGTTCAAAGCCATACGTAGAAAAAGTTAAAAGCACTCCAAATAATTCAACGAGCTCCAACTGACTTGTTGTTACTGCACATGGAAAACTTTTTTTTTTTCCTATCCTCCCACCTGCCATTACATCAGAAAACTTTAGCAGACACATAATTTCATTGTTTTCTTTGAAAGGAATACAACAGTAATCCCTCAGGTTTCGGTAGTCAACACAGTTCTACGGTTGCACTTGTATATTATACACACCGAACAGCCCTTTTAAAAAATCGTCTGTATTCCAAAATGTTCTCGCATCGATGAGTAGTGAATAGACGGTGAGCAAGCAAAGTTGCAGAGTCAATGAAGAAAGTGAGTGTATTTACACAATTGTGTCGCCTTACCTTCCCATGTCTACAACCAGGATGACTGCTCTTCGTTTAATTTTCATTCAAAGATCAGTGGGTTACAAAACAAACACATTCCCTAACAAATTAGAATGTTATGGGTTGTTAAAGATAGGAATGGTGAAGGGATGAGGTGGATATCCTACGACAAAGATGAAAATGTTTTGAAGAGGTCACAAAATGGGATAGCAAAAGGTTTAAATGCTTTAAGTTGTTAAAGATGGAAGGTCCTGTGGCATTTCCGGAAGGATTTAGAAATACTGAATACCAAAACAAATGAAATGTAAATATTTTCAGTATTGTCTGGATATGCAGACGATACTGGGCAGCTTTATGTAAAAGAGGAAATGAAATGAATTAATCATAAGCGTTTTATGTTGCGAACGAGTTTTGCTTTTACTTTATCTTAAAAGCTTAAAATTAGCAAAAAAAAACTTTGCAATGCTCCTACTGGTAAAAAGCTAAAGAGAAACGTGTACATGAAAAGGGTCTACCAATAGGGACTTCCTAACTTTGACAGCCGATAGTGGCCATATTGTTGAAAGTATATCTGTCAAATTGGCTGCAATTTATTCAGTCTGCTTTGCCAAATCACCATGGATAGATATAGCGTTCAACAACACTTGCAAATAATAAAATTGTTTTATTGAAAAGTGACCCTAATTTTTTTCGAAAAATCATCTTCAGCGATATGGCCCATTTCTAGATGAATGGGTACGTCAACAAACAAAATTGTCGAATTTCGGACGATACCGATCCACATGAGATCCAAGAGCGTCACCTCGAAAAAGTCACTGTTTGGTGTGGATTTTTGACTGGCGGCGTCATCGGTCCATACTTCCATCACCATCAACGGCGAGCGCTATAGGTCGATGATTACCAACTTCTTTTGGCCTGAATTGGATGATATGGACACCAACGACATGTGGTTTCAACAGGACGGCGGCGCTGCGTGCCACACAGCTCACGCCACATTGGAAATTTTGCACGAGCGATTCGAGGGCATGGTCAGTTACGTGGAGGTGATGTGAACTGGCCACCGAGATCGTGCGGTTTGACCCCGTTAGACTTTTTTCTTGTGGAGTTTTCTGAAGTCGCAGGTCTTTGCGAATAAGCCCTCAAAGCCAACATAACCCATGCCACCGGTCAAATTCAGACAGTCATGGAAAATTTGACATTTCGGATGCGCGCCACCCAGAGAAGCCGCGGCGGACATTTGAACGATGTTATATTCCATACATAATGGCATCGATAGGCCATTCATGTATCCTCATATGAAGGTTGAAATAGTCCTCGTCGTTCATGATGATTTTCAATTGAAAATTATCCTCATCGCGGTCGAGGTTAAAGAGGAATTGGTTGTAATTTACATGTGATTTACAGTCTGCAGGTGTTCTATGTATTTTACACGGGAACATCTTTAAGTTTTTCACCAAAATTCGCTGTCTGGTTGATGTTTTTTGGTCACCTGCAGCCACACAGAGATATTCTCGACCGTACACCGCCGGCCATGTCTGTTCTGTTCAGCGTCAAGCCAGTCTTTTCGAGGTGACCAACTGAACACCACAGTGCTTGCCCAGTTGGTACCACATGACCAGGTAATCGACGGCAAAATTTACGTCGATCTGAAACCAATGACAGATTACTTGTCAAAAATATTGACACAATTATTCCGTATTCTTAAAGAGTAGCGATCTATGTTTACTTTACAAATGTCAAAGTCGCGATGATGTCATTTGCGAAAATAAGAATATCTTCTGATGACTTTTGCATCACCTTATATTAACAGCGACAGCACCAGCGCCAGAGGCTTATGGCTCTTGTATGTATCTATGTAAAATTGTTAAGGGTGTTCCAATAAGAGAATTTCACATTTTCTTTGCATCAAACATACAGCTATTATCACAATTTAGCTATGGAGTGGTGCACGATACTAAAATGGGGAAAGTTTTGCAGGAACTCGAAGAAAATTTCATAGAAAATATGGAAGAAACATTATCACACCACAATCACGAATTTTGTCAATAAATTTGAAAGAACTACGTGAGCACTACACGTGAAAACACTTGTGCAGGACGTTAGGCCGAAAATGTTGCTGTTGTGCGTAAAAGTATGGCCGAAGCTTCGGGGACCTCAATTTGTCATTGTGTCCAGCAATAAAATTAATTATGCCACAATTTCATTGAACATTTTAACAAAATAATGGTGTCCTGCCAAAAGAGCCGGGGAGGGTTTTTAAATGTTATTAGTCCATGTTTAATCGTGATATATTAACTTAATATTCAAATAATAATATCAACGATTTTCTAATTATTATTTATACCTTTTATTATAATCAAACCCCTTTAGGTATAACATATTGGAAATTGAAAATCACACATGTTTCGAAAATTCTGTTTTTATTTTTTTTTTTCTGAACAAATTATCGGTATTTAAGGTTCTACAAATTATTGATGCACTGCGGAAACAGGACATCTTGTTCTGATTGAATTGACAATAAAGAGTAGGGATTTCCTGAACAAACTAGATGTTCAAACAACTCCAGGTCACACACTCTTCTCTACGATCTTCCACACCCGAATCACATATAGGATCTAGTTTTTCTATAATTCTCTTGCGCTCAAGGGGTTATGAACACGCCTACAATGTTATTCACACAGCGCTAGTGTCTTCAAACTAAAATGAGATTATATTTCCGCCTTTGCTCCGCGGGTGATGTCCAGAATAACTAAGGGAAACTTGTTAATGTTGTTGCCATAGCTTAAAATTCACAGTACTTCTTTCCAACTTCCTGGTGTCATTATCATTCCCATGATCAATTTTTCAAGCCATACGATCACTCTACTACAAGATGTATGCCTATGCAGTGGAGAAGACATCAGTCGAAACACTTTCTTGACATCAGAAGATGAACCTGAAACCTGCAGCTTGAAAAGCGGATGATGCTTACCACTAATCCACGGGTGACACTTAAAAAAAAAAAGTGAAGAAATTATGGAAAATCGCTCACAGCTTTAAAAGGTTATGGCAGGTTGGGTGGCTGTCGCCGCTAAGCAGGGGCACACTTAGGACAGAACGAAGGCACGTTGTGATACCACATAAAGAAACCAGATAACCAGCATCAGAAACACATGTGGAATTTCCTAAGAAGAAGAAATAATAAAAGCTCTGGGTGTAAACCCTTTTATCTGCCGCACTTAGTGCAGAACCAGTTAGACCCACATAAAAACTCTTAATTTTAAAGATGTCGAGCCTGGCTAGGTCGTTGAGGTCATCGAAGTACTCTCCTAGAATTTTCCTCCTCAACCTTGAAAGGACAGGGCAGGCGCAAAGAGGGTGTATAACCGATTCTTCTTCCTCTTCGTGTCTGCAGCTTCTACAAAAATCGTTTGAAGGGATACCCATTCTAGGGACATGCCAGCCTTTAAGATCGTGTCCTGTTAGGACTTCTACTATATTTCTATAATATATTTCCTATTCACGGACAGAAGCCTTTCCGTTCTCCTCAAATCCGGGTTAGGCCAGATCTGTTTCAACAAAAGACAAGTGCCGACGTTATGTCACACGCTATTAGGTAAATATTCTTCCACCTTCTAGTTATTCAGTTGAAGTTTTATCGATTCTAGAGAGGCAGGCGGGTCTCCTTAATTTTCAGAAAGGATCCGATCTGCACTTTCTTTTGCTAGATCGTATGCTCTGCAGTTACCGGGAACGTCCGATGTTCTCGAACCCAGCACAGGGAGACGTCACATTTGTCAGTGATCTCATTCAGAGACCTGCGGCATTGCTCTACCAACTAGGTTCGTATTGTTGGTGATTCCAAAGCTTTTAACGCTGCCTGACGTATCTATGTAAATAATAGTGCTACCATCTACAGCGTTAATCGAAAGCCAAGCCGCAGCTTCTCTGAATGCTCAAAAATATTAGCTGGGTATAAATTAAGCTAACTTTGACATACACTCATGCATACCTGTATCCACAAATGTACATATGTATGTACCTTTATCTGTTAAACTAAGAATTTAAGAAATTTTTGGAACTGAACGGAGTCTACTTGGCCACGAAACGTGATTCAGTGTAGGTGTAATTCACGTATAGAGGTCATTAGCCACGTACAAAAAGTGCGTATCCTTCTTCACCCGACCATATATCTCATCCCATCCACCATTTACTCCGAAAGGGTTGTCATGAATAATTAAAATTTAATGCACTGCAGGGGTTAAACACATATTACACTCGTACGGTATGCAGTACCCAATTCTAGAGAGCGCCCGCCCTCACCCCCAACATATGCAAAATGTGGACATCATACATGGAAGTATGCTCTTCTAATGAAATCATCTCACCCATTTGCCACACAGTTCCGTGTGCCGAAATATGCTTTCCTCTCTGGCTAATGGGCGGTGTTTACATATAATGGGCGAAAGTATATCAAAGAAACGAGGATGACATCCGCATGAGGGCGACATGGCGAAAGGGTTTTTCGAAATTTTGGCTGCCTTCTCTCAGCATAATTAATTTATGAGCTATACGTCGAGTATTCTTTTGTATTTCGAATTTCTTCTTCAATTCCAACTGGATCTCCACGTTATTCAAAGTTATCGAAGATGTACCGAGCATATGTAATGCGTTGATAATTTAATTGATTTATTTATATGACGAAGTCTATGTTCCATTGAAGTAGTACCCTGGTATAACCAGATTGCGTAAAGTCTGGGGAACTGTCGGTTTTCCAAAGTTTGTTTCTAAGGAATTATCTTAGACTAAGTGGTTTAAGGTTTAAGTTAGATTTCCGGTTCGTCCTCGATATTTCTAGATACGTAGTTCGAGGCCTTAAATAATTCCCAAAATCAGTTTTCCAGTTTTGAATATAAGTGTGCATAGTAGGCAAGACAGTTTGGGATGAACCTCAACCAATAAGCGTCTTCGGTATGCTCCACCCTTAGGTAACTGCCTCTAGTTATGCACCACAAGTTCGGTAAGGTTCAATGTCGCTGTATAGCTTAAATTATTCGTCGTTGAATCACCTCCTCCGCAGCCCGTCAACCAAAACCAATGATATTTGCATTCACCTTCGATAGAGTTCATGCTTAAGCGTAAGAAAAGAGAAATACTGGGACGATTAAAATCTGGTATAGAGTTTATTTTATTGTTCACGGTAGGATCTTACAACTCCATTACCTTCTCAACCCAACAAGAACAGGCTATTGACAAAAGTATTTCTACTACGGAAGAGATGATGGATGGGTGCTATAGAAATAGGGTAGCCACTGAGAGGTGTCAACTTGGCGATGTCCAGTGTTGCAATTGTTTCTACATATCAATTGTGCTTATTTTGACTCCAAGTGGTAACCGTCGAGTACTCGCTAAACTTATAAGCGCAAGTGCTGACCAGCAGACAAAAATAGCAGCACTATAAACGGGACAGCGGATGAATTCCCCAGATGGAATTATTGTTGTCTGCGTTAAAAGATGGTTGTGTATTAAAAGCCAACTCCACATTTAATGACAATTTTTTTTCTTCTCGGATATTCTTTATTTAAAGACGACTGTTCGTCCTCTTCTGTTCTGTTTATATGACAAGTGGTATTACACCATGTAAATATGACCAATTTTTGCCAAAGCGAAATTTGCTTATCACACTTGCATGGCAATCTATGACATATAAAATAGGACCAACGTGAAAATCTGTCAAATTAGATGGCAAACATATTACATTGGACCATATATTTTGTTGATTTTTTTTTTTTTTTTTTTTTTCTTTTGCAAAGCAGTTTTTCCCACAATTTATTTGAGTGAAGAAGTGTTTTTAAATCTGAAAGTTCAAATAAAATTAACGAGAATCAATTAAAATGAAGCATGCCACCCTTTAATTGACACATTTGTATTTTAACCGAAGAAATCGTTTGTTTCGATTCGTGATTGGTTATTGGAAATAAAGGAAAAAGGATGTATTGAGAATTTGATTAAAGAGCTAGATCTCCAATTGCCAGTGTTGTTCACGAATTTTTTACTATTATCGAGAGGCAATTTTGATTTGATTCTTGATCTTGTTAGTCCATTAAGGGGTCAGGTTCGTAAACATTTTTGGATTTTGACATTTTTTTATTGTGAAAGATTTGGATTCTGTAGAGTCTTGAGAGTCTGCAACTCAAATTTTATCATTATCGGTCCCATAGAACCGAAGTTACACGGCTTAAACAACCGCGTGCCGAGTCGTGTCAGAGTCGGTTTTTATGAAGAACCTGCTGCTGAAAATCACAAGGGTTGGGTCATTTATTTGATTTCTGTTATGAGTAAACCGTTCCTGAAACTTTAAACGCGTTTGTCTCGAAACGTATTTTTTTAAACTGGTGGGACTAACCGACGCCGGAGCTTTTGACCGATTTTGAAAATTCGTTTTCGTTATTGGCTATCGAATGACACATGCTATTGTTGAAATTCGAATTTTTCACAATACCGTTTTCGGACCTCAATTTTTAAAACCGCGCCATTTCTTCCCCGATCGGTTTTTTTCAATAGCATGTGTCATACGATAGATTTATCCTTCTACTTTAAAACTCAATTGGAATTTTCGCTTTAGGATGTTTTTGCACCGACCTACAATTCCCACCAGTCGAGGATAATTATTTTTTTTATGTGTGCGCTCGACGGGAGCTGTGCGCATGCGCAAGGAATGAGGCGAAACAGAAAAAATGCACATGAAACTACCTAAAATTTGTAAAACAACAAAAAAATAAATACATAAATAGCTGCAATTGTGCCTTTGCGGCATCGAATTGAAAACACCCATTTTTCACTGGTTTTTGACGAACCTGATCCCTTAATTGAAAGACAAAACACTATACTCCGTGAAGCAATATCAGCACGCGGTAGATTAATGGTAACTTTTAGATATCTGGGAACTGGTGACAACTTCAAATCTCCCTTCTATTTATTCCTTATTTATTTATTATTTCAATTTATTTATGGATGGATAGTTGAACATCACCAAAATTGTCCCTGAGACATGAGAGGTAATTTTCCAATCTTGAAATATTGACGTTTAAAGATACAAACATTTAATCCTATTGAAATGGTTTCATGTAGTTTCATTGAAAAATGAACAATAAACGTCAAAACAATTGCGTTGTATGACAAACAAAGGCCAAACAAAAGTAGGCCATTTTTATATGGTTATATGGCACAAAACCTTTATATATGTATATATATATATATGACGACTGCTGTATTCGGCTTTTACACTATGACATATATTATATGACATTATAATCATCTCCATATATTTTTTGCCATATACACTTGTGTGCCAAATTTATATGATAAAATTTATATGATAGTGTAATTCCAGCTTTAGTAAAATTAAATTTCGTATAAAATAAGTCAAGCCATTTTAGTTTTTTAATAAACTTATTTAACATTGAAGATCCACTAGAGTAGATTTCCAAAAATTGAATCAGATCGATTGCTATTTGTGTAAACCCCATAATACACGACATGTAAATCGTTGCATGTGTTACATGCGACATTGACGTCACGAAAAACTTCGTCGTGTGGGTGCAGGTTTGAATGCGTCTGATGATTTTTTACTTTAATTTTTGTAACGATTTTGTAAACAGTCACAGAACACTTTATTTATAAAACAATAAAACTGAAAACCACGACATAACATGGCATGGACGCCCAGATGTCTTATAATAAATATGTAGTTTAACAATTATCTTTTGTAAAGTATTTGGTATATTAATAAATGAATAAATAACAATAAAACTGCTTTTAGGGTTTTCTTATAATTAAAGACCGTTTATTTTTGTTTTTATAGAAAAAGGGTTTTAATGGCTATGATTTGCACAAAATGTATACGTCTCCTTACTCTGGCTTGTTTATGTTAAACTAGCATGTCCATGAAGTTAGCTCCGCCATTTTGGAATAAAGAAAAAATAATACAATAAAACATCGAGAAGAAAGCAATTGACGTTTTCTACGCTACGAAAAGCAAATAGTCAATGGTCAAATCGATGGCGTTTGGACGTAAGTATCCTATTTTGCACCTACATATGTATTGCACGTACATGAAGCAAAACTATAGTCTAAACGATATCGTCAGACGATAATGGTCCTGATTTATGCGATTCAATTTCAATGTCTAGAGGGCCAACAGTAGACTTCCGATATATGAATCAAACTGTTTATTGATAACGAGTTATATGAAATATATTTTAAATACAATCTCTTGGCGGAATATTGACCGTTTATATAGATAACCGTTTGTGCTTAAAGTGAAATTGAATTATTAAATGCCAATGACTTCAGGCAGTCTCCTTTCTTTTGCATAAAACTCAGTCACAGATCCTCTTTTATAATATTTCCAGGCTTTGTCTTGCCTTTGTATATTTCGCAATGAAAGGTAATTTTCGAACTTTTTGTTGAATTTTCTAAAACTAATTCGCCTGAAACTATCCGACAAAACCTTAATAATGAAATTTCATAGAAAAGAAAACATTTAAACCCTTTTTGTATCCACTATTGTTCGTTGTCCAATTAATCCTGGAAACCATCTGGCTACAATTTATTCCACCTCAATTAGGAAAAAGGAAAATTAATTTTCACCTACGGGCTTTTTGTAGGAAGAGAATTATGGCAGATGGATATCTCCAGCTATACCAGACTCCAATACCAGCACAAAATAACTGTCATCTGCATATTATTTTCACTAGAAATTCCATTTCGTTGACCTAAACGCTCTTTACCCTCATATACATACAAAATTGTTAGTACTTTGCAAAACGAAATCAATATAACAAAATTGAAAACATCCCAGAAGGATCTTCATGTCCTCATGCTTAGTCCGCCCTTCTCGACTCTGAAAATTGCTAACAACTGTAATAAAACTAATTTACGATATTCGAAAGTACACGTACAATAGCATGAATTGTGTTGAACACCATTGTTGGCGGCCAAATAACGGTAGCACGACAATCTGGACACAACAAGGTACACAGGATGTTTGCCGGTGGGTTATTGTCGTAGTCAGCCCACATGTGTATGCGACAAAGAATGGGACGTTAATGGTTTCATATTGTTATATTTAAAAATTTCATTACATGCAATTTTTTTACAGTCCTGCGACTGAGGGAAAGGTAAGAGAAAGAATGGCCCTTCTTGCTGCAGTTCTGGATTTTAACTGGTGTCGTTACATTATTTTGACGAAATAATTTTTTTTTGTTTTCTGAAATGATCCTTGTACGGATATTGGCACAAGCACTTCCTCCATTTGCAACAGAGGAAAGTCTTATTAATTTTGGAATAGATGGTGACTGCTGGGTATAGACATCTTGGAAACTGCAGGCTTGTTTTTTATGGTGAAAAACTGAATCAGTTCAGAAAATTTACTACAAATATTTGTTGAACTTTTTCTTTCAAAATCCTTTCGAAGTTTTGCATTTGGTGCATTCATTCAAACACTTGCTGCTCGAATACAGGAGCACAGATTCTTCTGTTTCAATGCCAACCACGAGTATTCTCGGAATTGAATTTTTGTATGACTACATTTTAAATCAAAATACAATTTGGACCTTAGGAACTAAAGGGTTTATTTTATTAATTATTATATTTATTGACTATTAAATCAAATAAAGTTTCCAAATAAATTGCTTTTATTTTAAAGATAACCCTTAGAGGTAATCAAGAGGCAATCATGAATCATGTTTACACTTTTGTACCTAACGTAGCTTGAGATTGCTCATTTTAATAGGTGTGTAAAAATGAAGTGTCGCTTTGACAGATTGCACAACTACTACATATGGTTTGTGTCAATGATAACAAACATGGTGTTTTTGGAGGGTAAACATCTGTCAATGAAATCAGGTATGTTACAGGTTGTGATTGAACAAACAACTTTTTTTTTTGTCTTCTTGAAAATATCGAATCTTTTGCCAGATGAAGACCATTTGCGGGCAGTTTTATTACATTCTTTTCAAAGAAAACGGCTACTGAAAGTCATCGATTGTTAATGGTGAACAAGCTTCAACTCAATGGACTTGTGAACGTTTTTTTGTTCGTTTCAAAAGTGGTGATTTTGGCTTCGACAACAAAGACCGTGGAAGACCAGACAAAAACGAACTGCAAAGTCCATTCAAAATATCTTCAGAAACGCTTCGATGAAATCAGCTCTGGAATTGTCTTGGGCGAGTCAAGTCGATATGATCCAAGCGGAACACACCACACTGCGAATAGGTTTCTCGGAAGGACGATTATGGCGACCGTAAAATGGGCGAAGCGCACGGAACGTTGCTGAAACAGAACACCCATTTTGATAAAACAATTTGTATTATTTACACGTATTGCTGAACGCTATATCCATCCATGGTGATTTGGCAAAACAGACTGAATAAATGACAGCCAATTTGACAGATGTAGCTTCAACAATATGGCCGCTATCAACTGTCAAAGTTCGGAAGTCCCTATTGGAAGACCTTTTATATAGATGAATTCCTTCTAACACCCAGACGACAAACTATTTTGAAGAGATTCGGAACTGAACCAGCACCCCAACACGACAAAAAGGACCAAAATAGATCCATGGAGCTCCGAGTTAGGCGGCGTGGTTTACGCCACCGCTACCCCTATAATCTTACCAAGGTTATGACATGCTCGATCAGTATCTTACCTACTTTCTTTGTGGAATGTGATTTTAGAATGGCCATAGAGCTTTCGACCCATTAGAGTCTCTGATTGGGGCCCCCAATGCGTCCTTATAGTTCTTGCAACGCAAATGTGATAACATTTGACTTTTAAGATATGAGCCTGGAATTGGAAGACCATTTGGCTAGGAAACGTCCTCTATGCCTGGAGACAGGTTTCTCCAAGCACATACGAGTAGCTACATGCTCGCGAGGGATTACAAGTCAACTGGCTTATAAGATAGACATCTTAAATATAGAGGGTGGGTTAAAAAACGAGCTCACTGAAGGCATTCGGCCATCTCTTATCATGCTAGGTGGTCGATGGAACAAAACAAGATGTTGGTGAGATTGTCTTAATTTTGTAAGGAAATAAATGAAAATGAGACGAAACTGCTAAAACCTGGTGAAACGATTACTGGTGATCGCTAACGTCAACAAATGATAAAATTGAATCGAAAATTGAAACAAAAACGACCAGAATATGCCCAAAGACACGAATTGGTTATTTTCCATCATGACAATGGTCGTCCACATATAGCAAACCGAGTAAAAAACTTTTTTGAAAAATATTAATTTGGAAGTTCTGCTCCACCCGCTGTATTCAACCGAATTTGCCGCTTCTGATTTATACATGTTTCGATCGGTGCAAGACGAAATTTCGGAACAGCACTTTCATTCTAACGAAAAAGTGAAAAATTGACTTCATGAATGGTTGGCCTCAAAAGACAACCAGTGGTATTGGCTCGGAATCCATCAATTGCAAGAAAGATGGGAAAAAGTCATAGCTAACAATAGCCAATACTTTGATTTATTGAATTCATGCATTGTTTTTATGAGCAAACAAATCGAAATTTCATATTCACACACCTTATATATATTGGACTGTTTTTCTTAAAACCCTGACTATTAGCAGCTTTGAAAGCATAAAACTCTTCATTTTAAATCAAACGCCTTTAAAAGAAATTATTTAAAACTCAAGATTACGTAAAAAGCATCTTCTTCGCAATTGATATAAGACCTGTGTTACAGAAGAAAAAAAAACACAACTGTTTTCGTCCATTAGGGATGCCAATTCACTTCAAACCAACACATAGAGAGAGAGAGGGAGATAGACCACCATAAGCCCCCCATATCTTCAGAAAGTCATTACCGTTGAAGCTTAAATGGAATCTAAATGAACCTTCGGTTATATAACTTTCTAAGGGAATTCTGATTCCGCCATCAGTACCATCAAAACAACATTGAATGAAAAAAAAATCTAAAAGTAGCGAATTGTATAACGATTATCATACAAAATGCGATGATGATTTGAGGCAGTCGCGCAGATCTGCAAAGGGCTCGCTGATGCTAAGCACTGATGATAATTTCGAAATAGGGGAAGGAAATGTGCCGGAAACTGATAGGAAAAAGCCCATTTCCATCCACAGAAACCACCAATTGCAATACTGGAAGGGGATGGCCACAGAAAACGCGAGATATTGCGTTGGCATTATGGGTTTGTGGAATTAATGAACCATAATTGTTTTGCTGTTGTTGTTAAAAGCTGTGGGGAACTATTATTCAATTAATTTGAGAGGAGTATAGAAGGCGATTTGTAGAGTAATTGTTCTTTAGTGAAATATTTAACCAAAGCCGCCATTTTAAAATAGTAAGCAGGAAATGAAATGTTTCCTAGTTAAAGCTAGAAGCTGCTGATTGAAGCTCATGAATGAAATAATAAAGATTAAGCCGATTTGTTGATTTTTTTTGTGAGACTACGTAGTCAGGGACAATTTATGAGAGAGAATGTGACATTTACTCTCTTTTCTAATTGAAAATTATGATTTTGAATTTTGTGTCATATTTTGTAAGGAAAAAAAAATTTTCAGATTTCAAAATTTTTGTATTGCATACAAATAATTTGACAAAAAAAACAACAAAAACTAATTGTATTGAGAGACACGAACTAGGTCACCAAAAAAGAGAACCTATTCACTCTGCGTAATCTTTATTATTTCATTCATGATGGAAGCTCACTTTAAAAATACACAATTTTTAAAATTTTGTTTCGTCTTATTTTTTTTGCAACTTATGAGCATTAGCAGTCGCTGCCATGAAATCATACACCCAGTATAAGGTGTCTCTTGGTTAATGGTCTAGTCTAGATCTTTGAGTTCTTGCAAGTGATGTTTAACCTTCTTTTGTATGAGCTCAGCATCTCGCTTTCAAATTGACATCTGTCAGATTTAATGCGATGACATTCAATAAGCATCTGCAAGACACTAATCCTCAGCTCCATTACCAAAAACAACATAGGAATCTTAATTGACAGCCAGGCTACCATCAAAGCGCTCCACTGACTTAATTCGTCCTCTTTATTATAAAGAAGAACAGTGCTAGCAATTTATTACGCTCGGTTTAATATATTACACTCTTCTGGGTTCTCGGCCACAGTTACATAGAGAGGAATGAGAGAGCCGACGCGCCAGTCAGATATGGCTCAACCTATGATATCGCTCTTGCGGAGTCAATCTGTTCCCCAATTATCAATGGGACTCATCAATGGTAAATATCTCCAACACTTTTTCTTTATTGCCAACTCTAGGTGGAACAATCCAGAAGCCTCCAGGACATCCAGAGAGAAATGGCCCGCCTACCCAATTAGCACGGGCCACTGGCCAATT